>BSAI01000073.1:8195818-8225337 GCA_036245035.1 Adrianichthys oophorus
AGCCAGTGGTGTTGTGAAGGCTGCGACCAGTAATGCAACGCAAACACACATCAGCCTGCGAAAGCGCCATGATCCAGGTGGAATGCTCCGTACCTCTCATCCAGCACCCCCCCCAACCACCTCCCTCTAAAACACACATAACCATGGGAGGCTGATACTGAAAATAACTCTAAACAGGGAACACACTGCAGCAGCAGATTACCTCCCTGCCGCGAACACCATAGAGCACTTTCCCGCTCCACTGATGGTAAAGTATCCCTGCAGAGTAAGACTTGGGATACGTTCACACCGGGCATCTGTTGCATGTTCAAGAACGCGGGTTCTTTTAGCACGACGATGTTCACACTGGACCGTAACCCAAAACTAGCACACGTATCTACAGTTGGAAGAGGCTTGGTGCAAAATGTCGATCTTACAAATCTTGATCCAGGCTTTTTCTGTCACTGCTCTTTTCCTTCATTTATGAAAGACTTGGTGTCATAGAATTCAGCCCGCACACAAACAACAATAATTAATTTCTCCTCCATGATCAATTTTTAAATGGTTGGCACTTCCATGAATGAAAAAGGACGGTACCCATGCATCACGACCAAATCGGAGTCCCTGACTAGTTAAAATTTAGCTGATAGATCTTCCAACGTGTGCTCATTGGCTTTGTGTTTTGTATGTAGAGCTCAAAAACGGACTTAGCAACGTGCGTAGTGGCGCTTGAACCCGAATTTTGAATGTGGAAGCCTGAAACATGCATTTATGCTTGTTTACATCGACTTGTTGCTCTCTGGAGTAGTAAACCAAGGGGAAAAAAATAAATATATGGGTAAATTTCACCAAGAAAACCATGCTTGTTGCCATGGAAATACCATAACTAGGTGAGGAAGTAGTGGAGTTATTAAAATGGAAGTGCAAAACTTTCACTTCCTGCTAATCTAGCAGTAAAAACTACTAATCTTCAGTAAAAACAAAAACTGGAGCCAAGTCAGTTTAGCAGGTGACCACTAGGGGGCTTGTTAGGAAAGCAAGTGTTGCAAAATTTCAAAACTGGTCTAAATTTACCCTTTAATTCTGTAACACCGGAGCTTTAGTTGGAATATTTTAATTCTTTCGACTGCCGTAACTCTTCAACCATTTATGTAATTCCAGCAGATTCTGAAGTGGAGAAAAGCAACCTCACGCTGATATGCAACACTTTACAGAAGTGAAGTGTTTCAACATAAATGAGCTGATTCTCATGCAGAGAAAAGCATCTTGCACTGTTATGTTATGTTTCATAACGCAGTTTTAACCTGAAATTCTTTTATATACGGCCTCCATCACGACAAGAATGCTACAAGAATATGTAGCATATATGTGTGTCTTGAAATACTATGAAACAACAGTGAAAAGCCGCTTTTCTGTGTCAGAATCAGCTCATCCCGTTGGATGAGATAAGATTTACGCTAAGTCAAAGAGCGTGTGTTATTTAGGTGTCGCTGGTGTTCAAGGGTTAGAAGCACTCGTGAGGGAGATGTGACTCCATTCATGAGAATACATACTGGAGTCCCTGAAAAACCCAGGGATCACACACTGACCAGAGTCTCTCTATGAATGGGACAGAGACCCACCCTCTTTGGCTGCTTATTTTTAATGTGTATTTATATGAAAATATCTTCATGTTTGCCTTTCCGGCACTGAGCACACAGCCGAGGTCCACAGCAGTTCATAAATATAGCTCAGATGATGAGGAGAGCTTAGAAAAGGATTTCTAAACTGAAGAACTGCAGATCTCAGAGAAGGAACGGTTAAGATAAAGGGTTTTAAAACCAGTATTTCCTAAATGTAATCCTCTTTAGCCTTTTTGACATTTTCTTGCTTAATCCTGCTTGATTTAGCTCCTCTTGAACCCTAACTGATAATGACATTTAAATGTGAAAGTCAGGTGCGTTTAGGAGAGGAACATGTATATTAGAATGAAAAGAACATACACTCCAGTTTATACAGATTAATAACGGAGATCATAATTTCAACATAAAACAAATTAGATCTTTTGCTTCATCATACTTGATAAATAAATTATGAACTCTAATTATCAATGCACCTTTACATTTTTTAGAAAGTAGACTAATCTGAAATAAGTACCTTTTAAAAAAATTTTTTACAGTACCTTTTTATTTTTTACTAGCTATCTACAGTCGACCTCAGTTAGACGACAGGAATTATTTTTTTTAACAATTATAAATAAATCCTTTTGATATATATCATTTTAATGTACATATACACAATTTTCCCCCTTTTTAAACTCTAAATTTCTTTTTTGTTTCTTTATATGTATCAAAAATATGCAAAAGGGGCAGATAAACAAGTTTTCTCCTTTCTATTCTCTTTCATTTTCCTCGTATTAGAAAAATCTTAATACTAATCGATTTAAAACATGCAATTCATCGAGTGACCTATAGGGAGAACTGTTTCCTCAGTTTCCCTTCATTCTCGATTCCAAATTAAGTCAAATCTGCAGAACTTTCTGATGGTTTTCATGACTTTAAAAGATCAGATGTCCCTGAGAACTCATTTTTATAACAAATGCATGAATTTTAATACATTTTTTGGATGATAACTGCTGAGTTGACAGTCAAAAATCCTGAAAAACTGAGGCTTACTTTTGGACTTTTGTAAAACAAGTTTTCAGAATTATATTTATTTCATTGAAAATGTAGATGCAATATAAAAAATAAAATTTTTACATGTTATTCTAGTTAAAATTACAAATACATATTTTTCTTCTTTCTTTTTAAAAAAATAATGTTTAGCTTATTCAACAATTTATTTAGTTCTGCAATAAAATTTAGGCAATTAAGAAGTTTAAATTTGAAATATTTGTGAAAAAAATATAATTTTATAAATCATGCTTTCTGTCTAGCCAAACAAACAAAAAAACAAACAAACAAACAAATGCAGATCATCAACAAAGAACAAAATAAAGGCAGAATTGTAACAACAAATCATTACTCCCAAATAAACTTATATTTCATCTGCACTTGATCTGATAATAACTGGATTATAACAACTATGCAAATATATATATATATATATATAATGAAATAACTCAAAATAAGTGGGATTATATGAATTTGCTTCTTCACACTCCGTTTCCAGCAAATAATAGTGAAGCAGTAATCACTATATATACTGAATTTATGTACACCACCAAAATCTCTATTTATGATTGAGTAGTAACAGGAATTTTCATTTTCTAATTAATTTTTATCTTTTTAAATGACTGATATCTATATATATATATATATATATATATATATATATATATATGTGATTTTGTTATTGCATTGTCTACATGTAATGGTCAAATCAAATCCAATTCTTATGAGTTTAAATGGATGCTTTAGGATTATTTAGAGAATAAACCTTAGAATTCACCAAATGCAAAGGACATGAGGTTTCCTTTATAATCCTCCAGCATGAGAGATCATTTTTAAAAACTAAAATTGCAGGAAATGATTCCATCCCACAGCACGTTGTGGTCACAATAAAGCAACCCATCAACTGTTTGTTTACGAGCAACATTGAAGTTGCGGAACTTTGCAAGCTGCAACCTGTCATTTATTACATCAGAGACAAATATTCCATCAGCCAAAATCTGACAAAATAATTCTGGAAAAGCAAGAGACAAAAGGTGCTTTGACTCTAGGATAGTCTGGTAAAGTCACTATGATTGGTTTAGAATTACTGAAAAATGTCACACTTTCATTTAGTTTGGTTTGCTTTTAATACCACTGTAGAAAATAACAGCTTTGGAAAAATCCCATTGATCCAACTACTTTTTATTCAAGGGCAGTTTTCCAAGAAATAGACCCTGACCAGGAGGGAAAAAATAGAGAAAAAGAAACCAATTTAGTGCTGTTAGTTTTCCAACTATAAGATATTAAACTACCAGATATTAATAAGTGTCTGAACTTTCTCTCTTCACCACATTCACTGAAGAGATGTTTTCCAACTTTAAATGGATTTGCTCTTGTTAAAACTCACTCTGTGAGCTTTTCATTTAATTTCTATTTAAAATCTTTTAAGTTTGTGTCTTTTCTTTAAGTATTCATTTACTCTTTGGTCCTTCTGTGGATCCCTGCTGAGGTTACCTGCATCCGGGTTCACTTACCACCTAATCAATACCATCGCTTTTAAAGACTCACTTCAAAATTGTTTTTGGTGTTTTTGACATGTTCTTGAGGAAATGTTCTCATGATCGAGGACAAATATTTTGAAAATTAAGAATAAAACTGCATTTCCAAGTATTTCTTTATTCAAATTGTTTTGAATCAGGAGCAGACGAAAAAGGACCAATGGAAAAGCTTGTAGGTGGGATGTAGAAGCTACAATCGATGGGCTACCAGCTCCATTTTTAAGGCATCCACCTGTAGATGACTAGATCCATGTACATCTTTGTTTTTACTGACTGAACTGGCATCGGGCTCAAAATTGTTAATGCATCAGTAATGTTAGGTTTGGAGTGTGAAAGCTAGCAGGAGAGAGTGTAAACAGAGAGCTCTCAGTTATGGGTGATAGGAAGGGGGAATTTGTTGTTCTGCGCCGACTGTCCCACCCACAATTCAGTTTCTGTTGCTCTGCGGAAATTTGTCCTGAAAACCAAAACAGGTTTTGTGATTTTGGCCAAAAACGGCATAATCATGGCAAAAAAACCACTGGGAAATAGGGTTGATGACATGAGGCAAACTTGCAATATTTCTGATGCTACACATAAACAATTGCCAAAACAAAAACCAACTCATACTTCATTTCCATTTCACTGTCAACATGACGTAAATTATACTCCGAATGACCCTCGTTTATATAAGAGGTCTATGTCTAACAAAAACAGGCTTGAAATTGGTCAACAATGTAAAGGGCTCTACCCGATTAGTCAAAAGGGCTTCATTTGATTTGGGAAATACTTCCAAGCTGCTGTGAGATTGTTTTTTTTTTTTTAGCATGTGTGTAAACATTTAAGGTAACCATTTATTGCAGTTTACTCCGTCTTTTGCGATATCGCACAGGCTGATATTGCGATGATGATAGTTGCAATTTATCACCCAGGCCTATGCTTTAAAAAGAGTTGATCAGAGTTGGTCCTTAAATGATCCAGAGATGGCTTGCGCTGAGATCATGTCACATTTGACCAAAAAACGTTGAACAACCTGACCAAAAAACAAAAGACAATGATGTCACTGTCGTGGCGTCTTTAGGTGGGGTGAAGTTGGTGAATAAGAAGCCGTTGGTCATTTTTTTGTGAGGGTGCACAAAATGGAAAACAAATGTGTTTTTGAGAAAATCCAAGCCAAATTAAAATGAAATAGCCAAAAATATATATGCTTTTTATGTTTGTGACCTACAGAAAACTCATCAAAATGACAAAAAGATGTAAACTGAGATGAAATAACAGATCAGGAGTGTGGGACAAGATCTAAGATTAACCTAATTTTTAAAGACTAACATACTGAGTGCAAATAAAACTGAAAGTTGGAGTTTGCTCAGAAGCGAGTGGAAGCAGAGTGACGGTGATGTAAAGAGAGCAGCACAGAGAGGTGAAACAATATGATGGAGTCAGTTAATGTGTTTGCCACTGTGCACTTATGTGTGTGAGGCGCTGTATTTATTCACTGCTGGCTCCACTGGAGCTCATTTCCCCTAAAAATAATGCAGAGTGCCAACACCACAACCCTCACTCACGCCCTTACACAAAAACACAGCTTCACACACATTTGGGGGAAAGTGCGAGTAAGAGGCATGAAATTAGCCTCCCGCCTGCTGCTGCAGCCATGAGCTGGGGGTCTGTTTGCGCGGCACGATGCATGAGTGTGTGTGCCAGCGTGATGCTCGGATCGGAGGCAAACAATAGCTGTGAACAGCTGATGGTTTCTAAATGCAGGACTTGGTGCTTCCCGTTTCAGTGGCGGTTTCTGTGGCATCACACTCTCTGTATCTGAGTAAAACTGAGCATTCACAGGAAGGAAAAACTCTTATTGTGAAAGTCATTCCAAGTACTTCTAAAAAGCAGTTATGCTGTGCAAAAATTGAAATAAGTGTCTGCCTGTTGCTCACATTATAATATTGGGAGTGGAAACCTTATTTAAAGAATCCATACCCACTCTTTTTGGTAAAATTGATCATATTCAGACACACTGGAGCAGAGGTGTCCAAACTTACACCAATCTCCCATTACACCACGTTCCAAAGGGGCTCTATTTGGTTAAGATCTGGTGACTGTGAAGGCCATATGAGTCCAGTGAACACATTGTCATGTTCAAGAAACCAGTCTGAGATGATTCCAGCTTAATGACATGACGCCTCATCATGCTGGAAGTAGAAGATGGGTACACTGGTCATAAAGGGATGGACATGGTCAGCAACAACATCCACGTAGGCTGTGGCGTTGTAACCACGCTCAATTGATACTAAGGGGCTCAAAAGCCTAGCATTAACAGAGCGGTACGATGCTGTCCGGTCCAGTATTTTAGAGGGCTTCCATTCTAAAATTGACCCATTAAGCCAGACCAAACCATACTATTTTTGGGCTCCCAATGGTTGTAGGTTGTAACCAGCAGTTGGACAGGTGTGAATAATATAGTGGCTACTGAGTGTATGTCATCATGCAAACAAAAGGTGTGTAGATTCAAACAGGGATGAGTGATATTGGGTTTTTTGCTGTTATCTGGTTCACCCGAGTTTTTCAAACACATTGCGACAGATATGATATCTAAATGTTCCTTTTTTATTGATTACAAATATAGTAAAAAAAATCTTAATTTTTAAGTTACCAATGGACGTGTAAAGGTACACAAAAAATTCTTCAAATGGATATTTAAGTCAAAGTAACTGAGGTCAAATGCAAACCTCTTGCTGTCCTGATTCAAGGATAAATCCTCCTGACTTTTCTGCAGTATCTGGTCTTAAATGTCCTTAGATGGCAGCATGATGTGTTTTTTTTTCTGGAATCTTTCAGCTGTCTCAGTTAGCTGCTGCAGCAGTGGTTTCTGGATGAAACAGGTCTGACAGGAATCAGGTCTCAGTGGGGCAAAAGAAACTGAACTTTCCAAAAATCTGGTTTGATAGAGTTTAAGCAGGAGAAATGAGGAACTTTTTCTGTTTAGGAGCTTTAAACAGGTTTTGTCTTTCTCTTTTAATAAAGTAATATAGTAAAATAATTTAAACTGTTCATCATATTTTACAAAAAAAACATCGATTCATCTAACCATGATACTACCACCGCCGACTCTTGGTACACTTATGCTAAAATATACTTCATGTTTGCATTTAAGGCAATGTTTAGAAACAGGATATTGTTAAAAAAAACTCATCTGTGAGCAAAGCACTTAAAAAAAAAAAAGATTCAGCAGCCTTAAATTTTTTAGTTTAGCAAACGTCATCTTTAGGTCTCAGACGATGAAACATTTTTTTCTTAATTTGTTTTAAAGAAAACATTGATTCAAATAGATTTTTTGATTACTATGATCAATGTCATGCTTCTGTTGTTGTTTTAACTTGCGAATATAATGTAATAAATGTTTCATAATATACTACATCAATACCAAAAACTATAGGTTGGTTCAAAGCAGGTTAGCTTGGTAATATTTTTTTCACTGAACGTTTCTTGGTTACTTAACAAAAAGAAAGTCATTTAAGTTTACAAATGAGAAACATCCATCCATCAAGTTTTAGATGAAATGTTATTATTTTCTCTCTATATCGGGGATGTCAAACTCCAGGCCTCGAAGGCCGGTCTTCTGCTGGTTTTCCGGAAATCCTGTCTCATCTGCTCATGATTACCCGGATCAGGTGTGTTTGGCCAGTGAGGAGCTTCAATGGCAAGTTGGTTGGAAAACATGCCCTTGTGGCTTGTATTCTGACACTCCTGCTCTATATGGTCTATAGGGAGAAATATATATATATATATATTTACATGCTTTTTTATGAATGCCAAACACTGATTTGACGTAGACCCATTTGGAAACAAATGACTCTTAGAAGTCATCACAGAACGTTCCACAATTGAACCCACTGTTTTTTAAAGAGCTCTTCCTTAACAGTACTTTAGGTTTATCATGACATGGACACATGTATGTTGATGCTAATTCATTTACAAAAATAAAAACCAAAGAACCGCATTGTCCTCATGTTTGTGTTCTCAGTGAGTTTGGCTGTTTTTGTTTTCAGCCTGGAAAGATAAGAGGGTAAGCGCATTCGTAAAATTGAGATTCATGTGCAGAAGGCAGGTTTGGACTTGAACCGTAAACTGGTCCTGCTTACTGTTTACACAGCTACTGAATGTCTGTGTGTTTGTGTGTGTGTGTGTGAGAGAGAAGGAGGTCTGTGTTACACTCCATGTGCATATGAATGAAGACTGTAATTAATTTATGGTGAATGTTTGCAAACTCTTTAAATAAAGTCCAATGTTTGAAACCTTTAGAGCACTTAAAGATCCTAATAAACAATGAATAATGGATTGGACAAGATATGTTTAAGACATGTGGCTTTAACCTGATAAAATCTAATCAAATTAGGTGACCGAAGACAGAAGAGATGAACGGCTGTGAGCTGACATCCAATCTGTTGCCGGCAACAGAAAATAATTTGTGCTTTTCAAATTACCGTAACTCTTCGACTGCTTACAAAGCTGATGTAACTCCAACAGGTTCTGAAGCTGTTTTTCTCAGCCTCAGAATCAGTTGGTTTGCGTTAATTTTGTAAAAACTTTACTGCTGTTAAGTGTTCAGAAGCCATTGGAATTTTGTTGGTTGTGTAAATGGTTGAACAGTTATGGTAATTTGAAGAATGTCAACACTTGTTGTTTTTAAGGTTTGTTTTTTTTTACTACAGGGCTTTAGTAATCTGTTTCATATGGGTGCAAAGCCATTATGAAAAGCTGCTTTTCTCCGTGTTAGAATCAGCCAATTCACGTTGATCGTGTCAATGGTTAAAGAGTTACAGTAGGTCAAAGAGCATGTGATACTTAAGTGCCACCAGTGACATCTCTGGTGTTAAAGGGTTGTTACAAGACAACTCTCCTATGGAGATCTGACATATTAGACCACAGTTTTATTAATTAGCGAGGTCAAATTATCACATTAATAGCGATAGATGAATTACACGTACTAGCCCTTTTTAAAATTGCATTAATCTAATTTTTAATCTGTAATTATTGTCATGTTTTCAAATATTTAAAAAAACAAGGGTCCAACTGTTAACTTGCTTGAGTGTCTTACATTGCTCGTGATGCGCCGCATCGCTGTGATGTCATTAGTGTGTGACTATAGTTCTTAACAGAACGCCACAGCAATTATCTGTTATGTGAGGGACAAAGTCAGACGAGGTGTTTGTAATCATAAATTAATTGGGTACATGGAGGGCTAACCCTAACCCCCATGGCATGGTAAACTGTTGAACCAGGGATCTCAACATTTATGTTATGGCATTATTAATTACTTTGTGGTCAACATTTATGTATTTAAAAGTGTTCCTACTGTTTAATTTTCTAAATAAGAGCCTTCTGGACCTGATGTTTTGTTCCAGTTTTCTTTACTCTAACTCTTCGAAATTGAAAGAAATTGTGGTGGAAAAGAAACAAGTTGGAAGTCTTTTATAATAAGAAAACTTCACACAATGTCACAAATGGAAATACCTCAAAATGAATTTTGTACTTAATTAAAGGTCAGAATTAATAAATTGCACAAAAATGTATCACATGACAGCACTACTTTAAATCAAGAAGAACAGACTAGAGTGGCTTTTTAGCTGTCTGTAGGATTTTCCACTCATGTGAATTTATATATATATATATATATATATATATATATATATATATATGTATATATGGTAGTGCTTACAACACTTCTACCCATCCATTTTCTAAACACGTTTTTGAGGTCACTGGGCTGCTGGAGCCTAACCCAGTCACTCGTGGGCGAAGGCAGAATACACCCTGGACAGGTTGCCAGTCTGTCACAGAGCGCTGACACCACCTGTTTTTAAAAAATCCCATAGTCCTACAATTTAAAAAATTTCTATTTCTAAATGTAAGCCCTTTTCTGTATTACTTTGTGAATTTCACAAGTCATGCAAATTTTAGGGTGAATTCAGACTGGACACATTTGGTTCACCCAAAGTGAGCCAGAGTTCGTAGAACAAATTCATTAGTCTGAATACACCCAAGCGGACCCTGGTCCAGGACAAGGAACCGCTCTCTGACCCATCTTTCAAGGTGGTCCCGGTTCATTTCCAATCGGACTGACCTCTAGTTTGCTCTGAATTTCTTCAGTCTGAATAGGCTCCATGCTCGGTGCAGAACAACTGAACCAAAACGTCTTGGGCATGCCTTGCAGCTTGCCACTGCCGTACCAAATAAATAAAAGCGTTGTGCACAGTTGATACAGACATTCAAAATTGATCAATGAAATATAAAGTTTGAATAAGCGAACTATCCTGACGAGGATTACAAAGTGTTGGACTTCTACTATCCTTTCTCTCATTGCTTTGCCTCGCTCTTGTAATTCCTAGTTCCTGACTAATCTTTAGTCACTGGATTTTGTTTGCAAGCTTTGGTTTGAAACAGAAATGTCCGCTTGATGGCAGTCTGAATACAGACCATACACAAGGTTCAGGACTTGATCTGGACCAAATTAAACGGACTCGGACCAACAGACTTTTTCAGTCTGAATGCACCCTCAGTTGTTGAGTCAACATCTTTATTCACAGTGACATCCATGCTTTTTTACTCCATGAGCAGTTGTTCTTGCTGAGGATCTTGTGTGCCAAAGAAATCAAGAATTAAAGAATACTATCAGGTGAAGTGAGAATCAGGATTTTCAGCCTCTCTTCTGCATTTAATCCATGGTGCTCCTCTTTTCGCCTTTAGCCAGACTCACCTCAAAAGGCTCAACCAATTACAGACTAGCGTCACAGGACGAAATAGAAAAAAAAATCTAATTAAAGTGAGGCATCATTAAAAAAGTTCCAAAATTAGAGATATAAGGAAAATTCTCTCATTTAGTTCTTGCAGGACAGCAAGAGCAAATTGCTTTTTCTGGTGGAGAATAAACAAGGCTTTGGCGAATTCAGAATGTGCCACATTTAGAAATGACATCTGCTATTATGTCCTGAGGTTTTATGTCTCAAGTGTTTTCCAAAAACAATATTAGTTTCTAACATTTCCTTTTTTTTAGTCTTTTTTAATATTTTTATACATTGTTGGGCTTTTAAATTGGTTAAAAATATAACAATGTTTATATGTCAATCTATAAATAAATATATAGTCTACATTAACTCTCTAAATAGCATTTTTAGCATTTGAATTTTTTTAAATTGAGACACTAAATTAAAGAAACAAAACTTTTTGTCTCTGATTGATCATTTCACTCATTAAATTTTCACTGTATTCTGCAAAGCAGTATTTCTAGTTTGCATGCAGTTTTTTATTAAATGAGCTGTTTCATCTCTTATTTTCACCTCTCATACAGTGGACAACTTTAAGAGTCCTATCTAGATCCAGCTGACAGAAAAAAATCCCTCAGAACAGCAGATGTCAATAGCTAGATAGCCATCAAAGTCATTGGGAAAACTCCTGAGGGGATCATAAATTCCTTCAACAAATTCCAAGTCAGTCTATCTGATATTTCTCGAGCTATTTGTCAGAAAGCTGTCAATAGAAACCTCAGTGGTTCTTTCTCTCAGGCATGTCCAATTATAACCAAGATGGTCCACTAAAAGATAAATGACTGCTTCACCCTTAACATTATGAACAGCCGCTGGCTACGCTGATAAGCACTTTCACACTTCTTTACTCCATTTGCATTAAACTAAAAAAAAAAAAAAAAAGAAAGTTATATTTCATTTCATCTTGTGGACTGCCTATCATATGAATTCAGAGTAAAATCATTCAGTAGCTGTTGGATAAATGGTCCTGCAGCTTTGTGCAGATATTTCTGGTTCCCAAAGTACTGAAAGCTCACAAGCGTGATAATCTTGTCTCAAATTTCATTACAGCCCATGTTTTGGTAGAGTTTATTGTTTCACATTAACTTTAACATCATAACTCATTCTAATCATCTTGATTATTACTAATTCGCTTTTTTAGTTTATGTGAGGATTCTTTTCTTGTGTTTTAAAGCTGTGTCTCCCACACTGTAGGGCGCACCGGGTTTTAAGGCGAACCGTCAATAAATGGTTTGTTTGAACGTTTGAACTCTTGTCATATAAGGCGCACTGAACTACAAGGCACATTAAAGGGCCTATACCATGAAAAATTTACTTTTTTAGCTTTTTAGTGTATATACTGATACTTGATGCTGGCGTCACAGTTTCCTCTGGTACACAACAAGAGATGCAAGCAAAGCTGAAGTTTAAGTTGTAAAGACGTTCAATGGATTTCAAAGTAAAGCAATACAACATCATCATTAACAGTAGATGGTCTTTCTGAACACATTTTAAGGATCAGGTCCCAAATTCAAATTCAAAGCATTTGTTTCTCAGTGAGATTTTTCATTTTTTAAGGTTTTTACAAGTATCCTAATTTTGTGGATACGAGACTGAAAGACATAGCAGCTGAACTGGAACAGATCAAAGATTTTAAAAGGAGGTGAAAGGTCCCAGGGTTAGAATTTAAGATTAGTTTTGGAGCTTCACTGCATGAATTTCTGTTAACTTTAAATAAAGGATTTTATTTACAATGACTTAAAAATCTGTTTTTTGGATCGTGTGGGTCATGAGGGTGTTGGTCAGTTTTAAATGTTGATCAGACAGCTAAACTGCACAAAGGTCTTTATTATAAAAAAACAGCCCAAAAAAAAAAAAATACCCTGACCATCTCTGACTTGACCTAAAATGAGCCAGAAGGTATGGATAGATAAGCAATTCTGAGCATGCTAAGTTTAGCTGCAGTGAAGTTGAAGAATTCTAATGTGAACTATAATGAAGTAGTTAGGTATAGAAAAAAGTGTTTTATCAGTGTAGTTGACTGATTGATTGATTGGTTAAAGATCATCAAGGTCCTCGTTTACATAGTTTTCTTTTACATATAGTTTGTTTTTATTTATGGTGCAATTCTCAACTTATAAGCAAGCAAACGTAAAACAAATTGTGGGAAAAGCAAACGTTGCATCCCTAAACTGCATACCAGTACACACACATATATATGCACATATTTACAACTCATCGGAGTTGGTCTTGGTTGCCATGGAAGCCCTAATCTAGGGGTATTTATGATTCCCAATGGTCGGTTTCATCACTGGGAAGTCTACAATATAATTTCTAAAACTCTATAAAAATAAATAACTAGCTTTGGATATCTCTGGCCTCTTTTAGTGATTATTTTTCACAGTGAAAAAATGTTTTATTTTCTGCAAGTTTGAGTTCCGAATAAATTCAATTTGAAGTCTGTGTGAAACAAAACATTTTTCATGTTGAGTTTAAAACAATTGTTTTGACATTTGATACAGTTTTAGCACAAAAAAGACTTTAACATCTTATGATAAATGACAACGGAAGTGGAGACACATCAGGTGGAACAGGTAAAAAAGGTGGAGCTTAGTAAAAATTATTTTTGGTGATTTCATCTGGCGTAAAACTCTCTGCCAAAGTAACCGTGCAAGCTGATTCACTGTGGCGACCCCTGATGAGCTGAAATGTGAACAAACAAACAAGTAAGTTGCTTAAAACGCTTTAAACTAATCAGGTATGGTGTTTATTTATTCGAATCAAAGTCCTAAATCTGGACCCAAGTGGGAACTGGGATTCAGTCAAATCCCAGTCAAACTTCAAATAGGACAAATCCGTGCTTAACTGTGGTTTGGTGAGTCCATCCTCTGCGCAGACAGGGACTTGATGGACTCTCTGCAGCTGCACTCCGTGCTGCAGGTCTGCAGCCTGCCTCTACATGCCTGCTGCGCGCCACTGTCACACCTTCACACCCCCTCAAACAGCCAACGTCCCTGCGCTCAGCGGGAGCGACGCTGCTGAGGCTCCGGGGTCTGAAACAACGGCCCAAGTTTCCCCCGAAACGGCGCCTGACTGCAGGTGAGGCAAAGAAAACGGAGCGAAGCCTGACGGAGGAATGCAGCAGCAGGAGGACACCTCCCACGGACGGGCACATCCGAGCGCGCCGCGGTCACACACACAGGCAGGACTGTGTTCAGAGCTGCTGTCACCTCCTCATCTCCAGAGCAAACAAGGCCAACACACAAGTTCCGGCGATCCAAATGAACTCCTGATTATTTCCAAAACACAAACCCATGTGGCTAAAAGCTCATTCTGCTTTATTCCAACCCCAAAGTTTTCATTCAAATCTCATTTTCATCCTTTAAAAATCTAAATATTTATTTTTATCCGTAAATGATCTCTCGTTCTTCTCTTTTTAGTTTGGAATGAAATCAAAGTTTCACGAGTGTTTCTAAAATTAATTTATTTTGTGATGGTGGGAGCGTTTTAGTAAGTTATTAATCCATGGTGAAAGTGGTGGTTAACTATTAACCCGGGCGCCCACCAAGCGGGAGGCGGACAATGAAAGCAGGGGGGAGCAGGAGGAGGACAACAGGTGTAGAAGGGTGGAGGTGAAAGTCCCACTTACAGCCAGTTACTCGCGTTGGCTGAGAGGAGCGCGCAGCAGAGCATCAGGACGCACCGCCGGACATGTTCCCCGGTCATCTCGAGAAGTAGATGAGTGGAAGATGGTGGGACTTTGGATAATCCAAGAGCGGATAGGGGGTGATGGAGGTGACGAGGAGGAGGATGGGGGGGGGGGGGGGGGGGGGGGGGGGGGGGGGGGGGGGGGGGGGGGGGGGGCGTGTCAGAGGTGGAAGGAGTGAAAGAGGGGTGCTGGAGAATCCAGAGAAGGATGTTAATCCATCGTTGCGCATCCACCGGGAAGGCGCGCCGCTCCGCGCGGGTTTCCCGTCCCTTTCTCTGCCAAGGCGCGCTGAGAAGGTTGATTTGGAGGTGGAGGAAAGTGTCAATAGTTAAAAAAAAAAGACAACAAAACTAAACCTGTTTGTTTTCGTATGAGTTTCGTTTTCTCCAAATGCGCAAAAGCGACCCTGGAGTGAAATCAGCCAAAGAAGGTCCCTGCTGCTTCAACCAGATCCCAAACCGGCCGCTCCCCTGAAAGCTCCCAGGGGGACTCCGCTGCGTCTCTGCGCCGAACGCGCGCGCACACTCCGAGCGTAAAGACGCGCGGCGGTTCCTCGCACAAGGCGCCCTCCTCTGTGACTGTGGTAGAGCAGGAGCTGCGTGCGCTGGCTTTAGTTGGAGGGGCGGTGCGAGGATGGAGGTATGGCTGAAGGGACGGGGGGCAGAGTGAAAGAGGCGGGTTAAGTGCGCGGAGGTGCTGCGCGCGTGTGTGTGGGTGTTTTAGAGGTCTCTGAGGAGGATGCAAAAAGGCGCAGCCACTCACCGCTGCTGCCCTGTCCAGTGCCACGCACGCTCATGGGAACGCGCGCGCTTCTTGACAATGTCTCGCGCTGCCCGCCCGACAACTCAGCCGAATATTGTGCGGTCAAGAGGCTATTTAAGACCTGGCAACAAAGTGAAACAGACTGAAAGCTGACTGTCAGAAATAATTAGAAAAAAATAACAGCGTCTTTAAAGCGCATGAATCAACTCTGCCAGAGTCCATCACTTCAGATGACTACAGAACTGTATTTGTAAAAGCAGCAAGGATTACAAAGTTTACAAAAAATATTTGTTTAAGAGATGAGCTTTCATAAAAGAAATGCTGTTAGCAGTTCAAGACAAACAAAACAAGTATTTACAAAGGTGCTGCACGCTTTCGTTAACCAGGTAAACACACTGTTCATCTTTTGATCTATCTTGAAAGCGTTCCCAGAGGTCTTTTAGTTACAATTATGCTGTTTTTATCCAAAATCAATAAACCTGTGTTGTTAAAGGACATCGTTTCTGCAGGAGTTCATTAGAAATTCACCTTTCTGAGCAACCCCGCTCCTCTTCCCCATTCCTTTTGCAGAGAGCTCTCTGTTTACAAGCTGTTCCGCTAGCTCGCTAGCTCACAGCCTCTGACCCAAACCCAACATTACTGGTGCAACAAAAACGGCGAGCAATATTGGAGCTATCCGACGAAGAGGTATTTGTCGTCTACAAGTAAGCAGTTGAGTGTTTATAGATTTCCTATCCCTAACCCTAAGCTTAGGAGCAACAGGGGACACTTGTAAGATTAATGCAACTTTTTAAAGATTTTATAGACAACTCATTCCTTATAAAGTAGCCAAATTTACCATAATTCTCCCTCTAATTAAAATTTAAAGCCAAACAAGAAGAATGAAATGTTGCAGTCCCTCATATGACCACTAGAGGCTGGTTGCAAAAAAAAAAAGAGTAACTAAAGAAAAAAAAAAACACAAAATAGCGACACATTTTTCATTGCACAGATTTCGTACGAAACATTTTATTTCATTTTCACGGTCGTACACATTCTTATGGTAAATTGTCATTTCGAGCCTCTGTTTAGCCAACTGACAGACTATAAATTGTTTAATTTGTATTTATTATCATTTTTGGCATTCCGTTTAGCCTGAGTTCAAATGTCAAGCTCATTTCAGAAACTGTACATAATTTTATTTTTTGGCTTACCATAAGCCATATAGTTTACCATTTCCAAAGCTAATTTTAGCACTGTTTATTCTTTTCTTCTTTTACATTCTTTAGATAATTAGAACTAAGTCTAAATTTTTAAATAAATAAAAGATTTTAAATGTTTGAATTAATTTTAACGCCTTCACGCCATATGTCGCCTTACATCAACTTATCATTTTACCTTGATTTTAGCATCACAGTGAAGGGGAAAAAATATGATTGAATTATATCATTAAGGTATTAAGGGGTTAAGCATGAACCAACTTTTTCTGTTTTACTATTACTGGATATTCTGTTTTGATTAATTTTTCATGTTTAAGCATCATCTACTTTTTGTTGTCTTTTTACTTTTCCTCGTGGCTTTTTCACTCACATCACTCCGTCTAGCATATTGCACGCCTTTTTGGTTTAAATTCATGACACTTTATGTTGAATGCGGTATTTTTACACTTTATTTAAACCAGATTACAGTTTTTCAAAACTATCTTTAACCTTTTTTAGGCATTGAAGTGCATCTTTTTGACCTTTTTATGCATTTTCTGCAGTATTTATCTTTTAAACAGTTTAGTGAAAAAAAAACATTCCTTTCATCATTTTGCCCATCTGTTGTTGATCATCAACTAGTAAGTGACAAAAAATAAATGCACAAATGAATTAGTATACCAAAAAGCATATAACTTTGAAATAAACTGACATGATTTGCTGTTTTAAATATTTTTTTTTTATAAAAATGAAAAAGATATGATAATGTGCCATTACACTGTCAAAATGAATGTGTGTGTTTTTAATTTACAATATGGCACCGTATTTTAAAAATAAGAATTTTTTTTCACCTGCTAGAACCTAATCAAACTACAATGTGCTTTAAAAAGTCTTCCAGCCATAATATTTTCTTTAGTTATTGTTAGATAATATGCATCTAAAGCTGTGTAATAATAATTTTTCAGAACTTTATTCCAGGTTTGCAAACAAAAACAAAGCTTGTATGTTGGTAGAACATGTGCATCATAAATCATGACCACACTTTTTTTTCCCTTTTCCGTCCCAGAGCCCAGATGTGGAAGGAGCCAGTGAATACTTTGGAAAAGCCCTTCACCACACACAGCTCCAGCTTAAGCTTACGCACTCGTGTGTGGGTGCTGCGGGTGATGGTGGCTTGGCTTGTGTGTGTTCTCTAATTTCATTTTACTTACCTGATTTTGGGGGAGCCATGGTACAACCTGCTGGGACAAGACCCTGCAGGAGCGCCACTTTACTTTCAGCTGTGGATGGAAGTTGGAGTCCACTCTCACTGATGGTGAGACTTCATTTTTCCTTAAAAGTCTTCTGGTTCTTCAGAAACGGGCCCTAGAGTGAAGCTTGTTCAGATCAAATGGGGCTACATGGTTCTCTCTGCTGTTCTTACCCTCTCTGAACCCGTTCTGCTGAGCGGGGAGACAGATTGCAGCCTGCAGAGAGCTCAGCGGAGTGTGCAAAAGCTCACAGGGTGAGCATGGGAGCTGCTGTCAGTGTGACAACTTCAGCTTCTCAGCGATGTGGGCGATTAAGTCGAATGCATCGAGGTTCTCAGAAACGTTCCCTGCAGCTGTGATGCTGACTGACCAACGGGGGGGGGGTGAGTAAAGCAGCACTTGCATAAGTGAAATGTCCCTCCATCTTCAATAGTTGGCAAAGATATCTACGTTTAAAAAAAATGTTTAAGATTTTGTGACTTGAGCTAAAATTGTTCATTAAAAGTGCTGTCCACTGCATTTCAAGGTGCTTTATTGAAATGCAAAATATCAATAAACATCCATTGAAAACGGACACAAAAGTATTTTTTTAGGTAACAACAAAACTCAGACTTTCTTTTGACTGTTAACAATTACCTTTGCAGAGTAATCAGCAAAAAAATGAAATTGGTGACATTATACTTGCCGTTCTAAAAAAAAAGAGAAGTGATGAGCATGGTTTAGATTGCTTTTAAAATTACACTTTTTTAATCACACTTTTCTTTTAATCACAATTTGATGTTTTCTACGACAATATGCGAATTTTGAACAAAAAAAAAGTTCAGAGAGAACGTTTCTCTTTCATTTTTATTGTCTGAAATGTTTTAATTTGTAAAGTTTTAACTCTGATATCCCAGAAATGTAATTTGTGCGCACAAAACACATCGACTGTAAGATAAGCAGAACTCTAAAGACTTATCTCTGCAGTGTTACTCCAAGAAAACAAAGATGCTGATATACAGTACAGCCATTAGAAACAAACATTGTGTTTCTGCACTTTAAATGGTCCGGGTGAATACTCATATCTGATTGGCTGCTGGGTGTTGACGCACACTTAAATAAGAAGTCCCGGTCACATAGCCCAAATGTTCTATATCACTGCGCAGGCTTCTTTAAAACAAACTTTTTACTTCATCTTCTGGACAAAAACAATCGGTAAAAGATGAACTTTCTCTCTGAACTGATGCTTTTTTGAACCTATCGTGACGATTAGCATATATATCGCTTTCCTTTGCCACCGCAATCAAGGTCTGCCGGTCCAGCGACGCATTGCAGTCAGGTGATACCGTGACAACACGCCACACCACCAACCAAATAATCTGCCTTTAGTGAAAAAAACAGACAAAAAAAAGTACTAAAACTCGACTGAATATCTATTTATTTTGTAAGTGACCATGTTATTAGTGGGACAGTGCCCGACAAAGTGTGCATTTTCAGAAATAGATGCACACCGTGGAAACCTGACCCGTCCGGTGCAAAGCGGAAGATGGTCGCTTCTGACGTGTAATAAATCTGCGTTAATGAAATTTAACGCATTATTTTTTTAAAGGAATCGCGTGCGTTAACGCATTAATGTTGACAACACTAGAAATAATCTAAAAAAAATCTGGAAATCACATTATTATTCAATTATTCAATCAAATATTGTTATTATTATTTTATTATTAAATTAATTATTCATTAATTGTTCATTCATTTTTCAAACCGCTTTATCCCTTTCGGGGTCACGGGGTAGCCTAACCCGGCTACTCATGGGCGAAGGCATGGGACACCCCTGGATTGGTCGCCAGTCTGTCGCAGGGGATTCATTAAATTCTCTTTTTTTTTTGTTGTATGCTACTACTGAAAATAAGTGTTTGAACATCTGTAGAAAAGAAATTGGCAACAAATTTGAAATTCTTAGTGTTGTTAAACAAGTTTTTTATTGGCTTTTTTAAGGTAAATTTTAATTGTTGCATAGAAATGACCAATTACAGTTAATTTTAACACAATTTTTACTTATACTTTACTTATATTTTTGCAATTTCTTTGAGCATTTATGACCAGCATTTAGCCTCTTCCAGCTCTTTGTTTGCGTTTTTGCTCATATTTTGGCGTTAGTGATAATCCTTTCAGCTTCCATTCAGCTGTTTTAAACATTCTTCCACTGTAACACCATTCTCTGTTAGGACTTCTACTGCAAAAACAGAGGAAGAAAATTAGCATTTAAACATGAAGAAATATTTTTCCAGCTTTTGGAAAGACAAAAAAAATGATCCAATCCAGCTCAAAAAAATAGTCTTTACTCCTAAATCTCACCTGCAGTTGCAGGTGTATTATGCTTTTAGCTTTAAACAAATTGCTTGAGGGTTCTCGGGACAGACTCTCTTCCGCGTGTAATCTCTGTAATCTCAAGAGAGCCCAGCTGCGTTGCAAGGTGAGGAGTTTGCAGCTGCGAGTCGACCTTCTGCTGTGTCCTGAAGTGGTCTCTGCTGCTCACAATTAAAACCTAATCGTTTTTTTTTTAGGCACAATGCACAAACATGAGCACTCACTCACACAGCAGTTTTGACCCACTGCTTCCTCCCACTCTTCTGTGTGTGTGTGGTAATGTACTCTTAGTCAGTGAGCTCACTGCAACCATGTGCCACTGCTGGGGGAGACCCAAACTTTCTGCCTGTGAAAGAAACCATTATCTCCCACGGAGCTCCAGACATCTGGGCTCACCACACACTGCATGCAACCGACACACACACACACACACACACACACAAACACACCCACACACACCAAAGTGTGTGTTATTCACAGACACTGAGAGAGATGGACACATATGTAGCAGTGAAACAGGGTCATGGGAGAAATGGTCCGAGCCGGGACATGCTACCCTGATGACCTCTGTGTCCCCATGGCAACGTGATCGGGCACACATGCCCAGCACAAAGGCATTCTGGGAAAGCACAGGTTTTATATTGCCCCTGGCTTCACACTCCCGTGCCATCACCCCGGTAACGCTAATGCTCCTCGGCCCCCTAACATTTACTCTTTGGAGAAGAACACAGTCATGCTCAAACTGAGTGTTGCACATGGACCAGACGTGTAAAAAAATGCTAAGAGCGGCTTTAAAAAAATGTTATTTCTTCCGTTTGAACTCTATTTACTTGATTATTCATTATTTATAATGTCAGATACAGCAGGTTTCCCATTTTTAATATACTACTAATAACAAGTGCCTATTCAAGGCCTTTTTCTTCAGCTTTTCATTTATTTTCCCACTTGAATAATTCATATCACAAGAAAAACTCTTTTTACAAAAATATATTCTGAGTTAAAGGAAAATATAGTCTATCAATTACGATTTTATGTTTTAAGGAGCTGTAATTTTGCTGGTAAATTAACTTTCAGTCACACTGGTCATTTAGGGTCTTTTGAACATGTGGCATCTAAAAGCAATAAATAAATAAATCAAAGAAATGTAAAAAACGACAATAGAAATATAGTATTAAGAAATGCAATAAAGCCCAAACGCGTCTAGTTTTATGAGGTAAAACCAATTGCCCACCACAACTAAAAACCATTAATGCCACATTAGAAGCATTATCCGCATTAGCGTCTTCGCAATACCTGGGACGCTATGTTCACACCGGGCTGGGAAACGCGTGTTTAACAACCACTTCCAATGGAAAGGTTTGGAAGAATTCGGATTTGGCCTCCTTTTCAAGAAGTGGAAGTCCCAACCTTTTGAAAACTTACGAGGGAGGAAAATTAATAATTGCAATTTGTGCCCGACTGGAATTCTAAGACACCAAGTTTTTCATATATCGTAATTGAGCTGTGAAAGAAAAAGCCTGAAACGAGATTTGCACCGCTTTGACATTTCGCACCAAGCTTCTTCCAACGGTGAGAACACGTGCTGGTTTTATGTAGCGACAGTGCAGCGTGAACACCATAGCTAAACACATGTACAAAAACCCATTCAGCACGTTCTTGAACGCGCCACGCATGTCTGGTGTGTACGTAGAACTTGCTTGTAACACGCTACAGGTTAGCCACATTAAAACTGTAACCACAGATATCTGCAACTCTCAACCTTGTTTTTGCACCATTAAAAAAATTAGAGGGATTATAAGTCAGACTGTCGTTTTTCAAAAAAAATAATAAAGGTGCCTTATGGTGTGGAAAAAAAACGGTAATCTTTTAAAGGGCCTATATCCTGCTATTGTTAAGCCTTTCAGAGTAAACTATTTCCATATATGTGATCATATATTACCCTTGGTACACTATAGAATACATTTTTCGTAAAATATGAGTTATTTTTGTGAGGTCTTTCCCTACCAGGTAGTAAGACGTCTTGATCTCTCAGGCACCGCCTTTCGCTCCTTGTGGGTGTCGCCCATTTCATGTCAACCCAGAGCTGGCCTCGTCATCGTCTCTGCGTTTCTCCCACAAAATGGGTGTGCATATAAATTGACAGCGTTTTGTTGATCACCGCTAGCTCTGCTGAAAAAGTGGGCGTTTGTGTTAGCCTGCGGGCGGCGCAGACTCTTTAAACAGCAGTCTACGGCGGCTCATGAGAACCCGCTTGTTTTTTAGGGTTTTAGAGGAATGCTCAGACGTGCAATGGCCTCTATGCACAGAGATGAGTGACGCATTTCCGGTTTAAAATAAGACCGCTCTTTTATTTCCGGTTGTGGCTAATTGTATGCATTGACTTAGCAAATCTCTGTGTACTATTCCTGGTATTGTCTAATTTTGGTTATTTTTTACATGGCCGATGTTATTAGTTCGACCAGCATAAATAGTGGTGGAAATTCACGTTGGCCACTTGTAATACGTGCTGCAAAAATGCTCATTGCTGCTTTGCCCACATGTAATTTAAGTGCATCCAAGGCTGGATGTTGGCTTAAATTATGCTTAAAGTTTAAGTCAGCTAAAGTTAAAGTTAGCTTAGTTCTGCGTATCCCCTGGCGGAGCGGGGAGCTACAGACATCCAAAAAGGTAAAGTTTGCCTTTCTTAAACACCAAACACCCAGAACTCCCAAAACACTAGTATGTACTGTATGATCACATGACTTCTGGAGATGAAATGTAGTGACATTAGAACATTTAAAATCCGTTCAGCAGAACATTTAACCGAACTTTGAAGTGACTTTCAGACTGCTGGTTCTGTTCACTTAACATAATTTATATTGACCCTGGGTAGCTCCAAAAGACATCTTTTTCACTCCAAATACTCCACTATTTCCATGTAAACAACATTACCAGAAATAATTAACCGGTCATGGGCCGAACGCGGAAGTAGTTCTGCATAGAGCCCATTGGTTGTAAATACTGCTTTGGGGTTGTTTTTCACGAAGAATTAACATGATCCACTTAAAAGGTCCAACAAGTTGTTTAGCATGATACAGGCCCTTTAAAGAAGAGCAAAGCAGAAACAAAACATCTCCCATTTTAAATGTGTTATTTGAACTTGAGATGTGCGGTTTTTAGGACAGCTCCTACTGAGGCCTCTTTTCACTTTCACTGCTGTGGAGGGTCCGTTGGTCTGCAGGGGAACCGCTTGCTTTGTTTTACTGCTCTGGAAACAGTTCGTGTCCAGTCCCACAGATAAATCAGAGCTCATTTAATGATCTCTTCTGTTTCTGTCTGCTTTCTTTCGGCCGTATCTATCCGTGTAGTTACTGATTAGCCTGGGTTGTTGTTGTCCTCTGACCCCTCGGGGACCCCAGTCATAACACAGGGGTCAGAGGTCAAACGCCCTTTGTCCTCCTCCCTCCCTCTCCGCTTTGTTTCTCATCTTCCTTATCCTCCCTTTCGTTTTATCGTCTTTTTCATTTTTACAAAGGCAAGGACATTTTCAGGTTACTTTTGTGGTAGACGGTGGTACAGCGGAGTAGAAAGGGTGTTGCACCAGGTCTGTGGGTTGGTGTCACAAGGGGCTGTCAGAGGTTAGGCCCGTAAATGAACAGCTGAGAGCAGCGATTTAGTCTGCATAAAAGCAAGCCAACTGTCATAACAAAGATGCTTTGACAGCACGCCAATCGGGAGACAAAGAGGAGTCACTGCCCCCTCCCAGGAGGCTTCCAAAGACTCCCTTAGATCCACATGCACAAATGCGTAGGCTACACTCATGAGCACATAGACAATGAGTGGTCAGCAGCAGGCTCTGTGAGGGTTTGGGGGCCAGACTGGGCTTGATTGAAAGGATGTAAGAGGCGTCCATTACAAAGCCTGGCAGGCGACACGGGAGCATTGGGATCAGCTGACCCCCTCTCCTTCAGCCAGCCTCTGGGTATGGTGCTGGACACGCCTTTGCTTTCCTCCATTTGTTACCACTTCACTTACAACCAGGTTTGCGCTCCTTAACTGTTTTACACCAAAACTTTAGCTCCAATGTTGATATTTGTTCGACTACCGTAATTCTTCAACCGTTGACGCAATTACAGCAGATTCGGAAGCAGTGAAAACCAGCGTTGCACTAATGGGCGACACTTTACAGTAGTCAAGTGTTTACGGAGAGAGGTGCCTTTATGCTAATATGCAACACTTTACCTTGGTAATCTGTTGCATATCGGTCCTAAGCCGTGTCACAATCTGCTGATTGACGTTGTTCGCAATTTTTTTTTTTTTTTTTTTTTTTTTAAATCGGTCAAAGATTTGCAGTCAGTCAAAGAGCATGTGTTATTCAGATGTCACCGGTGTTCTAACAATCTTTATTTCCCCGTGAGATGTTCCTACTCATAGCACAAAATTGTAGTCATAATCATCTACCTTATCAGATGATCCTAACTATATGAGCGAATGCACTGTTTTGATGTTAGGACACAAACACAGCAGGGTGGGAACGTTTTATGGGTTACATTGTTTATAGTATGATGTCCATAGGATGTTGTCCACCAGGTGGTGTTGTGTGCAGGTGTGTGGCTGTGCTCACACAAAATGTATTCTAGACTCACAAAAACAGTTCTAGCAACAATATTGAAGAGGTACCACAGATTTATGGGCAGTCCTCCAAAACTGTAAATTATAATGTAATTTTGGTCTGAGCATGCGCAGTGAGCGTGGGTAGAAAAATTGCACTGAAGGAACATGATGCAGCCGTTTTCCCCTCCAGAAAACAAAAAAAGGGATAAATATTACAAACTAAACTGAAAATTAAAGCAAAAGCTTTCAACTTTCAAAAGAGAACATAAATAAAACAGAACACTAAACTGCTTGATCAGTTCCATTGAAAAACAAAGCATTAATTTTACAAATAAATTCTAATGTTTTCAAAGTTTACAGAACAAAAATAAAATTGACCAAAATGTTTGTCAACATTCTGTATATAAGCTAGGAACTAAAAAACAAATTCTCTGAATTTCTTCTCATTGTTTAGACTGTTGCTGCTGTGAAGGTCTTAAATTTCTTGTTTTTACTGGAGAATATTGTTTATTTCAGTCTGAAATTGAGCATGCTAGATGTCACTGCTTCACGTGATAAAAAAGGTTGGTGGCATTTCCAGTTTTAGAAGGAACGTGTTTTACAAAATTTCCAGAGCACGTTACTCTGTTTTTGCCGGATCTTAAATAACTAAAATACCTCTACACAGGGGCCGTAATTTAATTTTTGAAACACTGGCCAAGTTAGCCGGTTTACAATAAAAAAATTTACCAGCTAAACATTTATCAGCCAAATTCTAACACCATTTTACACATAAATGCCTCAGGGGTTTTATTTTTTCTAAATTAATTATTTTTTTAGGAAAATGAAATTGCACAAAAGTAATTTATAGGTGCTATAAACACGTCTTTACTGTCATCTAACTGTAAACAACCATGCTGAGAAAACAAGGACAGATTTATTAGAGATTTTTTCATTTTTCCTCTAGGTGATCACATTTTATATTAAATAATAACAAAAACCGCCTGAAAACAGTATAATGTTTTGGGTAATTGTCGTTATTTATGTTCTTTAAATTAAAGATGCAGCTTTAAGGAGGCGGGAGATTGAGCACAACATCTGATTGGACAACTGTGATGCTACACAGATGCTGCTAAAACAGTGGATTCAATTCGGTTATTATTTTTGAAAATACAGTTTTTCATGAATGTCATATGAATTAATATTGTTGTATTTATCCGCTGCATCGTAAAGGCTGGTCCGTGAAAATACTGTCCGACTTTAAACCGGTCAGCGATCACATAGGACACACAGAACAGCTAGTACTCGCCCTTAGCATTAGCGGCTAACAAGCTAGCACCAGTTAGTGTCTAACAACAGCGCTCTCTCTAAATCAACATATTATTAATCTGTATGTTGCTGCTTTAAGTGAAGCAGTTTTATCCTCTAGTTCTGACTGGATCCTGTAATAAATCGCCACGTTTCATCAGCCAAGCTAAAGCTGCACAGGTGAAGTGACCGCGGGGGTGGGGTCTTGTGTTGCCTGTGTTTACTTACCTCGTGGTGGAGATGGTGGAGAAAAAAAAAAAGGACAAAAGAAATTCACCAGAAGATCTAATAAACATGAGTATGTTTACACAAACATTTACTCCATGTGGTCACGAACCCTCCAACTTACTTGCCAAAGAAGAGAAAATGCTCGGGACTGGCGAGTGTCAATTTCGGGCCCTTCAAAATAAAAGTTTATCGCGATAGGCTCATTTTACTATTGAGAAAAGGTACTATCGCGGTATCGAAAGCTTTTGTTTTATCGCCCAGCCCTAGAACACAGACGGTGTGTGCAGTGTGTCAAATCTTTTGTGCATTTTTTTTTCTTTGCCATACTGACTGTATTGCTTCTGGTCTACCTTTGCAACCACCATTTGATTTGGATAACAAGATCAAAATAACCACCATTTGGTTGATTATTTTGATCTTGTTATCCAACTTTTTCCTGCAGAAAAGTTTCCCCCATCAGCCGGGGCCCCATGTGAACACTTGTGGGATTACCGTGGGATTACCCTGGGGTGCTGTTCATGTCACAAAGTTGAAGAATGCAGTTTTGCAGTTCGTTTTGATCTATCATAAATAAAAGACAGCATAATTCAATTTCTGTCTTAAATGTAAAGATAATTTTTAAATAAAAATGTGCAACAAATCCAGTCAGTTCCTGCAGGACAGTGGAGCTGTAAGACCCTCCATCCTATTAAGCTCTGATTAATCAGTCTATTCTTCAGAGTCAAGGAGCGTGATGGGAAAAAGCATTGAGCTCTCAGAAACCCTCAACTCCCCCCCAAGCCCTTACCACCTCCATCCTGCTACCCATCCACCTGCTGTGGCTTTGTCTGTGGCTTTTGAAGGGATTCCACCCAAAAGCCAGCAGTGACCACACACTTCAACTCAAGCTGGCGTTATGGCTGGAATGAATAGGCTGACACCGAGCATTGCTGGACTAAAGTTCAGATAATTGAAAGGAGGCCTAACACCCCCCACCACCCCCTAGCGCTTTAGTTAAATGGGAAAATGTTTATTCTTGTCAGGAAAAAGTTTCACTGCAAGTTAAAGTTTTCAGTCAAGAATCGGCACATCATTTAAAGGAAACAAAAACTGTGCCATGTTTAACTATCTGCAATTATGGTATAATTTATTGCAAGATAAAAAATGTTTTTTTATCACAGTAACACAATCCAATGAGAGATTAGAAAAAGCTGTGTCTTGTTTGCTCAACTGTTGGACAGGACAAGTAAAAAAAAAAAAAAAGAAAAAGCTGCGTCTTACAGTAATTGAGTAACTATTTTGTTCTTTTAAAGCTCCGTTCACTCTGCTCTCCGCAACTGGCGTTCAGGTGGAACTTCCAATGAAAAGTCTACGTAAACGTGTGTAAACATGCTTGTATCATCCTCATGAAGAAAGAGGGTCATTTAAAGGTAAAAAAAAAAAGCCCAAAAGTTTACAAAATAATTATTTAATTTCCTTTTTTTGTCCTTTTAATGAACTAAATAGTATGAAAAAGAACATGTTTTATCACTTTATGCTATCACTGGAACTGCAGTGGTTACCAATCTGTTGCTCCTCGGTTTGGGTTAGGACAACACCGACTGTGTTCCACGTGTCTCGGTCTCTAACACTGCATGTGAAAGTAATCTGCTCATTCAGATGGGCCCTTGCAGGACTTCGTGGCTTCTGGAGATGCTTGTTCTTCTCTCCCCACATTTACTGGCTGTGACTTCCCCTGTTTTTAGCAACAGAAGCCACAGCTATGCATGTGCTTATTTTCCAGCGCCACTCGGCAGCAAACAGTTTCCTCACTGGAGAATGATAGTGAGAAAAGCAGTTTTTGTGATTTGAGGCTTGTCTGTCAGAGAGGAAAATCCATTTTACCAGTGATCCCATTGACAAAAGCTGTCTCTGAGTGATTGAGTTTTAAACCAATCATAAAAAGTTGGCATGTCTGTGAGGATCTTTTGAGAAATTATTTATCTCTTGCTTTTGGAAGAAGCAGCTTCTTAGAGAAGTTTTAGGATGACAAACAGGCACAGATTTAGCCAGCCCCACCATGGGGTGCATGTAGAATATCAAGGAGGACAAGTCTCAGTGTGATGAGAGTTTGGGGTGCCATATCCCTCCGAGCCCCTAAAAAGCTTTGAAAACCATACCATCATCAGATCAGTTTTTCTATCCATATATCTATCTGATACGTCCGAGCTCCTGTCAGGTGACCAAGCTTCTCTCTATCTCTAAGGGAGCGCCCAGCCACCCTACAGAGGAAGCTCATTTGAGCCGCTTGCATGACCCAGAGCTTGTGACCATAGGCGAGTCCTGGTGCGAAGATCGACCGGTAAATTGAGAGCTTTGCTTTTCGGCTCAGCTTTCTCTGCATCAAAACGGACTGGTACAGCGACTGCATAACGCTGCACCAATCCTTCTGTCGATTTAACGTTTCGATCTTCCCTCACCAAGATCCTTAAACTCCTCCACCTGGGGCACGAGCACTCCACCCTTACTGCCAGAATTATTTGTTACATTTATGTACTTTAAATACTTTTCAGATTTTACCTGGGAATTTCTTTTGGAATTAAAAAACTTTTTGACTTTTATTCTCTAAAAATGAGATTTTTATTGATAGATTTGAAGCATTACAAATAATTGAATACTACAATAGAACATAACAAAACACACACACAACAAACCCATTTCAGATTTAAAAAAAAATATGGATTCAAAAATAAAGAAAATTATAAACATTACTAATAACTATTTTGATTTTATATTTAAAAACAAATAGCTGCATTTTGGACACGTCAGTTGGTTTCAATCTACATTCTGAAAACATATACTTTTATTCTCAACTGATGCATCATTTTAGATGATTTTCTTTTGCTGCCTTTTTGCATCCCAGCTTTCCTAAGATCCTCGTATTTTCCCTGACACCATTAACCTAAATAAAAGATTGTTAAAGAGCAGCAACCGCCACGCACGCCCTTCATCAGCTGTGCTCCCCCTCACAGCCACTCTCCGATATTCCTCTGCACACCTCTGTGTGTCCCTGCGGTGGACTATCGGATGGCAGACGGGGGGATTTGAGGTTTCAGATCTCCACTGGGTGAGGTCAAAGCTCTGGTATTTCCATTCTGAAGCGGCACTTCCATGAAAAACCACAGAGTCAACCCCAGTCTCACAGATTGCCCACACACACACACACACACACACACACACACACACACACACACA
>BSAI01000073.1:8225347-8415738 GCA_036245035.1 Adrianichthys oophorus
CACACACACACACACACACACACACACACACACACACACACACAGATGCAGATTTAGAGACACTTGATTGGACACTATTTTAGTGAATCAGCAGAACTCCATCATAAACTCTAAGAAAAAAAAGTCACTTTTTGGAATCTTTTTAAAATTAAATAGAATAAGAACAATCAATAAAAAAGGAAACTTTAAGCTGTGGAATAGTTTTTGGGTTCACTGGTAAACAAAACCCAACCAAAAAACTGAAGCTTCATTTGATTTTTAAGGGTGTATTCAGACTGGAAATGTCAGTTGGTCCAGATTGAGTCCTGAACCTCGCGTTTGGTCTGTATTCAAACTGCCGTCAAGTGGACTTTCCAATTTCAAACCAAAGTTTGTAAACAAAACCACATAACGAGAGCTATGGTGGCCATTTTTGTCCAGTTGTTCTGCTCCGACCACACCTGGAAAGATGGGTCAGAGAGCGGTTCCTGGTCCTGAACCAGGGTCTGCTTGGGTGTATTCGATCTGAAAATTTGTTCCAGAAGAAACAAACTCTAGTTCCCTTTAAGTGAACCAAATGTTTCCAGTCTGAATACACCCTTAGATTTTTATATTTAGCAGAACTTCTTTCTTCAATCTTCTAAGCGGTGAGTTCAGGCATGCACCACTCAGGAAATCTGTAAAGTGCTTGAAAACATCCATCCATCCATCCATCCTCTGAATCCCCTAAATCCCTTTTGGGCTTGCTGGATCCCTTACTTTTTGCTTTTAGATCTCAGAGGTTAAAATTGTTTTTCCTTTTTACAATCAGAGCAAGACGTTGGTCTACCTGGTCACCTGCTGTTTTTGATCATGTGATCTGTTGGTATGCAAGAATCAGTTCATCTGTTTGTTTTCTGGTCCAGAAACTGTGAGTTTCAGCATTTTGCTCCAAATTTGAGATGCCATCAGGAAATAATTCTCATACAGAGAAGTGCATGCTCTTCCTCACCAAACCATATTTACCCAGAAGACAGTTTTCAGCTTTTACCGTTTTAGATATGAGGCCTGTTTTTCTTCATGGCGTTCACATCCTTTTTTCTTTTTGTTTGTTTGTTTCTATTCTCTGGTCTGAGGAATGTTCACCTGCATTCATACTAAAGTGAAGCACAAAAAAGAAAAGACTGTTATGTCGTATAGAGAAAAGCAGTTGTGTTTTTTTGAACTTTATCAAAGTTTAGACAATTACTTAATGAGGAGGACCATCTGGGTAAATGTATCCAGATGCAAATCAAACTTGCTGATGTAAATACACCCCACTCACAGAGTCCATTCCATGGTTCTGATCTGTCCAAGGTGTACCCCACCTTCACCTAATGGAAGCTGGGATAAGCTCCAGTAACCCCATGGCCCTGAACAGGTCAAATCCGCAAATCAAAGATAGATGAATGGATGGATGCATGTGCCAGAGGACAGTAACATGGATTTATTGAACAAATTTACCACACATGTACTATTATTGAAAACAATGTTAAATAACTGAACTTTTGATCTATTTTATATGCATTTCCAGTAGCGTTCCCCAATATTGTACAGTTTTCAGCCAGATGCTAGCTCGGATGTGGAAAATAAAGACAGACATGGATCTATTCATGTGCAAGTGGATGCATGAGAATAGAGCACAGGGAGCTTGTGCACCGCCAGCGTATTTCCTACGTCACAGATACACTCATTTCTTATCTTGTATGTACTGTCCTACCACAAATTTCCCTTGGGATTAATAAAGTGTATCTCATCTCATCTCAAACCACATTTTTTTGTCTGCACCTGATTCACAACAACAAAATAAAAATACTTAGAATTATCTTTTATATATCCTCTATCATCAGAAAAATGCCACAAGAAAATGTTAAAAGCACCAAAAGCATCATTTTAATTGGAATGAGTCTTTAAGTCCAAGTCAAAGGTTCAACGTTGTAACGCCCTTTACATTTTTGTAGGAAGTCACAGACAAAAAAATCTAAATGCAACTCAAGTTCAAGTCCCAAGTAAAAATACATTTTGAGAAAAACTGACTTAAGAATGATTTATAACAATGACCGTTAAATGACTTATTTAGCAAGTAAAAAAAAAAAAAACAGTATTGAAAGAGAAAGTCTGTTATCCCTCTGTATTTTGAAATTTTTTTTTGCATAATATATAAAAAAGGTTAACTTTGAGAAAGATTTATGTTGAAATAGGTGTGCAGAAATACTATTATAATTACCTATTTTATTTTATTTATAATAGGATGTACTATTTGAAAGGCACCTTAAAGCACACTCCATTGTAAAAAGGGGAAAAAGTTGGAGAATGGAGTCAACATCATTTTTCTGGTACTTCCCTGGAGACTCGCACATGCCTGCCCTCCTACGCACGCACACACACGAACACACAGGCGTGTACTCAGCCACAAAACCTCTGGGCTCCAGAGACAAAAGCTTTGTCATGCTCTGGTGGGGTCCTGTCACTAATCCATACAGCTTTAAGAGCTGAAGACAGCAGACGTACAAACAGAGAAATTTAACACACACAGTGCCCGGATCTGTACGTACATGCTCTGCACCGCCGTTCCAGCAGGGATGCAGACGGGGGTGTTGGATAGCCGGCTGGCAGGGTGTTAAGGCCGCGCAGAGCTACTGGCGACAGGTTGGACGGGGGAGATGGCTCACTAAAGCTTAATCACACCAGGGAATGCTGTCTGGGCCACATGACCATTCGACCCCTCGCTGTGTGTGTTTGTGTGCATGGAGTTCTGCATGTGTGTGCGCGAACTCTGGATGAGGGCACTCATAATTGGGGCTTATTACCCTCAACGGGGCAGAAGGAGAGGTGCCAGAGCAGAATTAGGGACGTCTGACTGAGGATACAGTTGAAGGGGCAGAGTGCCGGGGTGGGGGGTGTAATAAGTCATCTAGATTCTTTCAGGCAGAGCCTCACACAGCCGGAGAACATATTCCATCCACTGAACATGGACCGCGCCGTAAAACTCAGCATCACTTTAATCCACAGATCAAAGATAGCACAAAATGTTTGATCTGTTCTGCTCATCTGTTCCTGTTCTGTGGAATCTGCTTGGGCAGCCTGCAACTGATATGTCCGCTTTTCAAACCGCCTGCACGATGGAATGATGGTGGATTTTATCTGCTGTAAAAAAAGATACGTCCAAGCTGAACTCCGTTAAAAAAAAGGACAGGTTCCCATTTTTTTTTCCCCCCATCGACTGAGTTTCCAAATAATTGTCAAACGAATTTCAAGTAAAGTTTTGACATTCCTCAAAGAAGAAAATTAAAGTCAGACTGTTTTCCATCAGCTGGTTTACAGAAAATGAACCAGGCTGCAGCTGTTTTGGTATTTCTACCAAGATTTTCTATTTTTTTTTAATGTAAGGACTTGTGGTTAAAAAAAAAAGATTACAGCAACAGTCCATAGAAATATACTTGATTTATAGATGCATAAGTGACAAGTGACATTTCTAAATACATGATTACTTTTTAAAATTTAACCTTAAACTTGCATGTAATATTTCAAAACTTTAAGTATACTTTGAATTTAATATTTTTTAATAGTTTTAATAAAAATCATATTACCGTATGTGGCTGACTGCAAAACACAGCCTATATTTAAAGACCCGCTCCAGCATGTTTTTGCTAACATGTTTTTGTGACATTTTTCTGATGATGGACATATGTAAACAAAGTTAAGCTTAAAATTGCATATCTGAGTATTTCTTTATTCAAATAGTTGTGAATCAGGAGCAGATGAAAAAAAATACAGATTAAAAAAAGATTATATTTGTGACAAAGAAAATACACTGTGTGGGTCACAAGATCCCTGCTCTGCTCCATTCTGATGCCTCCAGCTGGATAGCTGCAATATTGCTCGCCATTTTTGTTGCACTGGTAATGTTAAGTTTGGGTTGTAGGAACTGTAAGCTACTGGAAGAAAGTGTAAACAAAGAGCTCTCAGTTGGTCGATTGGTGCCAACAGTTTGGCCCACAACTCAGAGGCAAATTTCTGACGAACTACTGTAACTATGTCCTTAAAAACAACACAATTTTTTTTATTTGGGCTAAAAGCAGCATAATCATAATTAAACAATCACTTTGAACAATTTTAAAACAGATCCAAATATGTTTGGAGTGAGTCTTTAAGATGACAGAAAACCAGTGGTGGAGTTAGAAGTTGGCAAACGAGATCAGCAGAATGGAAGGTTCAAAAATACGTAAAATATGTAAACGAGGGGCTCAAAATGTCAGTTAAAAATATTGCTTTTGGCATTTTTACAATGCTTAAAGAAGCTTGTATTGATGATTTCTTAACCTTTGTCAGCTATAATGTTAAGGCTGAATACAAATTGCTTCCCTACCCCTTCGGCTACTGCTCCAGTTGGGGCATTTGAAGCTTTAGTGGTGTTTTTTTCTGTGGAGGAGCTGTAGCAACTTAGGGCTGGATATCCCTCCGCATTGCCCTTGTGGCACAGAGGAGAAACGCATTTCTTCAAGTGGGTTTGCTCTGAAGCACACAAGTGTACATTTAAATGTAGGTATTGAGTTTTTTGTTTTAGCATGACTTTTGAAGGTCATAAAACCGATTTTACGTGGGAGACTGGCGACTATTGATGACATCATCAAACGGTAGTAATGCCTGATGTTTAAGACACTTTTTTTTTTCATTTCTCTCCGCTTGCAGGGATAAATACAGGGGTAGGGAAGCAATTTTGGTTCATCCTATCCTCAAAAAATGGGAAACAAGTAGGGAAGCAGCTTTCCCTTTTTCAGCTTACACACATCTGTAGGTGTAATCATCTTGGGATCTCCATAGCTGGACTGGTGAACTCATAAAACACCTTTTGTCACAGTATATTAGTTTTTTTTTTTTTTTACTTACCTTAGTAACCATAATACATGTTTTCTATGCTTATATTCCTTCAAGCACAACATTTCGTGTAAAATAAACATCGTAAATTCAGGTTAGGCTTCAGCTGAATGTCCTTTTTTTATTATGTGTTTAGGGTATGTTTTATAATAATGAGACCACCATCAGAAAAAAAAAAAAACATTTCTGGTTCCTTGTGGTAAAATAAATAAATAAGATAAATGCAAGATAAACTGTGTTCGACTTTGCTGCTAGATATTGCCCACTAAGAAATTTGAGGTCCTGTCTCCAGCCGTTTTGGCTTGTATCAAAATGTATACACATTTCTGGGAAACAGGGTAAAGTCATTCTAAAAGCTTGAGGCCATTTCCAGAGTTAGAGGTTTTGCACGTCTATGCAGTAAATTTTGAGTAACCTTCAAGTGTGTGCCAACTTTAATAGGTTTTCATGCACATTCAAGAGGTTCGAGTGTCTTTAGATGAAGCTAGTGTGGTATTAATCCAGGGGATTAAAGGACGGCTTTTGGCCCTCATTCAGAGAGTTGGGGCTGTAAATATTTGATGCTGTGTGCTACCTGAAGACTCACAGATAAAAGACAGTGAGAGATTTGGAAGAGCAGCTATAACACACTTCATCCGTTCAGAGAATTCCTTTGAACACATGCTGGCGTGGTTGTCAGAGGCTGAAGGACATAAAGAAGAAGTGGAGTTTTTTTGTCCGGATTCCAGCGACCAAGAAGCCTCACCCAAATCACAAGAGACTTTTATCCTGTTTCTCCTTTTCACATTCTGCTTTTCGGCAGCTTCTTTCTTTATCTTCCTTGTTTTACAAGAAGATTGTCACGAAATGAACTTGGGAGGAAATAAACCGTTGAGGCCCAAAGGCTTGGCAAATGAGCTGCTTGTTGTGGGGAGGAACAGGACGGGTCTCACTGTGTGGCGGATCCCTCCCACAGGGTTTTGTTGTCTGGCAGCTGTCTCTGATGTCAAAAGTGAGTCAAAATTACCGTATTTTACATCCTTTTTAAGAATTTCCAGTTACTTCTGTCCTATCTCAGAGGTCTACCTCAGCTCACCCCCAGCGTTTCTACAGTGAGATGCAAGGAACAATAGTAGACATGAGAGTCCACCACCGAAGTTCAGAGTTCTCACTCTTCAGTTGGCTTCAGCAAATATAGTGCTGACTTTTCTATGCTGAGGTGGATAAAAAAGAACAGTTCTAGAGCACTGCAACCCTACTGTGGTGAATCTACAACTAGACATGCTGGTGTTTGGGATGCTGTGGCCATTTAAAGACAGTAATTTATCACTCACTGGATTTTATGGGTTTGTATGTCATAACTCACTGTGTCTTGTGCCAAACCCTGCAAAGGCTTGTTCACTGTCTCATAGTTCACCAACTGTCCTAACTTTGTTTAATTAAACGCTACGGACAAAAAAACGTCATGATTGACCAATAACAAAAGGGACATTCATCTTAAACATCTAGCAAGTTTTCAAATCTTGCCCTTTGGCCTCAGGTCCTTGGTTTTAGAGTATTATTGACACCCTGGTTGCTGGGGAGCAGGCAGTGTTATTCATCTCTCTGCTTCATCTCTGTCCATGCTTCATCATGTTACCAGCATGGTTATGATTAATCCTTCTACCAGTAATCAGAGTGCCTTCATTCCCTTCGGCTCCCTCTGTCTCTTCTTCCATGGGCTCCAGATGACTGTCTGATGTTGGGGCATGACACAATGGGATCCAGATGGATGATCGATGAAAGGCAGACTACGTTCATAAGCGGCGAGGCATTGGGGTTTAGAATTACACACGTACAGTCCTGTCCGCTGGCCCCGGCCTGCTTTGTGGCTGCATGGTGATTAATGGGACTTTACTGGCAGCGAGGGGTTCTGTTTCCGGTCGACACAGAACAATATGTTGTGTACAGCACATGCACACTCCCAGCTGATGATATATGGATTCGTTTCGGGGACATTTGTATGCACGCGGCCCTGGATGGATGGACCCCGTTACAAAGATGAACTCCAGGCGGTCACTGGGTCGACTGATTCAATACAGAGCATGCAAAGTATGTTGGCATGGGTCAGATATTTAAATGTTGGTTGGATCACCAATGTCGTCATCTGGATCAAATAATCTAAACCCACATTCACACTTTTACAATACATAAATACACAGGGAATGACTGCTTGTTATTCTATCTCACCTTTTAGGTACATTAAAGTCCCACTCTGCTTATCTCTTGCTCCATTTTTAAAGCGGTGTCTTGTTTTTTTTTCTTTTATGATTATGCTGTTTTTAGCAAAAAAAAAAAAGTGTTGTTTTGTCTAGCAGAACAGTAGCAGTTCATTTAAAGTTCATTGCTGCAAGGAAAATCAACTGTATCCTCATTATACCGGCTTTGCACTGGTGTGCTTTGTTCAATGCTTTGTCCATTTCTATAGTTGGAAACACTGAGTGTTTTCTCGATTTTACAATTTTCTCTATTGTTGCTGTGTCTTCATTTACTGTGTTCTCGTCATTCATCTACTGAAACTGTGGTCAGCAGAACATTGAGGACGGAAAAATTGTGGAAAACATTTTCAGGATTTGTTGTTAAATGATCTGAAGCAACATAGATGTATTGTGTATTGCTGATGTAAGCTAAAAAGTTCACAAAAATGTTTTAAGTGTGACAACTATTATTTTTTAATCTAAATATTTAAATATTAAATTCTCCTGTTCTAAAAAAAGGTATAGTGATTTTCATACATTCAGTAGAAAGACAAATATTTAGTATCTTTTCATATTAAAAAGTAAGAATTATGGGTCGATCTGGGAATCGTTAAGCATGATTTGTGAATCGGATCAGCATCTGTGTATTGATCCACAGCCCTACACATGACTCCAACCTAACATTACCGGCGCAACAAAAATGGTTAGCAATATTGGAGCAATCCAGCCAGGAAGTTTTGAGCCAGATGCCACCTCAGACAAGGAAAATTAGGATGCACATTGTGTGCATCAGAGGCTGGGATGATGGAGCAGGGAGCTTGTGGCTCGCTCTTCGTGTTTTCTACCTTACAAATGTGCTTTTTTTAAACGTCATTTTTATATCTGCTCCTGAGTCACAAAAAATTGAATAAAGAAATACTCAGAAATGTATTTTTTTAGGGTTAATTTTCTTTATTTATGTCTTCTATCACACAAAAAAGAAAACACAATGTAAAGAGTGGGTCTTTAACAATTTGTTGCAAGTACATCAACGTTGAGCCTCGCCGCTGCTGAGGTCTCTGTGGCAAGGGCTGCAGGTCATATGCCGAGCAGATGTGGTTTGAGAGGAACCTCTGGGTGGCTCTGCATGCTATCTGATGATAAGCAGAGGATCAGACCTGATCTCAGCTGCCTCTGGACCTTTATTTTCATTAGCAATGAACCTGCCCGTCCAAATACAACCTCCATGAAAAACGTGTGCCGTCCATCCGAGCCAACCAAACTTCACTCTTGACATTAAACCCCCATCAAACACAAGTGCACCCTTCTAAAGCGGCATTTCTTTCTCTTTCAGAGAACATGAAGGGCAAGCAGGCCCACCGAAAAACATGGGCCTGCTCTGCTGCTCCACCTGTGGCGCACTCCGTGAGTAGAGCCCACTTTCTGTGTAAACACCACAACAGCTGGCCCAAAGATGCCCCGCTCACATCTAGCACCAAAAAAGCGGCATTAACTTTCATTGTGGTTGCTTTCAAGGTAAAAAAAAACAGCTTCTGACAACCAAATGCTGACATGGTTTACACAATCAAATTTAACACCTGGAAATCATTAAAACTTGATATAAATGAGTGGAAATTGGACGGCAGTCAGTACAACTCTGATTAGGTCCAAAGGTAGTCTAACAGATTTGGACACTGACATGATTTATTGCAGAGGAGGTAAAATCCAACAACAGGAAGGATGATGTTGATGTGACATTTACCAGCTCCGGCACCAAAAAAACAGCTGAGATTGCTGGTGACATGAATGCCGTAGATACAAGGGGGAAAAGAACATTTTTCATCCTCTGTATTATGAAAAAAAACAAGATTTCTCAAATAAAAAAAAACAAGATAAAAATAACTCCATACAGACATCTGCTCTTGGAGCATAAGAGCTTTAAGAAAATAACAAGAAATTGTTGTAAAAGAATTATACAATTATACAAAACTAACTTCATCATTTAGGGGTTCTAGTTTGTCTAGAAGATTGGTTTGTGGATGTGTGGGGGGTGGGGGTTGTAAATGGCATAAAATGGTAAAAGCCACATACTTGTAAAGCACTTTACTGAACTCTGGGCATGCAGGAGAACCCTTCACTGCCCGGGCAGGGGCTGAATCATGTTCTTGATCTCTAGTGGTGGGATTTCTATGCTGGTCCCTTGGTTTTTGTTTTTGGATAACTAAAATTGCTTGGTTTTTGGATAACTAAAATCGCGTTGTTCGGGAATGAATGGCTCCACTTTTGTTGGGTTGGGAGTCTCCGCTGCCTGAGCCCCTGCCCTGTCTGGAGGTTTACTTTTTTTTAATTGCGGAAGATTGAAAGATTCATCCTATTTGTGGCCAAACTTTAATTAAATCCAAAACATTCATTAAAACTTTTTATGCTGTTCTTCCAAAATTAAAATTTTTTCTTTATTTCTATAAAAAAAAACAATTAGGAAAATTAACAAGTGATTTTCCATTTCATGTTCTTTGGTGTATGTTTTACATTTGTTTTTTAAATTAAATACCACATTGATATTTTTATTTTGAATGCATAAATAAATGGTTGCCATGGAGAATCAGCAGAATTCCTTTTTAAAATAAAGCATTCCTACATAAACTGGTGTCCAACAGCAGAAAGCACCCTGAGCCGTTGGCATTTTTTTCTGATATTTTTCATATTTATTTTGCAGCAGATCAAATTTTTTTCGGCATTTTTGAAAGATGAGCTCCATGTGTAAGAAGGCTTTAAAAGAGGCCCTTATGTTGGGAGAGCTGAGCGACGTTGTGATCAAAGTCAGGGACAAAGATTTTAAATCTCACAAAATCATCCTCTGCAACAGCAGCCCATTCTTTTGGTAAGTCTGAGATATAACTTGTTATAAAAGATTGACTTTACTAGTTTTTGTCTGGAATATCATGTGTACTTTCAATTAACTTTGCTGACTGTTTTTAAATTCTGTTCTATTGGATTAATAATGTCTTCATGCCAAATGTGGCTAATTTGCAATGTAGCATTAAATTTAGGACTCCACTCAGTTTAAATTTACTTTGAATGAAAAAAAAGATTGAAAAAATTGAAAATGAATGCTACGGTCACAAATACAACTGCTACTGCATAATGGAGAGGCATCGACAGAATCTTCAAGATCTCATCCTGCCGAAAATTGGTGTGGTCATGAATGTAGACGGTGGCAGTCAAGCATGCCGAATTACCCGCTTTTTATACTCCCCGGCAATCCGCCCTGTGGTCGCTCGATTTCACTATGCCGTCATCCCCACCTGTCACTGGACTGCCACCGTGCGACCTTGAAATGTGCCCGGGCGGCCACTGACCAATGTCAGTGATAGAGAAATAGAGAAAAATCGTCCGGTCGCCAAAAAATTGGAACTTTTTCATAAAACCTCTGTGGCCACCGCCGGGTGTGTATAAATGCAACTGCCGCCTGCTAATTACAAGTGTTGCAGCCCGGCCACTTGCTAAAAAAACTTGAATTTAGGTCGCCTTGCTGTTGCATTATGGGATAATGTAACCTTAGTCCAAGTCAGGCATAGAATAATTAAAATAGGGTTTTTAACAAGTTCTTGTGGGATTTTTCTTATGATGGAGAAGATATTTAAAGAAAATTAAAATTGGCTTAAAATTGCATTCTTCATTCAAATCATTGTGAATCAGAAGCAAATTTTTAAAAAAAAAGTGTGAAAAGGTTAGTAGTTGTTAAGTAAAAAATACGGGTCACAAGCTCCATTCTGATGCATCCACTTGCAGACAAATAGATCTATTTACAAAGGGATGATGGAAAATCAGTCCAGTTTTATTCAAAATTCCCACCCACATCTCTGAGGTGAATTTCTAATGAACTCCTGCCACTCTGCAGACATTATGTCCTAGAAAATGACAGTTTTTTATTTTTATTTTTGCTAAACCAAATCATAATTAAAAGACCACTCAGAACTCTTTTACAATAGATTTCAGGAGTCAGAGCTCTATCTCCCCCTCTCGTCTCCCATGGGAGCCATCTCCAGAGTACTAGTCGCACAACATCTCCCATCAACCGTAGCGCACACTCGCCAGATGCCACTCAGCTGATACTCATTGACAATCACCTACATGATACTTAGGCACTGCACAGAGCCTCACTGGGTGTGAAGTATTGTTTTCTGCCACCCTGCCTGCACTACAGAGTGTTTCTATCTGGACATGACCTTCTATATCTGACCCTGCTTATTCTCTGATTGCCCTGCCCTGACCCTCGCCTCAACTCTGATATCTCTAGTCTCTTCTTGAATGATCCCATGCCCGTGATTGACCTCTGCCTATCTGACACTTATTTAACTTTGTGGAATTTTAGCTGTGCTTGGTTTCTATCTGAACTAATAAACCTGTTGGAAGTGGAACTAGCCATCTGCCCGTATGTGACAATAGATTAATCAATGATCAGAGTGGGACTTTAAGATAATTAAGAATTAAAAGGAGGCTTTTGTTGAGTTGTGAATGACTGCTTATTCCTGAATGATGTCTTGGTAGATGATCTTCTAGCTGCTTTGTTACAATCCTCTTCTCTTATTTCAACAGGCATATCTTCAAGAAAAACCCAGACACGAAAGTCCTCTGCTTCTCAGACGTGTCTGCAAATGTAATGGGTCTTGTTGTGGAATTTGCCTACAGCCAATCTCTCCAGGTGACGGAAAAGAACGTGCAGTCGCTGTTGAAGACAGCAGAGCACTTCAGAATCAAGGGCATTATCCAGACCTGCTGTGACTTCCTGCAGCAGAAGCTTTGTACCAACAACTGCATCAGCATTCTGACTCTGGCAGACCAGTACGTCTACACTAACCTGTGGGAGAAAGCTTCTCGCTTCATCCTGCACCACTTTGAGGATGTTGTAGAATTCTGTCCAGATTTCTGTACTCTCTTTGGAGTGCAGCTCAAAAGTTTTATTGACAACGATGAGCTGAATGTGAGGGAGGAGAGGCTTGTCTTTGAGACCATCGTCCGCTGGATCAACTATGCTTCAAAGGAGAGGCGCAGTCATTTCCCTAAACTGATGAGCAAGGTAACCAACACTAGCCAGGACATTACAGTTTCTACACACCTGCAACAGTTTCATTGGCATCCTGTTTTCCTCCAGGTCCGCTTGTCCCAAATGTCTGTCGAGTACTTGATTGACACTGTGTTGCAAGAGAACATGGTAAGGAGGAATGCAAAGTGTGTAGCCATGGTTGCCAAGACTCTGAAGGACCTCTGCAACCCCAAGTTAGAGAGACCTCTATCTAGGCCCCGCAAGCCTACTGAAGTGCTGCTGGCTTTTGGAGGCTTTAACAACAATGTACTAGCCAATGTCATCCAGGTATACAATGTACGAACTAACTACTGGACGGCTGTGTGCTACACAAGCATCCTTCTGCCAGAGTTCAGTCAAAGTGTTTACTCAGATGGGTTTATCTACTGGATTGGAGGATTTATTGAGGATACCTGCTTAAGCAGTGTGATGAAGTTCAACATTGCCACACAGACCTGGGACGAGGCTGGGTCGATGCATGAGGCGCGGGCCCAACTCAGCGCGGCTGCTTTGAATGGCTTTGTGTATGCCTTAGGAGGGTGGGTTGATGACGAAACTCTGAGCTCTGCAGAACGGTTTGATCCCAGCACCAATCAGTGGACTTTCATCGCACCGATGGAACACAGAAGGTCTGACGCTGCAGTCACAACCCTTAATGGGAAGGTCTACGTATTTGGCGGATTACTTCTGGATCAAGCTCTGTCTTCATCTGAGTGCTACAACCCCGAAACCAATCAGTGGACACTAATCCCACGCATGGAGGTTGCACGAGGAGCAATGGGAGCAATCACTTACAAAGGCCAGATCTTTGTGATGGGTGGATACAACAATGGCATGTGCTTGTCTGATGTTGAGGTCTACGATCCTGAATCAATGGCCTGGAGGATGGCAGCACACATGAATGACTGCTGTTGTAGCTTTGGCGTTGCGTTGTTAGAGAATCAACTGTATGTGGTTGGAGGCTTTGAAGATGAAGATTTCCACTTGAGTGCAGTGTGGCGATATGATGTAGAGAGTAACCAGTGGAATGCTGTCAGTGACCTGGCAGTCCCTCACGGAGCCATCAGCTGCTGCGTGGTGGAGAGAATCCCTTATGGTGCTGCTTTTCTTGTATAAAACAAGTGCTGAAATAAAGTCCATCTGCTGTAAAATAAATATCCACTGTATTAGGTGTGAGTTGACAAAAACCAGTAAAGATAATACAAACCAGACAAAAAATGAACAGACTAAACCATTGACTGTATAAGAAAACTGGACTGAGTGACCCCTACCTCCTGGCATTCCATGTAAAGAAGTAACCACTGGCTCCAAGAAGCCAGAATACCATATATTTCTATTGATAAACAGCTATTACTCAGTCATTATATTTGTAAGAATAAACGTTCTTGCTTTGCGACTTTTTTTTTTTTTTCTTTTTTTTTTTTTTTACATCTTGCTAATCCATCTTCTTGCTAATCCATTTAAAAGAAAATTCTGCAGTGGAAATTATTCAAATTATAAACTGACCAATTAGATGCCTCAATTAAAGCATGTGGTCTCATGTCGAACATTCAAAACGTTTGACAAATTCTCCAAAGCTCACTTTCATCGAAAGAGATGTGAACTTCTAACATGCTCACTCCTGATTGGCAGGAGTGGTTGCCATAGAAACATTCACACAGACCAACTTGGAACAATCACTACTTACTGACGATGTCTGGCTCCAAATGTATCACTAAAAAATGACGTCTGAATGGACTTCATTTGGTTGGAGCCAGAAGTAAGCCATTTTCTATGGGTGATGTTCCTCACTCGGTCCAGTTCTCATATACAGTCAATGATCTTAATCAGGCATGGGCAACTCCACGCCATGTGTGGTAAAACATGTTTTGTAGATTTTGTTTTGTACATGTAGCCTTGTATTTTTAAAATTTGTACAAGTTACAAAGTACAAAAAGGTAAGCTCGAGGTACAAAACGAAAGTTACAAGTAAAAAACTAAAGTCTCAATTATATCTCCATAATAACCAACCACTATTTTAGAATAAATGGATGTGGCTTTGAGTATAAAGCTTCATTCACACCAGACGCTATTTGCATGGAAGGGGCGTTGAGTTTCAATGTTAAGTTCAAATGTACAGACATGATCTGAGGTCTGTCAGCCGGCGCATCAGCCTGGCAGCAGTGCAATTTGAGTGGGGTGGCACAATTTGGGCAGCAGTCGCGACAAATCAGGGACTCAGCTTTGGGCACATGACGTTTTCAGTGACTCGATCAGTGGGTAGAAAAAAAATCCAATATGGCTGTTTGATACAAGGGTTTTCGTCCTGAACTTCCATCCATTTTCTTAACCCGCTGGAGCCGTTGGGTTGCAGGAGACTATCCTGGGTCCAACCAAATGAAGTCAATTCAATTAACAATTTTTCGTTGAAAGTCCACACCTTTACCACTTTCGAGCTCGGGAGAATCTGTCAGTCAAACGTTTTGGATGTTCGGCCACATACTTTAATTGAGGCATTTGATTGGCCAGTTTGTAACTTGCATAACAAATTACCATTTATAGAATTTAAATAGAATAGAAAAGAAGGGTAACAGAGCAAGAATGGTTATTTTTTTAAATAAAGTTTGATTTGATTTGATTCTGACAAAGTAACTCAGTAATCTGTGTTTATTTCTTGGCTTCTTGGAGCCAGCGAGTGCTTCCTATTTGGAACACGAGGAGTCACTCAGTCCAGTTCTCACATACCATCAATGCTTCATCATAACGTTGCCATGACAATGGATAAAAATCTGGAATCTGGACTTTAGGAGGAAAGCCTTTGAACAAATTTTCAGGCTAAGCTATAATAAAAATTGTATGCCTACCACAAGTCCATCACTGAGATGATCCAAGAAAATACAATAATCTCATCTGTAATAGTAAGTACCCATGAAACCAAGGTATGAGTTTGAACAGACAAATGCCTCTCACATTTAATAATTAAATGGCACCCCTTTTTATCTCATTTTGTTCCCTGCCAGCCTCACTAAGCCAATCACACTCCTAAAATAAACATTTCTCACACATGGAGTCAGACGGTTTACCGAAGCGATCAGTGTAAGTTTCAGGGATCAAAGATACAAAAGCTTGGATAAACAACAAGTGATTAAAATCTCAGCGTGGGGAAAGCGGGCTGACATGGAGGTTTAGCACCACAAGCACAAACTCACCACCAGAGCTCACAATCAAAGAATCTCCATCTCTATTAGCAGGCTTAAAAGGTGGCTTCTACTGGTTGTTTTTGTGAAGAACCAGTCAGATTCCCAGTTTGCTTCGTAGCATTTGCAGAAACAATATACCCCGACCCTTTGATCAATTTCTGAGGTAAAAACTCTTTAAGAAAGTAAAACTTTAAAGCATTTGCGGGCTGAGTTGGGTAAAACAGAGCTTTGTGAAGGAAATAAACAAGTACACAGAACCAGGTTAGATGGCTGGACTGTTTGTTTGGGACAGAAATAGATCTTAAACTTTCAGCACACAAGATGTTTTCCAGTAAATTTGTCAATATCCTCAGCTTGGATTAGATCAGAAACATGCATAGATCACTTCAACACAACAAGGTTGAGGTAACAATCAGAAGGAACAAAAATGAAACCTCTGTAGCTAATGGTTTGAGGTGTTTGTGGTCAGGAAAACAAATCTATTAAACAGAATTTAAGATTCTTTTTACTTGTGTTTGAAAAACTCCGTCTTATCTTACAGACCTCATAGTTTTATGTCCATCAAAGAGAGATTTTCATTCAACCTGCAGGATTTTTACTTGTTCCAAGAATTCCCAGAGGCTAAGAGGCTCTTCTCTAGTGGAATTGTCTTCTTTCTTCTGCTCACGGAGCAGATACCATCTCTGTCTTTGAGGTTAGCAAATGTGAGCCAATCAGTTGGTGGGGGGTTTGAATCCCAGTTTTGACACTTAGTGCTTCCTTGGGTAAAAAAAAAAAAAAGCTTCACTTTGCGTCAGTGGATGAAAGCTGTAAAATCCCTTCATCTTGACAACCTTTGCTTTGTCTCATGCTATGTTCACACCTCCCTCGGCAATGTGCATTCAACCGACCCCTTCATGTGAAAAGTCCACAAAAATGCACGTAATGCACGTTTTGGCCTTCTGCATTCAAACCCTCGTGTTCATGTGTAGCTACATATGTTGCTTGACTTTATGTTTTTTGCATAAATACCTGTGTGAAGCCCATTGAGACGGCTATGGTTGTCATTTTGGGCTACATAAATTTAACTGAATTGAATTATGTAAAAAAGCATCGTTGTGTTTTCAGAAAAGAGCATAAACAGAGTTTCATAAATTGTGGTAATTGTTGTAACGAAGTAGTGAAACCCCACAGATTTTTCCCCTTTTTTAACAAGTCAACCTGGATTTTAGTAGAAGAAATTGAATGTTTTTTATATTTTTCAATTGAAAGCATCAAGTTGAATCGCGTGACAGCGAAAAGGTGCTGGTTTCAATCCCAGCTCAGTTTCTCTCCTTGTAAAGTCTGCAAGTTTTTTGGGGATCTGACTTTATCTGGAAATAGATGTTTGTGTAAGAAGTTTCACAAGTTAAAAAAAAAAAAAAAAAAAAAAAAAAAAAAAAAAATCACATTTCTATTTTTGGCGGCCGTGGTGCAGTGGAAAGGGCAGTCGGCCTGCGATCGAAGGATTCCCGCCTTGCCCGCCCATGTGTCGAAGTTTCCTTGGGCAAGACACTGAACCCCACATTGCCTCTGATGGAAGGCTGGCGCCAGTGTCTGGCAGTGGAGCCACCATCAGTGTGTGAATGTGTGTGTGAATGGGTGAATGGGTCCGTGACTGTAAAGCGCTTTGGGTCTTCAATGAAGGTAGAAAAGCGCTATATAAGTAAACCCCATTTACCATTTGTTATAAAAGGGGCTTCTGTTTTTGTTTTTTTTCCAGAAAGTTCAAAAAAAGTCCAACTCTTTGTGGCCGTTTTGAAATTTTGCTAAAAATCAATCTGTGAAAGACTGAATATTCTGTAAAAGAACGTTGTTGTTAAGGCTCTAAAATCATTGTGTTGTGTGTGTTGTGTCTGTGAATGGTTTGGCAGAGAGTGTGCTTTGGTCTGCATACGGCCTCCGGTGGAGCCAGGCTGTTCTGGAGAGTTAAAAGTGGTCAGTTTGTGTTTTGGGGTGACTCAAAAGGCCTCAGATGGAATTACTATCCCATCACTCTCTCTCTCTCTCACACACACACACACACACACACACACACGTCATTTTTCAGTTAAATTATTGGAGAACAATGTGTTTCCTGGTGTCGTTTGTTCGCTCAGCTCTTCCTTCCTTGAGTTGTGTGCTTGAGACCTGCCACCCATGATGGAGGGTACGGTCTTAAGAATCTGCCTCAGGCTCATTGTGCATCTGTGTGTGTGTGTGCACGTCCAGACGCAAGGCTGCGTAGCTGAGGGAGTGCGTTTGTGGTTGGTTGCTGTGATATTTCTGGAGGTCTGCATTGGGATGGGTGATTTTTATCTGCACACTTTGTGTTTTTGTGTGTTTTGGGGCTGCAGGGCAGCTTTAGGATGACGGATGTGCTGTGAGCGGCCCTGAGGGACACCTGAGACAGCAGGCGGATCGGATGGACATCACTCTATCAGTAAAATGTCAATAAAATTACACGCACTTGTGCACACAGCAGACCGGGGAGCAACCAGGTGAGACGAGACAGCGTAGTGGGGGGGGGGGTTGAGAGAGGTGTGTGTCAGGGAGGAATGCATGAGCAGGACAGGTGAAAAATGAGGAAGCTGTTTTGTAGACAGAGCGAGTGTAATTAGTACCACACACAGCTTCTGTGCAGAATCAGTGAAGCTGCCCGCTCCTCGTTCATCTGGTTTTTGGAGGAAGTTCACGACTGAGCAGCATTGATACTTTCAACAAAAACATGATTTTTTTGTTATTATTTTTGAAATAAAAATTATTAAATTAAATGTCATTTGTTGATGTTTATAAAAAATAAAAAAAAAACTCAAGAAAAAAATCGAATTTAAATAATTCTAATAACTGAAAGAAAATCCCAATCAATGAAAAGAAAGCTTCAGTGAGTGCAGGTGTTGCATGTATGCATGTATACATGCATGCATGCATGCATGCATGCATGCATGCATATTGCGTATAAATGCAAAATAAAAATTCAAATACAAAATTTAAATAATTTAAAAGGAAAACCAAGCAAAACTTGATTAAAGACACAGATTCTCACAGTACCCTTCTTTAAAAAAGGACTGATTAATCCCCAACTGTTGAATCTTTTTAATTACAGAACCAGTTGTTCTCTTCAACATAAAAACTGCAAAAAGACCAAGACCTGTGCAATGACGGATTCCGGTTGATGCTGAGAAGAATATGCAGAAGACATTCTGCAGATGCCTCCCCATCGCAGGGTGGTAGTTGTATTTGTGACCGTAGAATAATGATAGCAGAAATAGTGCTTTGAAAAAGGAATCTGGACTTAAGTAAACTGAGAAAGTCTTGCGAAATAAGAGGCAAAATAAATACAAATCTCAATCTTAAAAAAATTGTCTAGATGACTTTTTAAAACGTTTTCTGTATGGAACCGCCCTTGACGAATGAGTTCACACAGAAATGTTTTCCTTGACATTTTAACTGACCACACGACTGTGTTGTGCGTTGAGGAGGGTGTTGCGGTAATAGTCCTCAGGCACGAGCAACAGGCAGCCTGAGACTGAGTGGGAGGAAGAAGACAGAGGGAAACAAACTCTACAAATTGGCCATTATTCAGGTCACAGAAGCAAAGTGATGACAGACAGCCTCCCTCACTGACCAACAGGTAGAAAACCTGGTGTTTTAAGCAGCCTTATTTTATATATATATATATATATATATATATATATATATATACACACACACCTTTCACCGAATCCTTTTTGTTCTGTAGTTTCGCTTCTATTTTTATGTACATAACTGCTGTTACTCCTGCTCTTTTTTCCTTACCTCCTTATGGTGCTGCCTGGTCGAACAGAAACCATTGTGACACTGACCCATTCACAAGCAGACACCTGACACTAAGGCGCAGCTCATGGATTAACACTGGCATTCCTTCATCTAGCCTCAGATTAGACTTTTTTTTTTTCTTTTTCCCCCCTCACTGACTTTTTCCTGCTTTCTTGTTTTCTTAACTGATTTATCCTCTCTTTTTCTGTCAAGATGGATGCTTGTTTATTATTTAATTGCACTTATGATCAAAAAATAAATTTGTATTTTCGAAATCCATCCTCATTTTGTCTTCCTTTAGTTTTTCTTCATTTTAATCAAACAACACAGGAACAAACTTAACTGTTTGCCCAGTGTGAACACCATCGCTGTGTCTGAATTTCCCCCCCACTCCTTAGCTACTAAAAACCCTTTATATTGGACAGGATTATCTGGAGCCCTGGGTTTGAAAAGCAATTGAAATTGAAAACGTTGATGGTTTGTTTAAAAATACATTTAAATACAATTTGTTTTTGGTAAGATTTTTCAAACGTAATGCATTGTGGTCTACAGTCCCAGACCTAGTCACCATCGGCACCGACTTTTTTTTTGCAGGGAATTCTGGGGCACTCGATTTTGGAATTGTAGATTCGGACATGGTGACGTGAACCGGCTTAAACCAGCGTTTGCATGGACAGGTGCAGCCGATTTGGCAGAATCAATAAACCCCCAAGTAGAATAGAGGTAGGGTTAAGTTCTATTCTGGGTGTTGGTTGTGTTACCTTTACCTTTGAGCAGCACACCCAGCAGACTTTGCGACTGCTGGGGGCGTGGTCTGGTTGTTCATGATATATAAGGTGCACTTGGCCGCTTTATTGTTGGTACAAAGAAAATAAACCATCATGTTCAGAAGAGAAAAAGTGTCTCTTTCTCATTGCCACAATTTTATCAATATATTTAGGCTTTTTAAAAAGATTTAACAAGCTACTTTTTTGGTTTTTCATATTTCTTTTTCATATTTTCTGCTCTTTCATATTTCTGCTCTCTCCTTTCCTGTTCACCTTGTACACCAGCGACTTCCAGTACAACTCTGAGACATGTCATCTCCAAAAGCCCTCAGATGACTCTGCAGTTGTCGGCTGTATGAACGGTGGACAGGATGAGGATTACAGGAAACTGGTGGATGATTTTGTGAGGTGGGCTGTAGTGAATCACCTTCAGCTCAATGTGGACAAGACCAAAGAGATGGCGATTGACTTCAGAAGGAAACGACAAGCTTCCCAGCCCCTCAGCATCTGGGGCAGGGATGTGGCAGAGGTGGAGGAATACAAGTACCTGGGCGTAACCATCGACAATAGACTGAGCTGGAAGACCAACAGTACAGCTGTGTACAAGAAGACTTGCAGCAGATTCTACTTCTTGAGGAAACTAAGGTCCTTCAACGTGTGCATCAAGATGCTTGAAATCTTCCACCAGTCTGTTGTAGCCAGTATGTTTTTCTTCTCAGTGGTCTGCTGGGGGGGGCAGCAAAGTGGCCAGTGACGCAAAGAGGCTGTACAAACTGATCAGAAAGGCTGCCTCTGTAATCGGGTGCAAAACCGGCACTTTTGAAGCGGTGATGGAGAGGAGGACTTTCAATAAACTCGTATCCATCATGAATAATCCTCAGCATCCTCTCCATCCTGTACTTGACGGTCAGCCAAGCGCCTTTTCCAAGAGGCTAAGGCAACTTCGCTGCCACAACAACTGCTACAGGAGATCATTCCTACCTCACTCTATTGGATTATATAATTCATCATCGTTGTGCCATAGATAGACTCTCTTGATGTTGATTTTTCCGAAAGCTGTTACTTGTCCTATTGCTTCTGTACACTGCTGCTTCAACATATACATTTCCCAAGCTGGGATCAATGAAGTATCTTTATCTTTCTTTTCTTTTAGCATGCCTTTTTTTATGCTTTATACATTTGACTTCACTTTTTTTTGTATGAAATCCTCCTTGACCAATTTTTTTTGTTTTTTTAGCTTTTTATTTGATTTTTATTTATTTTGTTTCAAGAAAGTGCTTTTTCCCCCTCATCCTTACTCCACTTTTGCTTACTCGTTTTATATAGACGTGTGCACTCGCAATGGTGGAAATGGAATGGTTTACGAGGAGAATTAAGTTTCATAACCCATAATGTTCCTGAACCTGGTCATATAAACTCTGACAGTCATCCACACATACACACCCTTCATGAGTCCAGTGGTGTGTGCATGTGTGTGTGTGTGGAAGCAGTTCTGGAGACAACCCATCTTAAGTGGACTCATGTGTACTCTATAGCACTGGAAAATCATTAGTGCAACTCACATCTGCACACATCCAGGACCAACTGCTGAGGGAAATGAGTTTACATCATTCTGCATGAAAAAAACAAAAAAAAAAAAAAAAAATAAAAAACCAAAAAAAAAATAAAAAAATATTTTAAAAAAAAAAACATACAAAAAAAAAAAAAAAAAAAAAAAAAAAAAAAACTTTTTTGTTCACAGAAATTTTATAATTTTAGCTGGTACTAATCAGGAAATAATTAAGATTTGTGGTTAGAAGGATATATTTCTAACTAAATCCTGATTTACTCAAATAGGCCCATGTTACAATTTCTGTTCATTGAATACTTTGTCACAAGTGGTGGTGAAGGACCCAGAATACAGTAGACCAGGCTTTGTGGCAGAAACTTAAACATTTAATAAACAACCTTAAATGTGATAAAAATCATGAAAGAAACAATAAGGTGGCAGAACAGAACAGATGACCTGAAAAGGACCAACTGAAAACCAGACACTTAAATAGGCTGAGGGTAATTAACAGAAATGAAAACAGCTGTTGATCATTAACCTGAAACTGGAGACTGAGGGACAATTAAAAAACCTGAAATATTTTTATTAGGAAAAAGGTAGAAAAATGGCACAAACAAATTCACATCTGATACATTTTCTTGAAAACCAAACTGTTGCTGATTTGATTTGGTTTTTCAATGTCAGAGTTAAAGGATAAACAAAGTGAACACCCAGCTATTTCAAATTTTGCCTTCAACAAAAACACATTTTAATTCCTAAGAGTATTTTTCAACCAAAGGAGGGAAGAGAGGGATGGGATGTGAATTTTCTGTTCCGTACTTCCAGTTCCAGCTAATGATGTGTGGGCGACAACTTGTCTGCAACCAGGTCCTCTTGGAAAAAAGTTCATGAAAGCAGAAAGAGAGCAAAAAAGTTATCTGTGTGGAGAGTCTGCTTTGTTTTCTGGCTCAGTTTTCTTGAAAAAATTAATAAATAAAGCCAGTCAGTGAATTTGAAGCTACATTTTATAAAAACAATTATTGTTAACTGTCAAAATCCTGTTTCAGACAATAAAAGTAAAACCGGTTGCAAGTTACAAAAATTTTTTATTTTCTTCTCAAATTGAAATACGTCTAAGTAAGCTGAAACAGAGAGAAAAGATAATTATTAGGATTTTAATCTTTCTTCTCCCAAATGGTGCGTGAAGTCTGATCATGTCTAAAATATATTTGTGATGTAAAATTGATGCTGGGTGGGTCACAAGCTCCCTGCTCCTCGCCGTTCTGATGCTTCTGCTTGTAGACAAATAGATCCATGTCTTCATTTCCCTCATCTGAGCTGTCATCTGGCTCAAAACTGGATTGCTCCAATATTGCTCACCATTTTTGTTGCACCGGGAATGTTAGGTTTGGGTTGTTAGGGGCTGTAAGCTAGCGGGAGAGCATGAAAACAGAGAGCTCTCAGCAATGGGGAGGGGAATGGGGGCGGGGTTGCTTTGAATCAATGGTACCACCGCCAACTCAGATGGACTAATCTCTGCAAAAACTGTGTCCTAGAAAATGTTTTCTGAAATTAAAACATCACGATGATTGGGACTTGAAGTTATGGTTGTTCAGTTTCCACGGCAGGTAAAGATGAAGAGGACTGGAATTCTATTATGGAAATTTGACAAGTTTGAAAGCTGTCAGGACTTGGAAATGGGTGAGTGGGGGCACACCTGACAGATGCAGCTACTGGAAACGGAGGAGTATGACTGAGGATTGTCTTTCTCAGTCTCATCACCTCCCTGTGTGTCTGTCAGCACTGGAGCCTTCTTCTGCGATCTTATCTCTCAATTACAGCACCCAGCACATTCCTGTCAACCACACACAAGCATGCATGCACACACGCACCTGCGCGTTTATTTCAAAACATCTTCCTCAAAGTGAAGGTAGGTGGGACAGGTCTCAGAAGGACTCTGGCGTTGCTCCCAGTACACAAAATCAAACATTTTTTCTCATTTCCTTTGTCACTTAACTCCATTTTAGACCCTGCAGTACTGAGTTCTGCCAGCGGTTCGTCATTTTTCCACTGCAAAAATCCAAAGAAAAGGATTCCAACATGCCCGGCATTCCCCGAAGGAGACAAGTCAGCTCGAGTCCAGACACACATCATGTCTGACAGCTAAAACAATGTAAATTAGGCTTGGTTTATTGTTATTGCTAAAAACAACAGCTAACAATGTAAGCCCCTGCGCAGTGTGTGAGATGGAAGATTATCTGAAATGATTTCCCTTCAAAGAGCAATCTGTCTAAAAAGACTGTAATTGTTTTCTTTTTATTAGGTACAATCACAAGTTTTGTTTCAGCACGCTTTGGTCTAATAATTTTACATTTCCACAGCTTTTCTCAGTGACGCCTGTACATTGTTGCGCTGTGATTTATGGGAACACTCGACAAACGTCATTTACAGGGGAGTTTCCGGTCGGGGAGTCTCATACTCTGAACTCCAACTGTGAAAAAACATTCATGAACACTTCAGGCGAATATCACCACAAATTCAGGATAAGGTTCTTGCTTTGGGCAGGTCGCACAAGTTAGTGCTTTTGCCTTCCAGTGAAAAGGCCCTGGTTCAAATCCTAGCTGAGACCCCCCTCTGTACAGTTTGAATTGGGGCGGCACTAACGGGGGCAAGTGGTGCTAGCTGCCCCCAGCAAATAGCTTAGTCCCCCCCAAATTTTTAAGATATTAGTATCATTATTGACTTCAAAACCTTTATAGAAATTAAATAGATGAATCTTATTAAGTTTTTGTCTGTTTTATCTGAAACTTGTAAGTTAAGCATAAAACAGTCAAAGCAGTAAGAAGATCCTTAGTAAAATTGTACATTATGAAACTTCCATGTTTTAGAAATATTTATGCAAAGTGGATGATTTAATTTCACTTTTTTTCTCCTTAGTGGACATGTATCATTTTAAACTTATACGAGATGAACAACTTTAAGTGAAACTGCAGTCTTACAATAATCCTAGAAAATGTTTACAAGTCTCATTTGAAAGAACTCATGCTTTGACAGAAAACATTGGACTGTTAAACTTTAGCAGTTGATAGGATTTCTACAAAGGCAGCTCCGTATCATCTCTCAACTAATGGATGTTGCTAACAGGAGTAACGCTGGTTAATTAGGATTTTATGATCAACTATTCCTGATGAAAATGGCAGCATAATATTATATCGACAGAGAAGGTATTCAAAATACACATGGAAAGTCATCAATATGAAGCAAAGAGAGACAGAAGACTCACACATTCTTTCAACTGTTGCTAGAGAAAGACTTCTTTATTTTTGTATAATAACATGAAGTACATAAGAATACACGTGTAATTTATCTTTGCTCTGAAGATGAGGTGATATTTCATCCCTCACATATAATACAAGTAAAAATAGCATATAAACAAAACATCATTTCCTAAAAAAACCTACATGCAATGTTTTATTTTCATGTATGAAAAGCACACGTCTGGAAAATGGACATGTAAGAAAAAAGTAAAAAAAAATATATATGACCCATATATGGACAACAGATTTGCCTTTCATCTTTCTTATAGTTGACATGGATAAGTTTTAAAAGTTAAATATAGAATTATTTTTAGTGTCATATATGAAAAGAATGAGAAAGTGGCCACTTCTTCAAGAGTTGTTTTATAGTATGGGACTTATAAGATTCAGAATACATGTGAAACAAAGATTTAGTGCTCCAGGTGATGTGAATTTCTTATGTTTTTTGTAGTTCTTTTAAATGTGGGAAGCCTTCTGCTCCCCTCCTGCCTACCCCATAGAAAATGTTCTAGCTCCAATACTGGCTGCATGTTCTCCTCGTGCGGATTTTCTCCGGCTACTGTGCGCCGTCGGCGTCCTCCTACAGTCCAAAAAAAAACAGGCTTCATAGGTTAATTATTATCTTACAACGGAGTATTAGAGCCATCACAAAATAAGAAATATAGGCAAATAAATAAGAATTTAGTTGTAAAATTATTATTAAAAAGTCAAGGATAATGTCGTGCAACTATTAGAAAAAAGGCGTAATTTTTGAGAAAAAGTCGTACATTTATGCTTCAGAAAGTCGTAATTTTACAAGGAAAAAGTCATGCTTTTTTGAAAATAAGATATAAAATATTACATTTAGGTTTTCAAACGTTTCACTAAAGACAATCGAACATAACCCTTTTATGTTGCAGACAGTTCAGAGAAATCAGATGGGAATCACAACGCTCAAGAATGTCAATCTGATTTACTTCTTTTGTAAATGGACAATAGTTTGTTGACTTGTTTTTAAGATTTTATTTGCCCAGCTTGTTAACTTTTATTATGTTATTGTTACTATTGTCTAATTGGTTTTATTTGTTTCATTGATTTTATTGTTACTATATATTTTATTATATTTTATACTTAAGTGATAATATTTGATTTTGCTTTCAGCACTTTGTTTGCTCCTGCTTTATAAGTGCTACACAAATAAGAAATTGCTTAATAGATTAATTGAACTCTATTCTCAGAAAATGCACCTTTTTTTAAGTAGCATGAATTTTTCCTCATAAAATTTACACTTTTAATTAACAAAATTGCAACTTTATTCTTCTAAAATTTTGACTTTTTTTGCATAATTTTACAACATTTTTAAAATAGAGCTTAATCAGGATATCTGCTGTTGTCACACCTTTAGTTCCTCCCTTTGTTTCTAGTTTTGTCATTTTTTGACTTTTTAAAAGTTTTTAGATCTTTGCTACAAGCCCAAGCTCCTGCAATTTTGTTCTGTGACATTAGATGTTTTAAATGATGGATGGTTTTGGACCTATGGCTTTTATGAAATGCTGTCATTTTAATACTCTTAAATAGGTATGAAATTCCTATTTAACTCTCTTGCCTGATATGTCAGTAGTTATTTTCAAAGAAATATTTTCATCATCAAAGGCTTGAGTCCACATAATCTGTTTCAAACTGTGACAAAAATAGTATTTTCTTTCTTTATTTACCTTTTCTACCCAATTCCTAAAGTTCTTTTTATCATAGCAGCTGTGCTAGTCATTCAGTGGTAGTTCAGTCTTTTCCTCTTCTTATTCCTTCCTCTTCCTGTGCCAGCATACATGTGAAAATGTGCATGTTCCTCCCTCCCCAGCTCTGACCCCATGCCCCAAACAAATCCTGAATTAATTAAACTGGGAAATCCCAATGGTCCTGAGGTTGAGACACATACACTATTTTTTTTCTCCGGCACACAACTCACACACACACAGATTGAGTGTCTTTCACTCTTATGTGGTAGTAAAGGATTAGTGGAGCTTGTTCAATGATGGGAGTGCTTCCAGACTGGCGGAGTGACGAAGCTTAAGCGGCCTCGCTACAAACATTACCCAGCAGATTTTTCAGGGATGGCCCCTTGAAACTCGATATTGCGCACTCTAACAATGATTACTTGCTTCCCTAAATTTAGAAATGGTCTGTAACAAAAGCAGTTAGGATGAGACATACTTTAACAGACCAATTCAGAAATAGAAACAGGTAAAAATTATTTCATGAAGATTTTTCTCTTCTCCTCATCTTTGATTGAGTTTCATTACATGAAATGGACAGACACCACATTCACACCGGGCATGGGTTGCACGTTCAAGACTGCATTGTATGCATTTCATGAACGTGCTTTTAGCCTACGGTGTTTACACCAAACAAGCCGGGAGGGGCTTCTACTTTGTTTTTGTTTTTTTACTGTTTACTAGCGCATATCCACCACCTACAGTTAGTTGGAAAAGACGGTGCGATATGGCAAAGCAGTTCAAATCTTGCAAATTTTGCTCCAGGCTTTTTCTTTCCCAGCTCTTTTTCGATAACTGGTTGACACTTCCGGGTTTTGATGGGACACTGTCCTTACGACGCTTTCAAATCATACTCCCTGATTGGTCAAGCTGTTTGGCGTTCAAGCAATCGAATCACATGTTTAATGAACACCTGATTTGTACGTAGAGTAGGTAAAAACTTGCGTAGTAAGGCATGAACCCGACAGTTTTGGACACGTTAACATGGACTTTTCCTTGAAAGCGGGCTCCAAACAACAGTTGCCTCGACCACTTAAGTCACAACTCCCATTACGGGTGGATACGGGTAGATAGGGGTGAAAAATGATCAATGCTGTGCTGGGCCCACGTGAAATATCAAAGTTGTAAACCTCCCAGTTTTTAAATGAGGGTGAAGTAGGTGAGACGCAGGCACGTTGTAGAGATTTTTTATTTTTTGAATGCTCCCAAATCCTGTGTGCTGTGGAAGGAGCCCACACCAAGTATTTGAAGAGCACTAATGGAACGCATTAGGCTTACGTGCAGCCTAAATGACAAATGAAAAAAAAAATGAAAAAAAGGCAAGCTGAGATTGTCTAAATTGAAAATGATCAAATGTGTTTGAATTTGAACAAATTTAAATTAGGTCTGCTGTGTTTTAACAGTTTTTTCCCTCCTTTGGTCTTCATTCACCCCATCTTTGCTGGTGAATGGGTTTTACAACTAAGGAAAATTTAAAGAACATTTTACATGTTTATTATTACATGTAAGAATTTAATGATGCCCTACAAAAAGCTACGAAGTCATTTACTTCCAAGCAAAGCATAATGTCAACAATTCCCTAAACTGATTGCTATAAGTGGGCAGAAATGGGGAAATTAAATGAACACTGCTTCTTTTGCTTGCATTTGTTATCTGGTGACGGTTACGTTTTCTGATCTGAGAACAGGAAATCCAGCAGTTTCATGCTTTCTTTCCTGAACGCGCCCCTTCTATCATGACAACATGGTCTGCCTTCTTTTATTTATCTTCAAAAATCATCAATGACAACCACTTGTTGGAACCAAAATGCTCAAGCCTGACTTCCTTTTTACTGAATTCTAAACTAAAGTTTCCGATTAAAGGGTCCATCTGAAGTGAATGATTGATTGGGGGTCTTCCTCTGGTGAGTTTTGACAGAATAAAAACAGACTTGAGATCCTTTTCATCCAACTTTCTTCATCAGGAGCCATTATGTTCATAAATATAGCCTACTGGCTCCTTAACGGGTCGTGTTGCTTTGATTACTCTTGGATGTTTACCTCGATGCTGATTAGATTTTTCTTCGCTTTACATAAAGTTTGTTTTATTCTGCTTTGGGTACTGCTCTGTCTGAAGTGAGTGTTTAAACCTGCCTAGGCAAGACGGCGTTAATCAGCGGTTAACAGAAACACAAACGCACAGCGCTCAGATTGAGTGCAGAAACAAACGTCGCAATTGTTTGTTTGGAGGAGAGTTTCCTATGATAATCAGAGGACTGCAAGGCTTCAAATGACTGTAATCAACTTCTCATTTTGTCTCTCTATTTTGAAAGTTGCAGGTCAAAGGGACGCTCAATAAACACGATCACATCTGCTGGAAATCAGGAAAATGTGGACCTCTGGAAAACTCTCTTTTGTTTTCTTATTTGGGACAACAGTTGAAGTTTTCACATGTCGTGTGGATTCATCTATATAGTATGATTGATCTGCGTTGTTCTTAGAAAGAACAGAAGCCTTACCATGAGGGAATCTATGAAAGCGCCACTACTTTATCAATGATTTAGGTGTTTTTATTGTCTGGTTTTTACAGTAAAATAACAAAAACATTTTTTATCAGAGCTTGTTAAGCACTTTTTTTTTATCTTTGGGCTGCTCCGCCATCGTCAACAAAAGCATAACCAATAGAAGCTTTCCCATGGTGCATGGTGCCGGTGCATGGACAGATGTAAACTCTGTCGGATCTGGTGGTAGAGTTTGTCCCCAGGTTTCCAACAAGCTGACACATCTGTAGCCTCATTTCTTGTCACTATTGTTTAGTGCCACAGAAAGCTCACGGTTCTGACTGATTTCAAGGCTACCTACTCTAAAGATCCATCTGCTCCTGTCAACGACTCACCATGGTCCCGAAAAGCCCAAAAACCCACTGCATCTGTACAGGTTGACTTCTTGTACAGGTGCAAGCGACTAAGACTTAAGAAGTGTTAAAGTGACAAAGACTTCACTTTAGATGCCCTTAGCTCATCAGCTTTAAGTAGACCTGCACTTCTTTTGCTTTTTTTGGTAATGATCACAATCTTTTTTGCGACATGGAGATTACCATGTTGAAACCAGATGTCGATGGTAAGCAGTGATTGCTCCAAGTCGGTCTGAGTCAATATTTCTATGGCATTCACTCTCGCCAATCAGGAGTAAGTTTGATGGAAGGCCACACCCCTTCCACATGAGAGTGGACTTGGATCTGTCAAAACCCGCGTTCAACGTCAGACCACATCCTTTTATTGAGGCATCTGATTGGCCAATTTAAAACTCAAATAACTTCCACTTAAGAAAATAACATCATGGAAAAAATTTGGATTAGCAAGAACATGTTTAAAAAAACCATCTGAGGAAGAATGGTTATTCTGACAAACAGAATGAGTAATAGCTCTTTGTAGAAGTCTTTGGGATTTTGGCTTCTTGGAGCCAGCACGTACTTCCTGTTTGGAACACAAAGGGGGAAGGGGGTCACTCAGTCCAGTTCTCTTATAAAGTCAATGGATGCACAGAACCTCTCATCCATCTCGGTGGATTGGTTTTCGCCTCACATGGCAGCTCTGTCTAAATGTGTGTAAACAGGTGACCAAAACAGTCAGTGGCATTCGCCATTTTAAAGGTATTCACTGTTTAACTGGATTCAGTTAATTCAAGCAACCAATGCAAAGGTCATCACGGAATCGATCTACAGCCTCTCTGTCATCCTATTAAGAACGTCATGAGCTTTTTATTGCATTTCATTCAAAATGATTCACAATTCAAGCATGGAGAGGTTTGATGAAAGCAAGCAAAAAAGCCACAAGCACCAGGAAACTGTCTGTTGCATTAGCTGCTGTCAACAGATTTTCACACGTTACAGCTGTGTGAAAGTGACCACTCACTGTCCAAAACTCCCTGAACTTGGAGGCCCAGAAGCCTCATTTGTCTCCTGAAAGTGTTGGGCTTCCATTACAGGGTAAACAGGCTCCCGCTGCAGAGAGCCCGCTCACGGGTGGCCTCACACCTTTGCTGATCCAACCGGATAATTTGAGCATGTGCATGAATTTAAAATTGTGTAAGTGCCAATCAGCCGGTCATGGAATCTGTGCCAAAGTGTGTGTCCTCCCCTCACCCCCCGGCAAGAAATCTGGGAGGTAATTTCCTCTAAAAACAGACTCCCAAACCATGATTTAATCCACATCTGTTCTGAGAAAACAGTGTGCTTGTTTGTGTTTGTTGCAGCGAGCAGAGGGATCTGTTCCTGGAGCTTTATCAGTGTGTGTTTGTATCTCAGACTTATCGGTGTGTGTCTGCGTTAACACTGCTGGCTGCTCCACCCCATTTCCTGCTCTAAAAATGGTTGGATGCTTATTTTGGTTCTAAAACCGAAGCATCACCTCTCCATTCATCTGTGTTCATTGAAACATATCAAAAGCATTAGTCACTACTGCCCTCACAGGTACTGTAGATAAGGGCTGTCTACTTGCGAAAAATGGCCAAATCTGTTCGCAGGTGACCCACACGAAAAACCAAGATCGTAGACTGCTAGGTGATCCTGTAGAACGAAAATGTTCATGTACTCTTTCGTTTTTTACAAACATGCTGTGAATGACGGATCATAACAAACACTTATGCAACACGTGAGGGTAAGTAAGGGTGAAGTATTGGTGAGACGCAGACTCGTCATATGGGTTTAAATCCCCCCAAATAGTGGCACTTGCCCATTAGTGCTAGTGATAGGTGTGCGAAGCATGACTGATAAAAATAAATATCATTTAGTATATAAATCAAACATTACTGGATTTATACACTATCCATCCATTTTCTAAACCAGTTTTATCCATTTTGGGATCACGGGGATGCTGGAGCCTAACCCAGTCACTTGGGGGCAAAGGTAGGGAACACCCTGGACAGGTCGCCATCTGTCGAAGGGCCACAATCACACACCCAAACACACTCACATTCACACCAAGGGACAATTTATGATGTGTTTGGATGGTGGGAGGCGTCCCCGTAGAAAGCACACGGGGGGAATGAACAGGGAAAACATGCAAACTTTACACAGAATATTTAAACACTAAACTATGTATTTATTTTTATCATCCAGTGTGCTTCCTTGGATCTTTGAGCTACTGCCTAACTACCAGTATTCAGACACAAGAGAGTCCAAGTCTGGATCTTCCTGTGCCGATCCCCAGCCTGGATAAAATACAGGGTTGTGTCAAATTGTGAAAGCTGCTTCGCTATGGTGACCCCTGAAGGGATAGGCCGAAAGGTGAACAACATATACATTTCATTCTAAATTACAATGCAAATTGTATTTAGGTGTAAAAAAGATAAAATCCTTTGTTTTTCAATTAAACTGTTGATGTTATTGTGTCCCTGGGTTCTTTGGATCACTGAAATCCCTGTCAGACACATGTGATCATTAGTTTTCCAGGTGAGCTCAATTAAAGGGAAAACTACTAAAGAAGGACGTTCCACGTTACTAAGCAGACCAACATTTTCCACCAACATGAGAAAGAAAAAGGAACTCTGCTGCTGAAAAGTGTGAAATAGTTAAATGTCTTGGACAAGGTATGCAAATCTTGGATTAAGAGAGCAGCTGCTAAAATACTATTACAGAGCAGCAAGCAAATATTTAAAGCTTCTACTGGGCCAAATCACATTCACTCGCAGAAGCGGCTGCAGTGGGCCCAGACATTCATGAAGACTCATTTTCAAACAGTCTTGTTCACCGATCAGTGCTGGTCAACCTTGCATGGTCTAGATGGAGTAGTGAGTGGTTGGTGGATGGCCACCATGTCCCAACAAGGTTGTGACGTCAGCGAGGAGGTGGCAGAGTCAAGTTTTTGGCCAGAATCATTGGGAGAGAACTGGTCGTCCCTTTCAGGTTCCCTGAAGGTGTGAAAATGACCTCTGACAAGTATGTGGAGTTTCTGACTGACCACTTTCTGACTGAAGAATTGTGCATTCCGTAACAAAACCATCTTCATACATGACAATGCACCATGTCCTGCTGCATGAAATCACACTGCATCAATGGCTGCTATGGGCATAAAAGAGAAGAACTGATGGTGTGGCCCCATCCTCCCCTGACCTCAACCCTATTGAGAACCTTTGGAGCATCCTCAAGCAAAATACAGTGCCTCCAGAAAGTATTCACAGCACCTCACCCCTTCCACATTTGATTATGTCACAGCCTTACTTTAAAATGGATTCAATCAGTTTTCTTCCTGAATAATTATTTGGAAAAAAAAAACATAATGACAATGTTGAAAAAGTTATTTTGAAATTGTTGTAAATGTCTTATAAAGGAAAAACCTGTGAAAATGATATGTGTACATCACAGTGTTTAATGTGAAACTCCAAAGTGAGCTGAGGTTTATTCTGTTTCCACTGATGAGCCTTGAGATGTTTCAGCTGCTTCATTAAAGCCAACCTGTGGTAAATTCGGTGGATTGGACATGATTGGGAAAGAATGATTTCAAATACTTGTTCCAGTCCTAGGTATAAAGACACCATATGACAGCATCACTCCTACATTACAAGTGTGTGCAGTTTCCATTAAAAATACCTCACCATACACCTACCACACCCACAAAAACGGTACACTCCACTTTCATGACATGACATGACACTATTGAAGTCTCCGCATGACACAGCATGACACACCTGAGCGCCCCTTAAGAGATGGCTGCTCCACGGGCCTGGACAACCCAAAAACCCACTGCCCCATGTACGGGTCAACCCCGAAAAGGGTGAATGTGACAAAGGTTAAAGATGCTGGAGTTAGCCAGTGTGTTTACTTTTGGCAATCTGACAGCACTACAGCACTTAGACAACATAAAACTAAGCCTAATCAATGGCCAGCCAAAACTTTTCACTCAGGATAATGAAAAAACAGCAGTCTTTGCTCCATATAATTTAATGACCTCATTGCAGAAACTGTAGCTCCATTTAATAACATAACTTAGGAAGATATTGAAGTCATTGCCTTTGGGGCTAAAGAGAAACAATTGGAGGTCACAACAGAACTTCAATCTCTTCATCTAAAAACCACCAACCAGGCCAGAAGCTTTGGTGTAGTGATGGACTTTGATTTACATTAAGGCTGTCACAAAATCCGCCTACTATCCGGTCAAAAATATTTCAAGGATTAAAGATTTGACCTGGAGAAAGGTTTTCATGTGTTCATCTTTTCTCGACTTAACTACCATAACTGTGTTTTTACCAGACTACCAAAAATATTCATCAGGAAACTGCAATGTCTTCAGAACTTCTCACAAAAAACTAGACCACATCAGTCCAATTCCGAGGTTTTTACACCGGCTGCCTTTAAAGTTCTGTTGCTGGTTCATAAAGCTTTGAATGGTTTAGCTCCAAAATACATGACTGACCTCCTGACCCAGTATGTACCAGCCAGGCCTCTCCGGTCATCTGAATCTAGTCTGCTTCCAGTTCCTAAAGTCAAAACCAAACACGGAAAAGCTGCATTCAGATTCTACACTCCACAGATCTGGAACAGACTTCTAGAAATATATATATATACATATATTTTAAATGTTTTATGTAAAGCACTTTGAATTGTCTTTGTATACAAAATGTGCCGCAGATAAACACGCATTGCCTTCACCACTTAAGTTTTAGTTTTGGTCACATTTTGGTTCCAAGTTTTGAAGGGGAACAAAAAAGCCATCCCGCACTACTCTTCTGATACAGATTTATTTACAGATTGAACTTTTAAAAAACAATATATATCAAATTTGCATTTACATTTATATTTAGATGTTAAATTATGATGTTTTTAAATTATAAATATAGTAACTTTCACTTGTTTTTGGTAAATTCTGACATAAAGGTGATAAAATGCATTAAATATTAGAAATGTTGGCTAAATCTTTCAAAACTATCAGATCATTTCTATTCATTGAACTTTTACGCTTTCCATCCTAAACTTCTGCAAAAATGTGTTTATAAAGTCACCTTCTTCAGGACTGTTGCTCTCCAAAAGAAGTTGCAACCATATTTCTAAAAAATTGTGATAAAATTTGGGATTTTTTTCATTGACAATTTTCTAAAGACTGCAGGAGGACAAACAATTTTACAGCAGTTTTTTTCCCAGTTTCATGAAGCACAAATTAATGTAACGCTCAAGAAATGCCAGACATTGATTGAAATTTCCCATTAAACTGTGATTCAAACAAAATAAAGCAATTCTGCACAGAATCCAAAACCTTTATTATATTCATATTGTTAATTAATTAAGTGTCTGTTAATGTAATCATAAAATCATTTAAATAAAATATAACTGTATGAATTGCACACGTTGAGCTTTTCTTTACTTATCTTTAATTTGTTTCTAATACATTACAAAAAGAGAATTTTTGCAAACATGGCTGGGCCATATGACCAGAATTTCAAAAAATATCTAATTTTATATTCCAATACTGATAAGCATTACAACAATTGTAATTTTGTTTGAAAATTCAAATAATTAACAATTAATTTAAAAAGGAGTAATGGGGAAATGCAGTTTGAAATGATGCACTAAACAAGGGTATGAAGAATTAAACTGTATATTGTTTAAGCTTTTACTTTTTAAACTGTTTTGTTTTAGTGTTATTGCAGTTTAAGATTTCTACTGTTCAGAAAATGCATTTACTCCTAAAATCACCTTCCACACAGTTAAGAAAATAGACTTTATCTAATTAAAACTGGTGAAATACACAAGAAATAACTTTTTAGTTTCCCACAAATCTCCTCCTATTACCTCTTCACTTGTTCTCAGTAACCTCATTTTATCCAGCACGATGAACATCTAAGTCTCAGCTGTGCAGAATAAATCAAGCAGACTTCTAGATTTCCCTTTCCTGAATGAGCCAAGTCTTCAGCTAAAATGTCTCCCACACGGTGGATCAACCTTACATTGTTTAATCTGAGACAGGAGGCTGCTTGAAGGGCTGCACTGAAGGTTTCACTTTCAGACTCCAGTTTCTTTTGGACTCTGACTCTGCTGCGTGACTGATGGAGTCAGTGGCTTTTTAATCAAACGTAACTGCAAAGCTACGTTCACACCGAGCTCGCCAATGTGCATTCGAGCGACCACTTTCAAAGAAAAATCTATGGAAACACATATATAAGCGTTTCAAGCTTCCGCGTTCAAAACGTTTGCCTTCACGTGTCGCTACGCAAGGTTTTAAGTACATTTTTGCACTTAAGGACATATGAAGGACTTGGTGTTGTATAATTCCGACCAGGCACAAACTGCAATTATTCATTTCTCCTCCATGATCAATGGTGAAACGGTTGGCACTTCTGTAAATGAAAAGAAAGCCATGTACGTCACTACCAAATCTTTGTTTTTCTCATTGGCCAAAAGTCAACCTTGGTTGATTGTCACCGTGTGTTCAATCGCAGCGCCTTTTAAATATAGAGCCAGAAAATGGTCATAGAAACTTGAACGCGAGAGTTTTGAACGCCGAAGCCAGAAACATGCATTTCCATGTCTTTTCATTCGAAGAGGCTGCTGGAGCCCATGTTGCTCAGGGCAGTGTGACCTAAGCTTTTAGGAAGAAAGTTTTTATTTAGCTTAAAAGAGACAACATGTGGTAAAGTGGGGGGTACCACATTTACAGAATCATTGAGTCTTCATGAATAGAGATAACCAATTAAAATGAGTTTGTCACATTTTCTCTCTCACAAGACTCCAGGTAACCAACCAGAACAGTTCCACAGCAAAGCTGGTTTAATATTCATGACAACTTTGACTAAAATGAAGATAAGTGTACATGAAGCGTACAGACATAGAGTTTAATCTAAAGTGACAGCATATGACAGAGAACTTGAACAAAGATGAACAAGAATCAACAGGGCTTCATCTACAGCGCATTCAGTAGTTAAAAAAATCTGTATAAGATGAAGAGGATTGATATATTAAAACAAACAAAACCATTTATATAGTTTAATAAAATGTAATGTAGAATTTAAAAATAAATTCATTTGAAAGTTTATTTTGTGAGAAGGTATTTTCCATTGTCTTTTTTCCTCCCCTGATATTATTTTTCTTTCCTTCAACTAATTTTTTACAAACATTTGTTAAAAGAATGCAACACTACATTTTAAATTTGGTCTTTTTTATTGTGATAATAAAAGTTGTTGTCTTAAATTTACTCACAGCTCTTAGAAAAATGTTGAATCATTGAATCAAATGTTTTACACCAGATTCCCCTCCTGACACAACCCTCTATTTCATCCGGGGTGGGGACTGGCACAGGAAATCCCAGACTAGGCCCCCCCCCTGAGGCTACATAGAGAAGCAGTAGGTCTTGCCTGCAGATCCACTTTGGAATAAACTCATTGAGAAACGTAAACACCGATAAAAGACATATTCAACACCCACCTTCCACTGTGATCATGAACAGGGAATAAAAGCAAAATACAAACAGATTTTTTCAAGCAGATAGTTAACCTGTTTATTTTTTATATAAAATTTGACTTTTAAACATGGAAGCTCAAGAAAAATGTCTTCTTTTGCAACCTGCCTCCAGTGGTCTTTCAAGGAACTGCACCATTTGATGTTCCTGAGTCAAATTCTTGAATGGAGCGCCTGTTTGGCAGAGAAACTGTTGTGCATCCTCTGAAGGTGGACATGTACAGAAACTGGTGAAAATGAGTGAAAAGGCAGCAGGCAGCCATAGTGCATCCAGAAGAAGTAAGAACAAATAATCTATAAAACTTTGGGGGGCTGGGGGTGCGGCAACTCCTTCCTTTCAGTCTGCATTGTATCAGGAACACGGACAGTCTGACATTGGACAAAATTATACAAATTCCAAGCTGCATTAACACATCGGAGCCAAGAATAAAGTGCTCTGTTAAACATCAAATCCTTCAGTCGGACATAAATCCCAACAATAAATGTCTTGTGGTTATTACAGCAGCTGTCTCACAGCGGCCCACTGCTGATTAAAGCAAAGCCATGTCTACAGATATCTACCTCCACACACAAAAGGTTTAGACTGTCTGCGTTAGTAAAATTAGAAAAAAACACAAAACCCAACAAGTCAGACAAAACAAAAGCATACGTGTGTAAAGGTGTGGACAGTGAAGGGATCCAGCTGTGCACGGAGGGGAGATACACGACACAGCTGGAGCTGAGACGGAGGCGTTGTGAAACACGGAGAAACCAAATGCAGGTAACAAACTTGAAATGATTGAGTAAATATAAACATAAAGTGCATGATTGTCAGTTGATGCAAATTCCTCAGAACCATGATAAAAATTGGCTCAGTGGAGTTTGGAAAATGAAAAATAAGAATTTCTACACACCTTCCTCATTTCAAATGATGGATAAAACAAAATGTCCAAACATATTTCCACCTAAGTGGAAGCCATTGTGACAGGATCTACATTTTTTGGGGAATTCTAATTACAATATTGCTTTTAAGTTAGTTTTACCTTTAATACCTAAGATGTCGTTCGCAAAACCAAAATACCAAAATACTCTTAGACTTACCAGTTTTTGACCATTCACGTGATCGTTATCTCAGTGCATTCAAAATGCCAATTATAAAATGCACCTGTGTTCTTTGTTCATAACATATGCCTGCCCATATACCATAACCCCACTGCAACCATGGGCCTCGATCCACAACACTGGCATCACCCACATGAAACTGAAAACATCCCAGCATACTCACCGGACATGCCACCCATTGAGCATGTTTGGGGTGCTCTGGAGCGGTGTATTTGACAGCATGGTTCAGTTCCTGCCAATATCCAGCAACTGGGCACAGCCATTGAAGAGGAGTGGAGCGACATTACACAGGCCACGATCAAAAACTTGGCGACGGAGACGTGATACACTGTTACGCCCCTTTCTAGGGGATCTAGAGGAGCTTAACATAAAAGTATAACTTTTGTCCAAATGAAATTAATGACAAAAACACCAAAAGTCTGTCTCCATAAAATAAAACAAACAAACAAATGTAATTAGAATAAACAACAACCATTAATAACTCAAAGGTGAAGCAAAAGGCTTCAGGGTGAACCAAGGCCAAAATAAGATCACCATATTTCGCCCTGACCACAGAAATCTCACCTGCAAAAGAAAATGGAAACAGTGGCAAACACTAACCTCCCTAGACTTACATAAACAGGAGAAAACGTGTACAAAAGATAATGGCAATTCACCCCTACAGCTTCACTTTGAGACATAACTAAACAAAAAATGCAGAGCGGACCTGAACATCAAACTACAAAGAACAACAAAGTGCAACACAGACTATATAATGTGGAGAAAACCACCATGCCGCAGCGGAGACATGTTGCAGCCAAGCTCCCTTCTCACAGGCTGGAGGTCCACGTGGTGCTTTTAAAGGCGATTAGCTTGGGTCCGATAGGGAGCCACACCTTTACAGCACCACACCTGTAATTGATCAGAGACAAACACAAAGATCCTGGTTTGTAACATGTAAAAAAAAAAAAGACAGATACTGCTAAAACAAACGCAATTGTGACTATGTTAACTCCCAACCTTGTTAGTAACACATAATAAAAAAACACAGTCCTACACCGCGATATGATAGCTGTGTTAGCACTTTGACATTTGCATCAACCTTGTTTGAAACTCGTAAAAATCTAACATTTTGACAGAGCGCTGTGACAAAAAAAAAAATTCTTGCATTACTTTATCCTTCATAGCTCAGTCGCTTAAACATCTGTTGTGATCACTTTAATGATGTTGGTTTGGCAATACCTAACCATGGATGCTGGGACAAAAATGTAGCGGACACTTCAGCATAGACACACAAAAAAGTCGCCAAACAGACTGGTGGGTCCCAAAACGGGAGGAAAGTTTGTGGTTTCTTCTAACACCATCACTGTGGCTGCAGTTTTTGTTAAATGTGTCTTTCTTTCCACTTTCTTTCGTGCTGTGTATAGTTGAAACATTTGAATAAAGTTGTCATCGGGACGCTTAATTGTTGCTTCAACAGTGGCTTCCAGTGATTTTAGATTCATTTTTTGTTAAGATTTCTCCTACTCAACATTGTAAGGTTGGTTGCGTGTTCTGTTTGTCTTAATCCCAGGCAGCTGCTGGCGGGTTTGTTGCTGGAGTTGCACATGTGCAGCTGTGAGCTCCCAAATGGGTAGCAGCTGGCACCGCCGACAACCTGCCCTCCCGTCTTTGTCTCCAACGCACTACACCCCATGTGCAGGAGCTTTCTGATGCACCCACCCTTTTGTCTTTTTTTGTCATTACAGTTAATGAGGCTGAACACTGGATGTGTGCATTGGTTTCAACCAACTCCATTAAAGCCAGAACTGTTCTGAAATGTAAATACGACTGTGGAAAAGAGAGGCCGGCCTTCAGACTTTTAAGCTATTTTCAGACGATAACATAAACCATTGCAAACACGTTCTTTTCATTAACACTAATCGGACTTAAATTTAACAAACATGGACTTTAAAATAGTTACTTTTCTCTGCGTTCTCCCCAAGTTTCCTCATCTCCCCCGTCCCGCTCCAGCTTCCTCTGCCTCTTCACCTCCTCCTGTGTCCCCTACAAGTTTAAGCCTGTGCTCCCTGGTGTTTGATGTCAGTTAATTTGCTCGAGTGTTGACAGGCGGATGGCTGCTTAGCACAGCATGTGTAGCTGTGCGTTTTCACGTGTGTGCATGCGCGTGTGCATAAGTATGAAGAGAGATGTGGAGAGGAAAAGTGAGCCATGAGTGTTTGTGTGCAGAGGAAGAGGTGCTGGAGCACAGGTGTGCATGTGTGCACTCCCAGGCTTTGTTATGGTGTAATTGCCAAATTTGCTGTCCTGGATGACAGCAATTTAGCCCCATGGGAGCGCCGAGCTCTGTGGGAAAAGCGAAAGCAAGATTGTGTCTGTGCATATTTGAATGTTTTTGTGTGTTTGCTCAGGACCTGCATATTATAAAGCTTCTTCTGTCTGTGTAGAGTCATAGAGTCATATTAGACTATAAGCCTGCAGGAGTTTCTCAGGAGCTTCAGCTGTAAACCAATGCTTTACAATAAAGGGCAGCTAATACAGCCATTATACCATGGTCCGGATGAATACTTGATTCTGATTGGCTGTTGAGTGTGAATTAAAGTGATAATGTACACCTAAAAAAGATGCTTCGGTCCCATTGCCCAAAATGTTCTTCATTACCGCACTAGATTCTTCAAAACAAACTTTTGCTTCATCATCTGGAAAAAAACATAAGTGAACTGTCTATCTGAACTGATGCTTTATTTAACCTATCGTGATGATCAGGATATATATCGCTTTTTTTGCCGCTGTAGCAGAGGTCAGTGCTGGCTAAACCATTACCATGACAACGTATTGCACCATGTCTTTTTGTTATTGAAATTGTTCCTATGGTAAAAATAGACAGACTTTTTCCTAATCATGATTTTGAACACAAGGAAACAGGAATTTGGGTCCAAATTTCTTGTCAGAATAAATTTAAAAAAACAACAATGGAGGATGTTACCTCCAGGGCTTCCTGGTACACAATAAAATTTAAGGTTTCTTTTTAAGTTTCTTTTATTGTCTCATCATTTCACAGAGTATTTGTAAAGAAGCTTAGGTAATAATCCAGATCTTTATGTCAAATGAAAGATGAGTCTGTGCTGATTTTTTTGCTCAACAGTGTCTTTTTCCTTAAGGTCCCACTCCAATCATCTGTTGATCTATTTTTTAAAGCGTTCCCAGTGGTCTTTCATTATGATCATGCCATTTTTAGCCCAAATAAAGAAACCTGTGTCATTCTCTTGTACAACGTTAGTTGCGCAGCAGTTGTTGGTGGGACTTTTGCCGTGTCCCCTTCCCATCACCAATCTGTTTATGTGCTCTCCTGCTACGGCCCCTTACACCACAAACTTAACATTACTGGTGCAACAAAACTGACGAGCAATATTGGAGAAAGTTTAGCAAACAGCTACTGTTTCTATTTTTATGACTGACTTTTTGTTCTTTGCATAAATACCGGTGTGAAACCCATTGAGACGGCTATGGTTGTGATATTGGGCAATAGAAATAAAATTGAATTGAATTAAAGGTTCCTCTCAGTTTTTGGATGACGTGTGCTTTGGTGAATGGTGCTTTAAATATTTGAAAACAAAATGTTCTATTTAGTAGCCTAGTTTTTGATAAAAAAAAATAACTTGTGCTAAAACCTTTAAATAATATAAATAAATCTAAAAAAGTTTCTTCCTTTTCTGATTAATTGGGAACTATTGATTCCAGAGCGTGACTTTTTTTCAATGAACCTGCTCGGCCTTGAGTGACCGCAGTGTGAAACCCAGCTGTTCATTGCAGTTATAAATTTCCCGTAGATAGAAAGGGCAGCCGCTTTGACACTCACACGACATGGCCATAAAACTCCAGTGCAGCGCGAACTCTAAAGAGCTCTGAGAAACTGCCGTCCCCGAGTGAACCATGACTGTTTCTGACACACACATTCATTTACTGCCATTGTCCGCTGGGATTCCCCTTCCTGTAGCCAGGTAACCTCTGTTAGCAGCCATTAGGACAGATGTGTTTTATGAGATATGAGGAAAGCTTTTTCAAATTGGTCTAATTTTCTTCTTTTAATAAGGTATTGTCCCACGGAGCAAAGCTGCTGCATGGGGACTACCAAAGTGCACGTTTCCCATTGTAAATTCCCAACAACGTGACTGTTTCGGCATTTCAAAAAAAAAAAAAACTGTGGAAAATTTAACTAGTAAAAATTACACTTTAAAACATCTAAAGTTCTTAACTACAAGTTTGGCTGTAAAATCTTCACCATGCTTATAGCTGCTTTAATCATTCTGACCGCAACATTTTTATTCCCTACTTTTGTGATATTTTTTTCATAGCTGCATTACACAGACGGTTGAAAAAAACATAAAATATTCAAATCTTTCCAAAACTTTATGCTACATCAGATTAAAACTTTGTTAAAACTTTATTCGGGAAGCCGAAAGTTTACAGTTTTTAAAAATTCTTCTTAGTCTTGTTATTACTTTATTCTTTTTGAGTTTATATTGGGTATCTCTAGAAAGCTCATGATGGAAGAGATGAAATTACACACCTTAACCTGATCTTTCTGGTAAAATAAAGGAAAAAAAAATAATGTTTCAGCATTTTGTAAACATTTTTGAAACATTCTTAGCTTTGCTACATGTTACAAGTTTGCAATCAATCAATTTTAAATTCTATTATCAGAGACTAACAAAAGTCTGGAGCCTGATTGAAATATAATGAATTTTCCTTTTTTTTTGTTAAACAGCAAACCGTTTTTCCACAATAAACATTATCGGCTATACAAAAATTTACAAAAAAATGTGTGAATTGGACGTGAAAATGTTTTTAAAAATGTAAATGTAACAGTATATTACCATATAAAGCAAAATTAGAAGGATGCAGTAGTCTCAAAATCTGTATTTATATTTCAAAATTCTTTGACAGAATTGAATCACATTGAAGCAGTTGGCTCCCTAAAGATCCACTCTGGTCCTCTTTTATTCAATTGTAAAGGTGTTTCCAGTGGTCTTTTAGGGTGTATTCAGGCTGGACAAATTTGGTTCGCGAACCAAGTGAACCAGAGTTCGTTTTCCTCCGATAATCCGAAACAAATTTTCACTCTGAATAAACCAAAGCGGACCCTGGTCCAGGACCAGGAACCGTTCGTTCTGAGTTTTCTTCAGCCTAAATAGACTACTTGCTAGGCGCGGAACAACTGGACCAAAACGGCTTACCGTATCCTGGCTTAATGGGATGTATACAGGAATAGGATCCATGAGCCATGGACAAACGTGGAGCATCGATGAGATACAGAAACAATAGAAATTTGGTCAAATTAAAAGAAGTTTAATATAACAACTTTAAAAAAGATACACATTGAGTCTGACACCGTTTTCCCAACAAGCCTTTTTTCATAAAAGCACTGATCAGCATGCGTTCATGGCCGGCGTCGCCTCAGTGCCTTGCAGCACACTGCTGCAGTGCCAAGAAGTAAAAAGTGTTGTACTTACAGATGTTCAAAACTGGTCAGCGAAAGACAAAGTTTGAACAAGTGAACGATCCCAACAAGGGTTACAAACCTCGTAACTTCTGGCCAAGGACTGCATAGATCTTTAGTCATGTGGTTTTGTTTACAAGCTTTGATTTGAAACGGAAATGGAGTCTGAATACAGACCAAACACAAGGTTCAGGATTCGGTCTGGACCAAATTAAGCAGACTCGTCTGGACTGATGGACTTTTCCAGTCTGAATACAGCCTTAATTATGATGATGACGTTTTTTGTCAAAAAATAAATAAATCTTTTTTCAGGACATTGGTTTTTTTTGTCTGTTCCTGATTCACAGCGATTTGAATAAAAAAATTATCAGAAAGGCAATGTTGAGCTAAACATTTTCTTTATAAATATCCTCTATCATCCAAAAAATGCCACAAGAACATGGAAAAAACACCAAAAACCCTTCTTACATCGGTGTGGGTCTTTAACAGTATTGTTGTCTTTTTCTTGACTTAATGGCGTTTCAGGTTTGTGTTGGTTTTATGACTCAGTCGAACGTCTTTCTCCCACCATGTGAACATCTGGTTTCCTGGCAGTTCCTCCTGGTTGCTCTTCCCTCTCTGACCTACTTAAACATTAATCCTGTCCAAACAGCCCGACACGCCTGCTGGTTCTGGATCAGCACTACTTGCACAAGCCAATCATAACTAGTTTTTGCGTTTGAGAACAGGGTCCAGACCATCTGTGCACCCATTTCAGGCAGTCCAACCACATGAAGCCTAGCTTCGTTTATAAATGTTTGCATCAGGAGTCTCAACGCTAATGGAAGAAAGATCCATTTACTCCTGTTTGCTTCCGTGTTTCCCAAGACACAGATCTTCATCTGATGTCTTCTGCATGTGTCCAGCACCTTCTGTGCTGGCTACACAAATACTTAGGACACTGCGCAGCATTCCCATGCTAGAGTCAGCTGCTACCACATAATGAACGGTGAGGCTGTAAAAGTCACTGGTGAACACACAGTGACAAATAATGAGTCTTTTCCACTCTCTGTAGTTTAAAGGAGTGGGAATGCTAATTGAAATGTAAAAATGGCATTTTTTCCCTGTTTCACTTTTAACCTCCTGTTCCAACAATAAAGTAAAGGAATATTTTGTGAAAAAGGAAAATAGCTTTCTTTCAAATTTTAGTTTATTGGGGTATTTAGAGAAATGGCAAAAAAACGTCGAAACAAAAGTTGGAACCTAAAATTTTACCTGTGATCTGTGATTTGTTTGAATAAAAATTAGACAAATTGGCTTACATTTTAAGCAAAATTTAGCAGAAATATCAGTTTTGAAATTCTAGGAAAGGCTTAATGACTTTTTCTATGTTCACACCGGCCTTGGTAATGCTCGTTTAGGCAATCACTTCCAAAAAAAGTCTATGTCTTGGACTTTCACGTTTAAAACTTGCATTAACACATAGCTATGCAACGTTTTAGGTCTTCGAGCTCTACGAACAAAACGTGTGGCCATTGAAAGTTAAAGCAGGTAAACTTTGACCACTGATTGTATAAGAGAACTGGAATGAGTGACCTCTCCACACGTTCTGAGAAGGAAGTACCTGCTGGTCCCAGAAAGTCAAAATCTCATCGACTTCTATAGAGGAATAAACAGTTATTGCTCAGTTGTTCTATTTGTTAGAATAACCATCCTTGCTCTGCTACCTTTTCTTAAATGTTCTTAAAAATCCTATTTTTTTTTATGATACTTTGCTGTAGCGTTAGTTATTGAAGTTGTAAACTGACCAATCAGATCACAGTATCGTCTGAAACATCATAGTCCATGATTATTCCTGTCTAACCTCATCTGTCAGCCTGTCCGTCACCATTGCAAACAGGAAGGGGCTCAGAGCTGATCCCTGATGTAAGCCCACCTCCACCTTAAACTCCTCTGTCACGCCTACAGCACACCTCACCACGGTTTTACAGCCCTCATACATGTCCTTCCACTGCTCTAACAGTTCTCTGTCACTCCAGACTGCCTCATACAATATACTTGAAAATTAAACATGGAGGAGAATGTAATTATTGTGGTTTGTGCCCAGCCAGAATTATAGCACCAAGTCTTTCATATAAGGCTGTGAAAGATTAAAGCCTGGAGCAAGATTTACACCAAACCTCCTCCAACTGTTGGATACATTCACTGGTATTGGGAGCAACAGTCCAGTGTTAATACCATTTGATAAAAGTGCGTTCAGGAACCTGCGTTCAGCATGTTCTTAAAACGCATCCCTGGTGTTAGAAGGTCTTTAGTGTAGCTCACAAAACAATAATATAAAGCTCCATTGATCTCTTTCCAATGAAGTTTATGACATCATTTTGAAAAGAAAAAGTTTTGCAATTAGAACTGCACTTTTTTCAGTCTTTGGTTTAACACAGACAGTGCCATGTGTGGAGGGAAAATCCAACTAATTGAAAGGGAGATTATCATTATTGTTTTCTGCTACATTACACTATGTCCACTGGACTATATTAGTAACATAAACTCTCCTAATTGCAGAAAACTTAGTCAACATCCTGGAAATGTCTCCTTTTTTCCTCCTTTATGAAATGTCTTTACTGTTAGAAAAATCACCAAAGCCTGTGGAAATGGAAAATTTTCTTGAAATCAAACACAACGTGTGTCAGAAAAACATTTCATCTTTACAGATTGATCATTTCTTAGAGCCAACCCTGCAAAAGTGTCATTCTGTCAAATCATTTAACCTCTTTGTTGTCATCCTTGCTTTCCTCAGTTTGTGTACAGCATAAGCTCTCAGTTCATTAGCGTTATTTATCATTGCTGTGCTCTGCAATCACTCTCTCCACAGAGCAAAACTAGCCAAGCAACACATTGACATACAAGCTAAAGTCTTGAGAAAGACTGCAGGAGAAGTTTTTGTAAAACAGAACAGTTCTGATCTACATTCCACTGTTTTATGCTCTTTATAAGAAGGTGGATGCTTCTCTTTGACCTAAAAAAACTAGCACATCCTCCCCAGACTACTGTGGTAAAGGGAAGGTTTTATTCCACTAGCATTTCAGGTTTTTTAGCATCCTGCTTCTTCGTTGATAGAACTTAAAATAACTAATGCCATGGTCTTTTTGACACTGCTGTGTCCACCTGCTTTAATTACTATTCCAAACCCCACACAGCATAGCGCTGGTCTTCCCTTCCTTCACCAAAACTATTCTCATGTTCATAAGTTCAGCTACAAAAGCCACAAACTTCACTCAAGTACCCTATTTTACGTACTATAGGGCACATCAATGAATGGTCTACTTTCAAATTGATATCATAAGGTCCATACCTCAGATAAAACTTTAACTGTGTTCACAGATAGAACTTGTTTGTAACTTTCTACACATTAGTGATGTCAGATGCGTTAGAAATGTTAGCATATTCCCATACCTGTAAACCCCACACTTTGTTAGCATAACGTAGAAAACAGACTAATACAACCAAAACAAGCTTTACTGTGACTATGCTGGTTTCTAATCTTGAAAGCAACATGTAAAAAAACCCAGACTGATAACGCAAAAATAAATGTTACTGTCAGGGTAAGTAAGCAGATCCCAGATCAGTCAGATGCAAGGGGTAAGTTTCAACAGTTTATTTAAGAACAACTGAAAATAAATAATCTGGCAGGGAGAAGCAGCCAGGAACATGCTTATGTAGAGGTGGAAACTGATGATGCAAGTGTGCTAGGAGGCGGCACCAGCAGGAGAGACAGCCGCACCCCCTCCCCACACTGCTCTGCAAAAGCAAAAACAGGAAAAAATTAGCACAAAAAAGGAACAAAACCAGTAAACACAACAAGGAAAGAGAAGAGAAACTAAATCATAACAGTTACTGTGACTATGCTAACTCCTAACCAGGTTAGTAACATGTAAAAACAAAAAACAGTTCAACATCTCTGTGTCAGTGGTGTTAGAGTATTTCGATTAACACCCAGCAGGATATTTTGACAGAGCGTCGTGTTCCTCTCAAAATCGCTTCAACATCAGTACTCAAAACCAGAATTAATCCCCATATAAGGCACCGTCAGGATTGCTTAACATACTTTAAAACAACTTCGAAACCACCATAGGACTCTGCTTAAACAAATGCATATGCTTATCTATTTTTAAAGATTTTTTCATTCATTTGGACAGAGGTGAACAACCCCTTTTCTTTCTAAGAAAAAGAACCAGAACAAATCCATGATTGTCAACATCTCTTAGCTCTGTCAAACATGAACCATCATGTTTTTTACTCCTATTTTTTTATTTAAGATAATCATAAATAAAGATTGTATCCCCTTTTGTTGCTTAATGTCTTTTTTAATTGAATGAATGGGAAAGGGTTCACTTATGATGTCACACACAGCTTTGTTAAGATCACTTAGAGTTCATGGACAATAGAAACGTCTGAGGAGACTCAAGAGAAAACATACTAAAGAGAAATCAGAAACATTTCTGCCAGAATTTTGAGCAATGCTCGGATATTATGTCGTTTTTCACCACATGTTATTATAAACAGTATGCAATTTATCATCCAGAGTAAAAAAAATGAAGACATTTTAAAACACATTTGTTTTTAGTTTATTTCTCATGAGTTTTTGCTGATTAAAATAGCAGCTCTCTGATTTTTATTGTCTTATTTGACCCATTAACCTTTTTGAAAAATGCATTCTGTACTCCTTAAACATGCAAATGGGAGTATTCTTGTTCTCTGGTTTATTTTGTTATATAAACCTTTTTTTTTTTTTACTTTTTTCAGTTTTTGAAGCCTTAATTTTTCTATTCTTCCATTTTCTGAACCCTATGAATCCCTTTCAAAGTTATGGGGTTGCTGGAGCCTATTCCAGCTGCTGTTGGGATAAGGTGGGGTACAACCAAAGAAGAATGTCTTTACAGTGTGGACTAACTAAATCAACCAAGTTTTACTGTCACTTGCCCTTCATACAGACAAAAGTGAAATCGCATTTCCTGGGCCCATGAGAGGGAAGTTAAAAACAAAAAAATATATATTAAAATACTCAACACAAATAAATAAGAGAAAGAGCAACTTCACTCACAGCTAACTCTCTTAATCCCCAACAACCTCCCATCCTAACACCCCCCAATCTCCATACAACAACAAAAGATGTTATCCGCCAGACCAGTCAACAAGTCCATACATAAATGTCAGATTCCAACAAAAATGGCAATCAATGATCCAGGTTTAGCTGTTTAGTAATTCATTCTAAACTATGTTATTATAGACTATATAATATGACAGTTTGTGGTAAAAACTGTTGGTGAGTCTGGAAGTTCTGCCTTTTAAGCTCCTGCATCTTTTGCTCGAAAGCAACAGTTCCAAAAACTTATAGAGAAGGTGTGAAGAGTCCACGGCTTTTGCCGGGGATCTTTTTGCAGCAGCTCTTGTAAAGGTCTTGAACAGAGGGCAGAGAGACTCCAATAATCTTCTCCGCACTCCTGACAATCCCTCAAGGGCTTTTCAGTCGGCCCTACTGAAACCAGAGAACCAAGTGAACATGAAGTATCCCTGAAAACAAACTAGATAGCTCCTGTAAAAGGAACTGAATTGTCACTGAGTTGTTGCAGTACTCTGTCATATCTCACGGTGGTGGGCGTGGCTTTTAGCAGAAAGGAGTGATGTCCTCTCAAAAGTACATAAATCACTTATGCTTTTAATGTTAATGTGTCAGAACCAAAATCTTACATCAAAAACTTCTCTGTCCAGTCAAAACATGCAAAGATAGACCCATTAAACATTGTAACTTTCCCTCATTCAGAATCCCAAAGTTCAGAAGGCGCAGGAATGATCTTCAGGTTCTTGGTTTGCTTGGATGGACTAATGTCTGGTTGCTATGTCAGCATAAGCGAGTGTCTAAGTAAGACTGAGTGTGTTTAGAGTAAAAGCAGAAACCAGAGCAGCACACGGACACAACACACTTGGCGCTGTCATTGTATTGTCTTTGCAGCAACTGCCTACATGTGTGTGTTTGTGCGTCTCATGTATCAATGGACTACAAAAAATGATGCACTGGCTTAAGAACAAAAGAATCACTGTTTTTGAGTCACTCTTTTCAATCCACTACAATTTGCTAAGTTTAAATTGCACTTTGATAAATTAGCTATCATTGTGTTGTCAGTACATTACCTTTTTGGAGTGCTCATCCCTGCACTTCTCTCTGACCTCACAAACCGGCCAAGTCATCCTTTTCTTTTTAACGAGCTTTATTAGCATGTGGCTGGCTAATTGAAGCCACTTGAAAACTGCGCTGCCTCTTTAGTGACGTTCCAAAGGCTTTACAGCCTCCCAGCTGGATCCCATTGTCGCTTCCAAAAAACTGAGGTGAAGAAATGCGTTTGGACCAAAACAGATGAGGTGAGAGTGAAAAAACAAAGACTGAAATCACTTAAAAGTTCCTCCTGCATTGACCCATATCAGTCCGAGCCAGTCGTTATTGCAGTCGGATTTTGGGCGCTCACTTTGGTGCGGCGCTGATGCTAAATCACGTGTTGAATTTTACACATAGCCAAGTTAGGCAAGAAATGTTTTATTGTTTAAATCTAACAGACCCATGTGTTTGTTTTCGGTTGGAATCTTCCAGCTTTTTGTGGGAACTTTAGATGTTTGCAGCATCAGATCTGCCAGTTCTTTGCAGATATCTGTGGGTCATAGGTTAGTTTAATCCGATGCATCTGCAGAAAATATGAAAGTGATATTTAACTGAACCTGTTTAACTGTCAAAGTATTATTGTATATGGCTTTATTTCTTAATACAAAACTATTTATTGAAATAAAACAATTCTACAGTAAAAATAGTGCCAAGTGAATCAGTATTTCATTAAAAAAATCCTCTTCTGAACATGTTTGTTGATTGTTACTTGATTATGCAGACAAAAAAAATTGTTCTTAAAATAATCGCGTAAAGAGCTCAGTTTTAAGAATATCGCACCTGTGTGTGGGTTGAAGTTAATAAAAGAAGTCTCACTGAAGAGTATAACCCAACTCTACATAATTCACTTGCTCAAGACAAAAAAGTGACATTGTTTGTATATTCCAGTCAAGTTTCAACCTTTATCTAACCAGAACATGAACTAAAAATATTTGAAAACAGTCACTAATTAATCTTTTTGCTCCAAATGTTGTTGCAAAGAGATAGAGCTTGATGTGACTATTTTAGACAATACTTACATAAAAAATGCAATTATTAAGTTGAATTCCCACTCAGATCATCTTTTGTTCTTTTTTAAAAGCATTCCCAATGTTTTTTTTAATGATTATGTCATCTTTATTTCAAATTAAAAATGATTTTGCCATTTTCTATTGCCTATTAGAAATTTACCTCTGAGTCGTCAGTGGGAATATTGGTGCAGAGCAACCCACGCCGCCCGTCATCCATCTGTTTCCACACTCTTCCACTAGCAAACAGCCCATCACACTGCCAACCTAACATTACCGGTGCAGTTTTGAGCCAAATGCAAGCTCAGACGAGGAAAACAAAGACTAAATGTGCTTATACACCGAACGCGATACGCGCGGTGGAGGGGGCCAGTTTCATCATAGTCCATGGTGATTCCACGTCTGTGTTAACCACTTTTATTTTTGCTGTCAAAAGAACCCCGGGTTCGAATCCCGCACCTGGCGTTCGAAGTTCGTTGAAACTTTTTTCCTTTTATTTGCTAAATTATTTAACACACATTACTATAAATATTAATTAAAAACATCAGGATAATTCTTTAGATTAAAAACATAATTTGAATGTATTTTTTGAGTTATTTTTTAAGTAATAGATAGTTAACACAAAGTAGTGTAGTCTATGAAACCTTTAGTTTAAATGTTCTTGTTGTTTTAAAAAGATGGTCAAAGAAATGTATTTAAAAATGTATTCTTAATGCTTAATAAAATGGTAATACATATTTAAAAAGTAAAACACAACAATATTGAGATTTGAACCAGGTCACATTTGTGTCTTCCATGCATTGTAATTGAAATATAGACAAATCTTCATGTAGTGATCAACAACATTAGCTGCTAGCTCCTCCCACATGCGAACAAGGCGGCGATCTTACGGAACACATTTTGGCCACGTGGCGAGCAGCGAATTCGCGGTGCGGTGAGAGAGGGGCAGGACACGCGAATTGGCGCGCAAATCCCGTCCGGTGTGAATGCACCTTCAAGATGAATGTATTTGTCTGCAAGTGGATGCATTAGAATGGAGTGGGGCAGGGAGCTTGTGGCCCGCCCAGTGTATTTTTTACATAACGAATACTTTTTTTTTCTAATGGTATTTTTATTTCCGCTCCTGATTCACAACAATATGACTAAAGAATTACTTTATGCATGTTTAGGCTTAATGTTCAAATATGTCCTACACCATCAAAAAATGCTACGAGAACATTAAAAACAAAATTTTCACTGGAGTGGGTCTTTAATGTGTATTTAATTCCAAGTAAAAGACCTCAAAATCACTGAAACATGAGCATTAGTGGTGTGCTTTTACCACCACATCTATATGTTTGTTACACAGTTGTTGACTTTCTCATGGGTGTGAATAAACAGTCATTCAGGGTCAGTTATATCAATATACAATCTTGCCTGACTGCTTCAGCTGTTTCAGTTGTATTACAGTACATGTTTAAACCTTTTTTTTTTGGAAACAGCATCTCTACACAGCTTTTAGTTTCCAACATGCATTAATTCTACACACAAAAACAGTCATTCTGCCTGCTGTAAAGTCTTCACTCTTTCCTTCTTCACCTATTTTAATATATTTTAGTAAAAAAAAAATCCTCGAGGGCACAACGTTTTTTTATTTTTTTAATTTTACTGTTTTATTTAACTGTTTAGAAAAGGAAGCTGAAAGCCAGAGGGTGTTTTGCATTTCTCCCACTGCGTGGATGTGGTAGTGTTCTCCTCTGTTTGATCTATAAGCTAACTTATACTTCGATTCACAGATAGCAGCTGTGCTTATCAGTAGCTGAAAGCAAATATGCACAGAGGGAAATCCTGGAGTGTCAGTTAGCCGTCACTTTCCTGACGTGTCACTTCCTTCCAGCAGGTGCTCCACCACTAAAAACACAATAACACACAAGAGATTTCCCCAATGCATTAAATAATATCCTGAACGACCAACCGGAAACAGGCGGGCACAGATGAAGGAGGTCCTTTATCAGAGCAGAGATAACAGTGGTGAGCGCCTGATGCACTGTTTCCTTCTGGCGCTCAGACCGATTTCCACCCAGATGGCGTTGATGCTTTTACACCTCGCTCTGAGCTGTAACAGGTTCCTGTAAAAAAGGAGCACATGTGTCATTGTTGGATTGGGTGACTCAGGGCGTTGCCAATGAGTCCCACTGAGGCTTTTTATCCATTCCCATTCCCAGGAAAAAAAAAAAAAAAGGTTAGTGTTGCTGTTAGTTTAGGGTCACTAAGGTCAAAGGCAAGCTGATTGTGTGCTTTACTGTGCCTCTAGAAACTAACAACTGTTAGTAGTTTCTAGACAAAAAGAAGGAAGATGAAACGGATTTTAGCACTCAGAGTAGTTTAATTCTTATAAAGAATAATAAACCAAAACATAACAGAAAGCATGAAGATGTGGTGTTGCAAGTCATATTTATATTGTTTATTTTTAATTTCTTACTGTAAACTTCTGTAAATCACAAATCTTATTCAGAAGTACAAAGCACTGTGGTTTTGATCAGAGAAACATCATTTTGTTAACTGCCAACATTTTACAAATGAGCTACAAAGTGTCACAGAAGGGTCCTGTGTTGCCACAAGTTTACAATGGCTTGTAATGGAATTTTACCAACCATTACAATTCCAATCAAGAAATTGTAGAAAGTTTTTAGAAAGTTCTGGGGATATGTATGGTTTCGATTTTATGAAAGGAACCTGTTGGAAATTTCATGACCACATTCGGCCCACAGGCCAGACTTTGGACATTCCTGCACCACACAAACGTGTGTTACCAGAGACGTATAAGCCAATTTGGTTCATATAAGTTAATTATTTCTCTCATTCTTGTTTTTGTACACTTTGGACAAGCCGTTTACCTTGTTACTGAAGTTTAGGTAAAAATATGAACAGGACACGTGAGGTTTCTATATATCTCTGATCCTTCAGACATCTTGTTTTATATATAAAAAGCACAGATGAGAAATTCTAGTTGTGTCACAAGAGTGCTAACTTCAATTAGTTAATCAAGTTTAACCACCTGATCAACAGCTTTCATAAAGACAAAAAACATGTTTTTAATTTCTTTTTCAGGTCCTGCTAAGCTAAAGGAGGAATGGAAGACAACTCTCTCTTTATCATGAGATCACGAAGGTAAATGTAATATGCAGACTCTCCATGCACACTTTTATTTTGGAAAATCTTCCTTTTTTGACTCATTTCTCTTTATCTCATGCACAGACTTCCTGTCAGCTCAGGTCTGTTGATCTAAAGTAAAATGCCTCAGCCGCTGTCACTCATAAAACAGTCCATCCTGCATCCGAACCTTTGACTCTATCCTCCTGAGACCCGGCCCATTCATTTTTGTCCTTTATAATGGAATTTTGTTCACCTGTATATTTCTTAAGTATTTGGAGATACCCTTCCAAATCCTGTAGTCTCATGTGATGGTGCATGCTGGGAACCTTACTTTTTCCTCTACTAAGATGGCTGCCATACCAGCAACCTCATTTTACAGATAGATGAAAGTTACGTCAAATATTCTCTATCTATTGCTTTTTTACCACAATAATTGTATATATTCCTGGTCATCAACATGTTAAGAACCAAACTTTTACATCTTAAAAAAGTTCCAAGTTTTCTGTTTTGAAACAGCAGGACATTAATAAATGTCAACTGTAGTGGACACCGAGACCATTTTAATGTCTTTAATGGCTGCACACAAGCAGAGAGGATTCTATACCAGATAGCAAATGAAGATTCAGATTTGGAGCTGAAATGAGGAGGATGAGATTCAGCCTAGGTGGAAGAGGAGAAGATGACGATGAAGATGATGATTCAGGAGAATCTGATGAGTCAGAGTCAGAGAAGGAGCAACAAAGTTGTTGTGCTCTGTGGGCCAGGACTAACTTGTATGTTTTGTTTTTTTTTTTTTATTTCAAGCTAATGTCTTACATTTTATGACTATGTTAGAACATTGTTGTGTTTGTTTTATGTGTACATGCTGTTAAATCTATGCAAGTTACAAGTGTTGGGTAAATTATGTTGAAAGAGTAATGAATTATTTTATTTAAGTTACTGGATGAAACTGTAATTAAATTACTCATTCCTCAATTTAAAAAGTAACTCCCTACTCATTACTTTACTTTTTTCACCCACACATAGGGCTTGGCGATAGTGAATTTTTCATATCACGATATTGTTTTTTTTCATATCAGACAATAACAAAAATGTCACAACTTAGGCCTTCCAAGATCCCTCTAGATTAGCGAGAATGGTTGCCATGGAAACAATGACTCAGACCGATTCTGACCAGTCACTCTTTATTGATGTCTCATGTTCCAACATGGCGACGTCTGTATCGAAAAAGAATGGGGACGGAATAGATTTTTACTTTTTTTTTAAAATTTTGTTGACTTCTGCTGGAAATGTGTGCAGCTTGGTCAAAGTTCCTCCACAGAATAACAGTTTATAAATGAGAAAACATGAAGAAAGTTGAGCTCACTATAATGGTCTTACCCCATCTGCTGAACTTGCTGCCTTGAAAGTCCTGGCAAACGAGATGCAATCTTTTTGATTATCTCTAGTGAGGAGGCAAATGTCTGCAGTCTGGGTGAGAGCAGAACTGCTGCTAATAAAGCTGAGTAAGAGCGTGTTTGGACAGTGGGAGAGTAATCCCTCTCTGACAGAGCTCTCAGTGATTTATGATCTTCTTAATGACTTTCTCTCTCCCCCGCGTGTGCGTTTGTGTGCACGCATGCATGTATGTGCGTGTGTGTATGTAAGGCCCTCCCCTGGCATTTGTGTGATTGCATTCGAGTGGCTCCTTGAGTTTCACCTCTTGGGCCGACACTCGTAGAAACACTTAATGAAACAGATTCTAGTTTAGCTCCATCTAACTTAACTCAGTGGTTTACATACAGTGTGGGTGGTATTTTGCAAGAAAAAAAAACTCGTGCTCATATTTTTGATGTTTCTCTTGTTGCAGTGATAAAAACAGTTTCTATGATTGACAGCAAATAATGTAGAACAGATTGTGGGAAAGGAAGGACAATCTGCAAAAACTGGAAGTCAAAAGGCTCAACCAGCTTTAAAAGTGACCAGATTCTAGTGACTTATGGTAGAAGGTGTGGAACTTTTGTTCAAGAGTACATATTTTTGGAAAATGTACAGGTCTGAAACTCAGCTGAAAGCAAAAATACATTTAGATTCATCTAGGGCTGGGCGAAACGTCTAAAAAATAAAAATATCTGATTTTTTTCATTCCAAATTCAATTATAATCGATTTCTTTTCTCCCTCCTTTTACTTTCTTTAACAAGGTTACAAATGACAGAATATTTTTAACAAAAACTATTTTATTTTAACTTCTTTGGAAATTGGTTTGAAGACAAAGTGCAACTAAATACAAGCTATAAAATGTTAGTAGAACAATACAGCAGGTGTTTTGTGAGCTACAGGTAGCTTGAGCATCTTATAAAGAGAAATAACATAGTCATTCAGCAAAACACTTTTGGAAGCAACAGCCTTCAGACTGATTTTACTGAGTGTGGTTTGATGCTTCAAATTTGAAGGCACAAGACCAGTGACCAAAATCAAATCACCAGCCAATCTACTGGCCAAAAAAATAAATTTTTTACCGGACAAATTATTACATTATTTTACAAAGAACAGCTTGTTAGCACAGCAGCAAATAGCATCGTACTCGTAGGATGATGGCGTCAGTGTCTAACCACACTGCTGTCTTTTCTCTCTCTGCCTCCAGGAAGAAGCTTCTCTTCTAGCTGCGGCTTTCAGATATGCTTTTTGCGAGAAACGGACGGGCTGATTTTATTCTGCACAACGGAAGACCAAGAGAGCAGAGAGCTGGGAAAATAAAATGTACATTTTCCCAAATATAAATCGTCTAAAACAACAAATTTGAATAATCGATAATATCGATTTATCGCACAGCCCTAGATCCATCATATTTAAAACATAAACCTTAGTCACAACTGCCCTTACGAGTGGAAATGGACTGTACCAACCCGTATTGGACACCCAGGTGACCTGCACAAAATTTTAAGGTTGTAGACCGCTTTGTGAGCCCGTAAAATGTTGGTGCACATTTTTTCCATGGTCAGGCCTGGCCCTAGGCTGCATGGCGCCCTAGACAAACAAGGATTTTTGTGTTCCTAATAGGAAGTACCTGTTGGTCCCAGACAGCCAATATCCCACAGAATTCTATAGAAAAATAAACAGCAATTATTCAGTCATTTTATTTGTCAGAATAACCATTTTTGTTCTGGTGCCTCTTTAGCATCATCTGGCTAAGCCTACTTATTTTTTCATGATAATTTTTTTTAAATCTCAAGTTATTCACGTTATAAACTGACCAATCAGATGCCTCAATAAAAGCATAAACGCATGCCTCCAACTTGAACGTTTGACAGATTCTCCCGAGCCAGCTTTCAGTGAAAAGGGTGTGGCTTTCCAACAACCTCACTCCCGTTCACGACAGTGGTTGCCATACTGTCAATGCTCCCAACCTTGTAAACAGATAAACAACAACAATCCAACACCCCTACACGTTAGCTGGTTTGGGTATTCACAGTAACACCCAACCAAACATTTTGACCGCACCGTTTGCCTCTCGATATCACTTTAACACCATTAAGCACAACCGCAATTAATCCATAATATAAGGCGCTCCAGATTATGAAGCGCACTGCCATTTTTTTAAGAAAAATAACTTAAATGTGCCTGATATTACAGAAAATAGGGTATATTATTTTTATAAATACTTCATGATAAACTTGCCACACACACACAACAATGGTATGCTCTATTTTCATAATGTCCCTTGAAGAGGCCCCATGAGGGAACTGAAGACTCGCCTGTGCTTCCTTTAAGATGCTCTTCTCTATGACCCTCCACAGGCCCAGACAACCTAAAAACCTACAGCACCCATACTGGTCCACCCTCGAATGGGTCCATAAGACTAAGGCTTCAGTTTATCAGTTCACCCCTTCCTTACAAAGACCTTACTTTGTTTGAGTCTCAAAAATGTATTATGAAAGGTTTGACCCTCACCCTCTTGGCAGTCCTCGGGCCTCACAGCATCTACATCTTTTTTTAAGATGATGTTAACTTGTATCTTTAAACTGTTAGCTGCAGCTCAGCTGGGAGAGATCACAATCATAGATCCCCTGATAAATTTAGAGATTTATGATTTGACTCGATCTGTTATTCAGTCTCACACACTAAGCTTTTATTGATTTGCTTTTTTTTTTTCCCTCAAAAGGCGCTGCTAAGAGAGATGTTATCAGAATAAACTAATACAAAATATTAAAAAAGACACAAGAAAAATATAAGCCTGATGTTTGTTATAGATCTGCTTCTTTCTTACAGTTATAAAAATACTGAACAAATAACGTCCACCAAAAAACAAATTAAACCAAAAAAACTTGACAAAGAAAACCACAATTAAAAAATATTTTTTATTAACTTAAATAAAAATCTTTTTAAAATGTTTTTGACTTGATTTTTAGTCATTTTTGCACCTCAATTAACCTAAACTGTTCACTGTTGCTTTGGTGATATTGTTGGTTTTTTTTGTTTTTTTCAACAGTATAATTTTAATATAATTTTTTTGAACTGTATAATTTGCCCTTAAAATGTCTTAATTTCTTCTAAAGATAAATCAGGAATGTTTGATATGGGATGTCTTTAGTCATTTCTGATTGATGCTTGAAAAGAAAAATTATGACCTAATCCCAGGCTATTAGTTAAACATTTTAGGAGACTTTCCACAAAAGAAAAAAAAAATGTGAAAACATTCGTCCATCCATTTTCTAAACCCGTTTTGTCCCTTTCGGGGTCATGGGGGCTGCTGGAGCCTAACCCAGCCAGGGAAGACCCTGGACAAGTTGTCAGTCTGTCGCAGGGCCACAATCACACACCCATACACACACAGATTCATACCTAAGGATAATTTAGAGCAACCAATTAACCATTTTTTTGGACGGTGGGAGAAAGCCAGAGTCCCTGGAGAAAACCCACACATGAGAACATGCAAACTCCACGCAGACAGGTCTCCCATTGGTGATACTGTTTCAAGTCCCCCCGCCGGGACTTGATTCGGGGGCCTTCTTGCTGTGAGGCAAGAGCAGAAATATATATAACAAATAGTTTTCCAAAAGTTGTGATTTTGTGAATCTAAATTTGTTTTTTTCGATTTTTTTCAATTTACAGACAACTGCTTTTAATACCTGTGGGCGTGACTAATGCCGACCCAGCAAATGAAGACAGGAAGTAACATCAGCTCTTTAGAATAAATAAGAATAAGTAAAAAACCAAATTCAGTCTGTGGACAAACTGACAGATGTACATGTGGGGTAATGAGACAGAACCGTTTTAGGGAAACAGCTGAAATGAGCAGCAGCACCATTCAACTTTTGCAGATTGAGGCGAAATAAAAATAAAGTCTAAAATAAGGCCGCCAGCTTTTGTGTGTGCAGTATTGTGCTGTTTGGTTTGGATGTCAGAACAGCACAGCAGCCAAGCAAGGCAGCCCAAACACACACACACCCTCCGCTCCACTTCTAATACTGCTTGTGAGAATGGAAATCTTTTCTCTGACGTTCTGCAAAAATACAAACAGTGATGAGGGTATTTACATCAGGCTGAGGCTTCTGAAGCTTCTGAACGCCATCTAGCCTCACATGATGGAGGTGCAGCCTCAGGGGAAGGGCCAAAGTTCAAGTCTCTGTAAAATCGCAAGAAATGGGTTAATGGAATCCATTACTGCGTATATTTTCATTAAACCTGCAGTAATGGTGTTAAAATAACTAAACATCTAGTTATCATCAAAGATAGAAACAGTGGAAGGGGACCTCTGGGACCTTCATCTACATGCTAGAGTTTCCTCCTTTGTCGGAGAAACCAAACTCAATCTCCCATCAAGGCTCTTTTGCAGATCTTTGCCTGGCTGAAGTTAGTCTATGTCTTAGAATAGTTTTACAGATTAATTTGAACATTTTGCATCATCCAGCAATGGTTGCATCTGTGTAATTTTATGGTGGGCTTAGTGACTGAACAGTAGGGATGTGCCTTATTAACCATCTGCAACAGGATTCCTTTCTAAATGATGGAAAAGCCACATCCTAAAATCAAAACACAATAATTTAGTAGCATAGAACCCAACTACATTCAAGCACAACCTTCTTATGAGGTTGTAGATTGATTCTTGATAATGTCTTGATTACGGTGTAAAAAAAAAAAGAAAGTTGTGTTGTACGGCCTTCGATTCCTTCCATCCTTCGATTGGAATGTCATGTTGTTCATCATCCTCCCTGAATCTCTTCTGACATTTCACCACCTAAACAAGTTGCTACTTTCCACTTTCACGTAAGCCTTCTCTGTCCTCTCTTGATCTTTTGTCGTTTAAAGTGCAGGTTCTCCTCTTTTCTTTATCTTGCTTCCTTAAAAATGTAAAAAAAGAAAAAAAAAGAGTTTAAAAAAAAGCATCGTTCTTTTATTAACCCCTTTCCTCATCACCCTCCACATTCATTGCCTCACTGCAAAATAAACAAACTAACCCGCCTTGTGAAACTCAATCTTTCACTGCACAACATGGAGAGAAGCAAAGCTCATAAAGTTTGGGGGGGGTTAAACACTTCAAACAGATGCATAAGATTAAAAAGCCATGTCCTTTTACCTGCAACCCCTTTCTGCAGCTCTTTACATGCCCACCACTTCCTAATTCAATTATAGAAGGTTGATGTGGGTAAGGCTGGATCTCAGAAAAGCTCCTCAGTTCCCACCATCCTGCTGAATCACATTACAGGGTTACCTCTGGTTTAACTCTATGATACCTTCAACAGCCTTGTTGAGATGCTTCTTTTTGCAACATTTTTGTGCAACCAAATGCTTTGTTTTGCAACAATTCTGTGACAAAAATGCTTCTTTTTGCAAGAGTTGTGTGGCAAAATGCTTATTTTTGCTGTAGTTGAGTTTCAATTTGCAACAGTTGCAACAATGTTTTCTTTTTGCAGTTTGTGTTACAGTTTTTTGTTTTTATTATATTGTTATAGTTTGTTCTATTGTTGCTTTTTTTACCAGCTTTGGCTTACAATATTTCTTTTGGAGTTCTGTGTTATATTGTTTCTTTTTGTTCAGTTTTGTGTTACAATACATTATTTTGCAGCAGTTTTGTGTTACGCAACACTTTGCAGTGTTGTGTTGCTATATTTGAATTTGCAACAGTTTTGAGTTACAATGTTTCTTTTATAGCAACCGTTTTGCGTTATGATGCTTAAATGCAAATACATTTTGCAATTTCTGTGCAAAACAGGAGAAAACTGCTCGAATTTGTGGCTCATAGGATCAAGATTTTAATAAATGTTTGTCTAAAGCTGGAATTCTACTTATATTAACACTGACTATTTGATTAGTAAAAATATTAGCCAGGAAAGGCCTTTTAACAAAATGTCAACATCTTTTTTTTCATTTAAATTACAGATTACGTACTTTTGGGAAGACAGGACAGAAATCTTTATGCCAATATGGGTATAAACTCCACATCCTTTTTTAACAAGTACAAGGATGAAAAAGGCGCACAACTAGCCTCTGCTTGAACACCATTGCAAGACCAGTGTTACCGCTTGCACTGGAGGGGATAAATAGACTCCACTTTGTATGTATGTTACTCAGGTTCTTCAAAGATGCATGAAATCTTCCACCACTGTGTGGTTGGTACCGTCTTGTTCCTCCTTATGGTCTGGAGGTGAAGCAGCTGCAACAAGACATTTTGGAGATAAACAAGGTAATCCAGTGCAGCAGCTGAGGTGGAGAAGTTAAAGCCAGTAGGAGACAGTGGGACGCTGAACAAACTGCTGTCAAATTTACTGCATCAGACTGAGGCAGATTGAAAAACCACATGTCAATCTGACATCAGCCTAATCATCTAAACCCCTTCATTCTTGTGCAAAAAGTAAACTTGGATATCTAATGTGTAAGAAGATTTGTATAGATTTAAGGCTAAACCATTCTCAAGATTCCAGACATGTTCCATCTCCATTAACGTTGTGGATGTTTTGTTTTGGCCTCTCGCTACACTTCCTGTCACTAAATTACAATGAATGGAGAGTCCACTAGCTGGTACAAGGTGACAGTTAGTGTTGATTTATTTACTCATTTCAAGATTGCATTTGGCTCTGGGTTTGTGTGCGAGGCCGATGGAGCTGTCCAATGGGAACAAACAGCATGACCTCATCCTCATGCTTTTACAAGGAAAGGATGAAATGTGGCTTTTCTGATAAACACACTTTATCCTGAAATATCTGATGACAATCACAGTTCATTTAGAAGTTTTTTTATATTATATATTTTTTATCAGAATTAAACTCCAAATGGACCATTTCGGAGAACACTGAGGATTTGCTTATTCAACTTGAAGGTTGTGGAAGTTTTGTATTTTGTCAGATCGCGTCAAGCCTTTGAGGAAAATGAAATTGCTTTTAAGTTACATCCATAAACCCCTGAAGCATATTTTATTGTGCAAAGAAAAATAACAAAATAAAAGGACATGTAGGTAAACAGTTTTATTGACGCATACCAAAAAATTGGCATTCCCATGCAGTCACAGCCTGTCACTGTATAGTGCCCACTTTTGGTGAAAATTGTTTTGTAAACCATGACCGTAAGGAAAAGCAAAAACTTGCCCACAAACAAATGCAAAGGCAGTTCGTATATCCGTTTAATTGATGATGACGAACACCTCATTGGGCTGTATCCCATCCATAATAACTGTGGCATTATGGTGTTAATTCTGTTAAGAACTACAAGTCGCACCTTTGTGACGTCACAGCAGCGCCAAGCCCTCATTGTGTAACGGGAGACCCACTGGCATACATGAAGATGGACAAAACAACCCGGTAACGTGACCGATTGAAAATGCCTTAACTCCAGTTCCAATGAAAGAAAGTCAATTCAATCGCCAGTTTTCCATGGTATGAAGTTTGCCATGTTGTAACCAGACGACGTTAGTTAAGCGGTGATTGGTCCGAGTCGGTCTGAGTCATCATTTCAATGGCAACTACTCCTAATCAAGAGTGAGCTGGTGGGGGCCAGCAGCCTCCCCATGCTTTTACTGAGGCATCTGATTGGTCAGTTTATAAATTGAATAACTTAAAAATATTTTTAAAATAGGTTTAGCAAGAACGTGTTAAAACGTTTAACCAGAGCAAGAATATTTATTCTTACAAATATGATGATTCAGTAATAGCTGTTCATTTCTCTATAGAAGTCTATGGGATTTTGGCTTTCTGGGACCAGTGAATTCTTCCTATTTTGAACACAGGGGGAAGGGACAATCAGTCCAGTTCCCGCTATATGAAACGGTCTGTGGGGACACCATTGCAACCAAGAGCAATTTCAAATAAAACCTCAATGCAAATGAACAGCAGCACTTTTGTGCTGACACTATGTGAGTTAAATGCTATTAAAGAAAGTAAAAATAAAACTAACGCGCTAAATTGTCTGTAATCAATTAATTGCGACTAATACAATATTTTTTATTTTAACACCCCTCAGCAAAACAGACCAAAGACAGAACAAATTTACAATTGAACTTTCAAAATGAGTTAGTTTGTTGGTTTTGTTTAAAAATGTCAACAAACAGGACTCGGTTCACTAAACTTTTCTCCCTGTAACCATCTCTGCAGAGATCTATGCATGAGCCATAATTTAGCTGCCTGTGGGAGGAGCCAAGTCAAGTGGTGCTAATCTATAACATTCATTGTGTGACGCTGTGTTATTTGCTCAAAACAACTAGCCGCAAAAACACGTTGTACACCAACATGCAAACGGCATTGTGCTCCACAAAGCAGATCATTGTGAGGAAAATAAAGCTAGCCCTATAATTATAATATAATATAATAATTGTCCTTTTACGCACCTGGATTATTTCCTTCCTTTAATTTATTGGAAGAGAGTTTACAAACAAAAAAAGTGCATATCACCACTGCATGAAGATATAGTGTTATATGTGATGCCATCCAGATGTATTTGGTATCCAGAAAGACTTTGGACAAGGCAAACAATTGTGCAATAACATAGATTAGTTTTGGTTGCTTGGTCTGCGTACGCCATAAATTACCACCTTTGTTGGTCCCATGCTTCCATAGTTTTCATGGTATCGTTAAAAGGATAACTGAATCATAAATGTGGGTTTATGTTGTTGTTGTTCTTTTTATTCTGGTAAAAATTATTTTTCACTACACCTTAATGTAATGGTATTACATCAGTCCAGCCTTGGGCTAAAAAAGATCTTTTATGCTTTTAACCTATTCACTTTCTCCAGTTTTTTTTTTACATTTCTTTGACAATTAATCCCATGAAGATAACCTGAGCCTTATTGACAGTGAAAGAAGGGACATGCAAAACAGAATGAAAAGAACTACTGCTCTTTTAAAAAACACAATTTAAGCATAACTAAAGCTCAATACAGAAGCAGAGAATCTTGCTATCCAGGAAACGTGTTAAATGAAAACAAAATAAATGTGTTTTATAAGGTGAAGGTCTGCAGTCTGATGCTGGAATGTAATGAACAAGATGTGGTGCAGAGGAACCTCATTCCTGCCAGTTAGCGTAAACACCACAACATACCACTTGTGACCGAGGTTGTCCACTTGGCAGAGTGGGAGTCTACTTTTCAGTAAGTAGACAGAATTGGACATTCTGTCATGAAACTAATCTTTCATTAGACTTCATTATCAACCTGCCAAATTTTGAATATTTTAGTTTTTAACCAGCTGTGAGAGAAATGAAGGAAATGAATGTAAAACTTAACCTTTTTTTTTTTTTTTAATGAGCACACAAAAACACACACCAAACCAGACAGCTGAGGGGTTCATTCATTAGGAGGTCCTTAGGGAGAGAGGTTGTGCCATGTTACCTCATAAAGAAAGTTTTATAGTGACTCAAAGCCTGTCTTGCCTTCCTATGGAAACAAATTTTGTGTCTTTCTCTGTCCATATAATTCATGATTTTTTGGGTTTTTTTTTTTTTTGCACAATGACATCCATAGATGTTTTTCTACATAGTTCCTGTTTCACGTTTCAGCAAAAATACTGACACATTTTGTTTCGATCATGTACATGGATTGTTTTTGAAAAATAAGATGTGTGATGGTACTGGATGGTACTAGCATGTTGACTGCAGCCCTGAAGGCTCAAGTTTCACCTTCTTGTTCTTTCCTGCAGGAAACTGTTCTCTAACGGCTTTGTCCCATGCATCCACACAAGGGTTGACCTGTACAGTTGCTGCAAGTTTTTCAGTTGTCTGGGCCCATGAAGAGTTGCAGACAGGAGGGACTGGATCGTAAGGGGAGCACTGGGGTGTCTTACAGTTCTCGTAGGGCTTGTGTGGCCACCTTAAGGGACATCATGAAAATGGAAAGTATGATTTCTGCGCGTATGGTAAGAATGTCGTGAAGTATTTTAGGGATAATGCATGCATTTATGATGTGGGGGTGATGCTGTTGTGCGTGCCCTTCTGCAGCACTTCAGTTATTATTGAGGTGCACGTATTGGCATTGATTGCATGTGAATGCTGCACAAACCAGGTGAGCAAGTGATATGCAGGTGGCCGTAGGACGCCTGTAGGATGTCCACACAAACCACACTCCGATTGTCTAATTTCCATTGACAGTCTATGAGAACAGAACACCCCTTCCGACCTTGAACTTATAACTTGACCGACTCTGACCAATCACCACTTACTAACTTTGTCTGGCTCCAAATTGGCAAAGTCCGTAACCATAGAAAAAAAGTGACTTCATTTCATTGGAACCCGAGGTAAGGCGCTTTGTCCATCTCTTTATACTGTCAATGCTAATTTCCAATTTTCTAAAGCTATGTTAACTGGTCTTGGCCACGTTCGTTAAACAGACCACTTCCAATGGGCATTTTGGACTTCTACATTCAAAACTCATGTTCACACGTCACTACGCAAGTTTTATGGCTCATTGAAAGTTAAAACCAGGTTGAACTTTGACCAATCAAGGAACTCCGATTTAGTAACGACAACTGGATAGCCTTTTCATTCACCGAAGTGCCCAACATTTGATATTTGATCACGGAGGAGAGACTAATTTATTTCTATTCTATTTGCAATAGAACTATGAAAGAAAAAGCCTGGAGCAAGATTTACACTGATATTTTGTTCCAAACCTCTTCCAACTGGTGGTGGATGAGAGCTAGTAAAGAGTAGGAGTGTAAGAAAAATATTGATTCAGGGAAATATCACTATGTGGCATTTGGCAATACTTGCATCGATTTAAGTCCTGCCAAGATGATATCTAATCAATTATTTATAAGCAAACATGTAATTCAGCGTCTTACTTTTGTACATACACTTACATTCAAGCACTCCCCTTCACCCTGTCACTTCATCACACTTTGCTTTTGGAAAGCACCTGTTCAAGCAGCATTCAGGCCCCTGAACAAATGTCGGCTACAGGTTCGGCTACATTTAGCAGTGTTGGAAATAAACAGGACTTTATTTTTTCAACCTTACAATGCAACATGACTGGTTAAGGCATAATTAGTCTTCATGGCTTTAATTCCTATGCAGAAAAAAATTTTGTTGTGAAAATCTGACAACATTAAAGGTTGAAAAAATATTTCTTAAATCACCAAAAGAAAAGCACAGTGAATTCCATTTGTTAAAAGCAACCTATATATGAGATACTGTTGCAGTGCTTACTGGTCGGATCACGAAATAAAATGTATTTTACAAATTTAGCAATGTGAAAGGGGTATTCGTATTCAGAAAAAGGTTTATCTTCTTCTTCGTTTTTGTATAACCTTAAAAAAAAAAAATAGTGAAACATTGTCCCTTTACTGACTGGGGACATATTAGGATACATATTGTATTGTGACATGTGTTTTGTGATGCGTATCGTACCGCCAGAGTAAACAGTAGAATAATAAGATAAATCCCCTCCCTACTTGTCCAGTGTGAACACCATATGCTAACTGTGCGTTCAAGTATAAAATTCACATGTCACATGCCTTGTGTGAAGGTAGCACACCAGTCAGGCTGCAAGCACAGGGCGTGTACACTTGAACAGCACTAACGGGCTCCGAGCAGTCCGCAGGTTTTGAGGAGATTGAAAAAAATGAAAAATCTATATGACATGCCTGCATCTCACCTACTTCACCCATAAGTGTTGTTTAAGTGTTCACTATGACCTGTCGCCCCCAGCATGACTGTAGCAAAAGATGTGCATGAACATTTTTCTCTACTGGCTTACAGAGCGGTCTATGATCTTAAACTTTCGTGTAAACCCTCATAGAGCTTTGCCCATTTTTTACCCGCAGACAGCCTGTATCCACCCGTAAAGGCAGTTGTGACTAAGGCAACACTTGGATAGCCAGGTGAAGGCAAAAAATCGTGCTAATCTATCAAAAAAAGTGTGATATTTACAGACTTCCTGGAAATGTGTCTGTCATCCATCCATTAATGCTTGCCCATTTAATGTCTTTATTTAATCTCAAAGGTAAATGACAGATAGAATCTCCTCTATGTGTCTTGGAATTAACATGGGAAGCTCCTCTAGGTTGGATATCATAGGCCACAGTTACGCGTTACTTCACAAACTTTTAGTTTATTGCACGTCCTTGCAAACTCAATTGTAAGGTGCTTTTTTTTTCCAAACTGAAGGGTGAAAAAGCATTTGTCAAAGTAGAGAAAGCCAAAGTAGTAATTCAAGTAGCTCAAGCCTTTCAGGAAACTTTATCAAGCTGAGTACAATGAGGTCCTGTCTAGTCTGAGCTGGGCTAATCATGACTGAAAGCTTTGCTTTCCTGTGGCCAAATTTGTTTTTGGTGCTTTAGTACCAACCACTTTCCTGCCAAAAAAGGAGAAGAAACTCTGAAAAGTTACAGAACAATTGCTAAACTTCTTTAGATTGTCTCATAGAGAATTCACATAAAATGTCTGAAAATACAGCAAAGGCTTAACTAATGGACTCGCAATTAATACATTTTTGAAAAAGAAATAAAATGTTAGTGTATCAACAATACATCTTTTTTTTTTTTTTTTTACTATATGTTATAAGTTGTTATCTTTATGCGACAGTCAGTCATTGTAATGAAACAATTCTGACTAAGTCCCAAACAATGTATTGTCCCCAAATAATGTACCGTGTATCCTCCAGTAGTGGCCTGCCTCTAATAGATGCCGGGTCTAACAGCTGTTTGTTGCTTTAATCAGGGGTCTCCAACCCTGTTCCTTGAGGGCTACCGTCCTGCTTGTTTTGCCTCCAACCTTGCTTCAGTAGAAGCTGATTAGCTGGATTGAACCAGCGCAGTTTCTGATTGACTAAACACACCTGATCCAGGTGAGCAGCAGTTACTGAAGCAGGGTCAGCTGCAAAGCAAGCAGGGTGGTAGCCCATGAGGAACAGGGTTGGAGACCCCTGGATAGAGGTCTCTAATAGTGGCTGAGCTCCTTTTTTTTTTTTTTTTTTTTTTTTTAACTTGTCCTGTCCAACAGCTGAGCAAACAGATATGAGCTGAGAGCCTCTTGTATTAGACAGATTTTACTCTTACAATCGGGGGTTATAAATCATAGCAAACACAACATGTATGTTGGTATAAGCCCCTTTTGTAATTTAAACCAAACTTTATTAATATTGATTTTTTTTTTTTTTTTAATCTTTTTTGTTGGACCGGACGGAAAAGGAAAGGGGGAAAAGGAGAGAGTTGGGGGGTGGAGGGGGGAAAGAGAGATGGTGGATTATAGAAGTTAGAGAAGGACTACTGTGAAGGGAAGGTAGATTTGTTAATCTACAGGCAACAAAATGCTGGAGCTTATACCCATTGCAATAGTGAGTGTTGGTCTAAAATGGGCGGGGCCTGTCCACACACTCAGCTGTTACATACCTGCCGGCTCCGAGAGTGTTCACAAACTTGTCCACATCCAGTTCACACGCACACTTGTGCATACCAACCAACACATGTAAAGCATTACATTCTGTCATGCACACTATTTGAAGGTGTAAAGGTGAGCCGACGCCTGTACTCAGGTGAATGTTATGTTAAGCTGAAGTGGATGATGGAATGCACAAAAAAGGAGGGAGAACCCCCAGCCATCCCCACACCAAGACACCTGCGCCAACCAGGGCCCGCCCCCACCCCTTACTGTGGGGTCAATGGAGGAGATCCACCTGCCAGGCAGCCCGGCCAAGCACCCAGACCAGGGCCCGCAGGACAGCCACACGGGCCCCCAACACCCGAGCGCAGTGAGGTACGGAAGCGCAGAGCGCAAGGCCCAGCCCAGTCAGGAGAGCAGCCCTCCCACCGCGCCAGGTGGCCCAGCGCGGGGCCCCACCCCCGAGAGCCCCACCACCCCAGACAAGCCGCCCACCACCACCACCCAGGAGTTCTGGGCATCCCCCCACCCCAGCCCCGGGTACGAGCCCGGGCCCCCCACGGGAGACCCGCTCCAAAGCTCCAGGCAGCTGCGGAGATCCAGAAGAGAGCACGATGGGGGTCAGCTACCCCCATCTAGAAAAGGGATGACCAAGAGAAGTGGGGGTCCCCGAAGGGTGTAGATTGCCTGACCAGGCTCTCCTAATGTTGTGACCCAGAAGGGGCTCGGCACCCGAGGGTAAGGGCCAGAACCCACACCACAAGGACACAGACACCCTCCAGGCTCAGATGGAATATGATCCCCCGCTCATGGACTTGCCAGAGGACAAAGGGATCCCTCTCCCTGCGCGGGGAGGGGGCCGCCGGGCCCAGGAGGCCGACCCCCAGGAGACAAGGCCACCGCCGCTGAAGGCCCTGTTCCCTCCACCAGGGATGGGGTAGGGGACAGAAGATCAGTAGTCCCACCTTCCTTGTGTAATGTATTTGTGTGTGTGTTGAGGTGTGTTTCTTGTGATTGATGGGTGTGTGTAATAAAGGGTGCAGTTAAAATTGGCGAGCAGGGCACTGAGGACATCTCCTGATTGCTTACAGGGATGTCCAATCGCCCTCTCACCAAGGAGCCCTAAATGTCTACGGTGCAGTTAAAATTGGAGGGTAGAGCACTGAGAGGACATCTCCTGCTTGCTGGCAGTGATGTCCTAGCACCCCCCACCAAGGATCCTACGTGTCTAAGGTGCATTTAAAACCAAGAGAAGGGGGCGAAACTGTGCGGAGACCATTGGAGGGGTGGACCACTGCCAAGTGGCTCGGCCCCTCGAGGTATTCCGCAAGCACGCCCCCCCTTCCAACCTAATAAGTGGTCGTATGAGGAAGGAGGGAAGGTCGGGGACAGTTACCAAACTGACCCCCGATGATGAAACAACCCCCCCCAGCATTGGGCCCAAGTCTCCCCAGGGCAGAGGCCCCCCCGCTGAGCTCCTTTAAGACGCCTCCCACACATTGTAGACGCCCAGCCCGCCCGGTTTGTGTGGCATTTGTGTTGTGAGCCAGTGTAGCGATGACTCATTCCATTTAGCGTTTAAATTTCGAGCTGAACGGCGCAGGCAGATGGGTGATATTGAGAAGACAGCAGCAGGAAAAGAAGGAGCAAATCGATTTCCTAGTGAAAAAGCAAAGAGCACAACAAATTAGAAAAACTGGTTTAAACAAAGATTTTTAAGCATAAACAAAAAGAGGATTTTTGATACAGAGATTGATGATGCTTCAAAGAGAAAAGAAACGTTTACAGCCAGTGCTAATCAGAACAGAATACAATGTTCTCATCATTTAAAAAAATCCTGAAATGTTCCTCTTGTGTTGTTGTCGGCATTTTGTGACTGAATTTAAACACAAAATGAACCCATAGGCCATCAGTAATCTGTCTGTGATGGAATAAACGCCGGTCTCCAATAGATGCCAGTCTCTAATAAATGCTGGGCCAGCTGCCAATTTTTTTGGAATAAACGCTGGGGCTACTATTGAAAAATATACAAAATAAAAATGCATCAAAGGGGTCAAAATTAAAGTCACAACTATGACAGCCCTACCTCAAAATACTTATTCAGTGCTTACTTTAACCATAATTAATCCATAAATAAATACAATCACACATTTGAGATATTAAATGCCAACCAGTCAATGATTCTGCCCCTTTCATTTGGTGCTGTTGTGGTACCAGTGTGGAAAATGTTTGTTATTTAGTGACTTTTAAAAAGTTACTATGATTATATTAATATCTGAAAGGAATTTTGTGAACTTGTTTTATTGTCGCCTGCTCATATGTGTGCAGTTGTAATGACTTTTACAATAAACAGTCATCATGTTTCCAATTGCTTGTACTTACTAAGGCATTATTAATTCTTATTATCAAAATAATGGTTAGAACCAGTTAGAATAAGCTTGTCAGATAATGTTTACACCTCCTGCTTCTGTTTAACGTTCTTATACCAAAAATATTGCTTTAGTATGAGGCCAATCTTTAATCACAGAGCTCTTGGAGCATGTATTCATGTAGGTGTCTCAGTGTGGTTAACTTAGCGCTCTCAGTGTTGTTTTTTTTTTTTTTTTCTGTGGTGATATGCTGAGCGCTCTGATGGATGGGTGGTAAGTATGAATGACTGTCTCTATTTATTGAGGGCGGAGGACACAGATGCTGTGCTGTTGGGACAGGACTCAGACTGTGACCCTGTAACCCTGCATCTATCTCTCGCACACACAGACACACTCATGCAGCTTCAGGTGCCTTCATAATGAGCACACCTCAGTCACAGCAGCTCCTTTCACCTGACCGGTAACACACCGATGCCGACACAAATGCATGCTGATCAGTCATCATGTCTCTGCCCACTCTAATGAGTCCTAGTGACTTTGATAAGTATGCTGTAATGACTGCAGGCAGCACAGTGCCAGTGTTGGAGAATAAGCTCACCTCTGAAGACAGCCAAAGCAGCAGAAATATAGCTCATTTAGAAAACATTGAGCCACTGTACACCACTTTAAGATGTAAACAAAACCGTTGCCAGTTTCAGTTACCAAGTATTGAAACACCAAGTTCTCCATCATCACCATCTTTTCAATCCATGGTCAACCCAACCCCACACAGTACCTTGAACCGCTAAGAGCACGGTAAAAGTCATTCCACTCATGTCCTGTGGAATGAAACAATATCCTGCCTCCAAACAAGTTGATTGTGAGTACCGTATTTTCCACACTTTAGGGTGCAGCGTCAATGAATGGTCTGTTTTTGAATTTATGTCAAATTAGGCGCACTGAAGTATAAGACGCATCGAGTGAGACAAAAGAGCCAGAAGTCTGCCTTTCAGTCACATTTTATAACTGTATTCAGAGTAATTCAAGAACTTGTTTGTGACACGCTGCACGTCAGGAACGTTAGCATAGGGTTAGACTGATACCGCTAATACAAACAGTCCTGTGACTATGCTAACTTTGAACCTTATTAACATATGCAAAAAAAATAAATAAATAAAAAAGATACTGCAACATGCTATCCGCATCAGAAGTGTTAGCATATTTACAATACCGATCACTCCCAACCTTGTTTGCAAAGCATAAAACATTTGACTGATACTGCTAAAACAAACGCTGCGCTAAGTTCGAAACTAGTTAGTAACACGTGCAAAAGAAAAAAACAGCCCGACACCACAACATGTCAGCCACATCAGCATAATTACCCAGGCTTCTTTGCAACTTGAGAAAAAATGGAAAAAAAAATTCACAAAAACATCCAACCAAACATCTTGACAGAGCGCCGCACACCTCTGAAAACTGCTTTGACATCAGTAAGCACAACCAGAATGAATCCATGTAGAAGGCTCACTGTAGCTTTTTTAGAAAAAAAATGTGGACTTTTTTTACGCCTTCTAGTGCGGAAAATGCGGCAGATCCACTTTATGCACATAACACCGAGTCCATCCATCCATTTTCTTAACTTGCTATATCTCTTCCAGGGTCACGGGGTTGCTAGAGTCTGTCCCAGTCACTGTTGGGAAAAGGCGGGATACACCCTGGACAAGTCACAAGTCTGTCACAGGGCACATCATCACTCCCACACACAAATGCACACCTAGGAAGTAAGGAGGCCGGAGTTCCTGGAGAAAACTCACGCATGCACAACCAGAATATGCAAACTCCACACAGAAAAGACCCGGCCAGGATATATATCAGAGCCTTCTTGCTGTGAAGTAAGAGCCACTAACCACTTCACAGCCCTATCACAAAGTCAACTCCAGAACAGCATAAAGTCCTGCAATCTGAATCCTTAATGGCCACTTTTTCCTCTGCCAAACATCGTTGGTGAAATATACCTGATCCAGGTAACAAAGTGACCAGTAATATCTGGAAAACTGACAGGAAAGTGACTCTGAGGACTTGTAGCTGGGCACCACTTTACAATGTAAGTCAAAGTGGCGGCCTATGCCCCCAGCTTAGTGGGTTTACGCAGTCTTAGATTAGATTAATAATATATTTATAATAATATTGACATGCTAAAAGAAGAGCAGGAGGAATTCCAGATCACAGGTGGATTGTCTGTGCTCCTGTCTTTTGCCATGGACCTCACCTCTGGCTTGTCTCGCATCCCCAGCTGTCCCTCAGTTTCGTCTGAATAAAGCCCATCTGGTACACTATTCAAACATGTAGTAGTAGAGTTTGATAAGCTAATTGTTTTTTAACGGTTCTGGCACATCACCTGTCCATTCTGGGAAAGGGATCCCTTCTTCATGTGGGCATCCCTGAGGTTTCTTGTTTTTTTCCCCCAAAGTTAGGATTTTTTTACGAGTTTGTCCTCACTGAGAAGGAGGGTCTAAGGGCAGGGATGCCCAGCTTTGCTTTGTCTTTTTAGTTTAGCAACCAGCTATTGTTTATATTTAGTGACTGACTTTATGTTGTTTTGAATAAATACCGGTGTGAAACCCATTGAGACAACTGTATTGTGATATTAGGTTATTTAAATAAAATTAAACTGAATTGAAAGTGATCATGACAACGTCGCCTTAACCACACTCAATTTAATGGGCTTCATTTCTCTTACTCTTTGGCCTTAAGAGAAATGGAACAGTGCTCTGTTTTACAAAACTGCCTAAACAAAGCCAGAGCTTTTCTAATGGACAGATCCCAGCCCCCCCACCCCACCCCAGAAAAGTCTTGCTGGCCATCTACAAGCCAAATTCTACGAAAGACTTAAATTGCTTTTGAAATCTGTAAATATGTATATGTAGTTTAATTTTTTTGAACCTGCTGAATTTATTTTTTTCATAACTTATAAAATACTCCTTCAGTCTTTTTTTCTATTTATTATTGTTTTTTTAGCATCTATCTTTTCATTTGGAGCTTTAGCCTGGATCTTAACTTTTTCTTTCAGCTTCCCGATGCTATGAAACGCTGAAGCATTCAGACAAAAAAAGCAAAACACATTTTTCTCTTCAGAAACTCAAGGACATTTCAATCCCAGCAGTGCCTGATGCACTCTCAGACTCACACAGACTTGTAAAATTTACTGGACATGAGATTTTAAATCAACTTAATAGCATTTACATCTTAAGCAAATAAGATAATGATGACTGTTTTACTGCTTAGAAATGAGATCACTGTTTTCTGCCCTCCTGCTTAATGTCTAATCATTGTTAGCAAGGCGGGAAAACTGGAATTCTGTAACGCCGCAAATCACTGCTTGGAAGCTCAGGGAGGCATTGAAAAAGAAAGATGAGCTGGTTCATGCCAGGAACCATTAAAAGAGGACAAATAAGACCGAAATCAAATGACTTTGTCTTGTGAATGATCTCATTAAATTAATTTTTTTCTTTGTCTCATTTACCATATTTTTTATTCGCTTTAAGGCAAACATAAAATAATGAATTCATAATAATAACATAATTATTATTAACAATTCATAATTAACTTTTTTCCCCCAAAAAGTGCGCCCCATAATCTGGAGCGCCTTTTCTGTGGATTCATTCTGGTTGTATTTACTGATGTCGAAGCAATTCTGAGAGGTACACAGCTCTCTGTCCATTTTTTTAACAAGTTACTAACAATATTGGGTGATATTGTTAATACGTTAATGTGACTAACATATAGTAGTGTTGAACTGTGTTTTTTTATGTCCCAGTGACATTTGCTTTAGTGTCATCAGTTTTTTACATGTTGCAAACAAGGTAAGCAGTTACAGGTGTTGTCAGTGCTAACCCTGCTAGCTTGTAGAGTGTTGCAAACACAGTTAATAAAGTGACTGACTGATGGACAGACTCATCTGACTTTTTTGTTTGACTTAATGCACCTTAATCTTCTAATAACAACAGAATTGAATCCATTGTGTGTTAGCAGCATCTTTGTAGCATTACACAGCCAGTTAAACAGAAAGCTGTGTTGTGTTGAATCCTCCCACGTCCTTAAAGCTGAAGTTTTGATGTCAATAATGATATTTAATGACAATAACAAGTAGAATTATTAAATCTCTAATAAATCTGTCCTTGTTTTCTCAGCATGTTTGAATTTAAGTTTACAGTTAGATGACAATAAAGACGTGTTCATAAATGTAATTTATTTATATGTATTTATACATAATTACTTTAATGCAATTTTATTTTCTTAAATAAAAATCAGAAAAAAGTTCAAAAAGTGAAAGGCCTAGTATTTGTGTAAAATAGTGTTATCATTTGGCCAGTAAAATGTTTGTTTGGCCGGTGGATATTTTTATCTACAGGACTACGAACTTGGCCTGTGATTCAAAAACCAAATTTTAGCCACCGTGTGTAGATATTTCAGTTATTTAAAACCCAACAAAAAACAGAGTAATGTGCACTGTAAATTATGCTAAATTATTATGTGATATATATCGTCATCACCTGATATGAAAATACCTATATCGCTACATAAATAAATCTATAATGCCCAGACCTATGAGGAGGGCATAGATTTGGCAAACTGAATGCATTCTGTACAGGAGACACGTCACAAAGGAGGTTCATTAACAAAGTCAACAGCTAACCAGGATGCACAACATAGTGCGCTGTGAAAAAATAAATAAAAAGCAAGCAAAATTGCACTGAACAAAACCTGCCAAACAGTAAGTTTGTGAACATTTTTTAAGCATTTTAAGTTAGTCACAAAAAATTAAAATGATATTTCTAGCAGCTGCATTTATAGTTAATGAACACCAGAAACACACTGAGGTTCCAGCAGCCAGGTAATAACTCAAAGGTTTAGTGTTTGTAATGGTCGCCTGCTGGATGTAAACACAAAGTCTCAATCTTTTGAGTTGCAACAACTGCACACGGCGTCATGCACACGCTCGTATAACTTTGCAGAAATGACAAAGTTTTATGCAACTTCAGATGGACAATTGGAAATAGTCCTCATAAATCCACTTGCACAACACACGCGGCCCAACAAGGTGAATGTGAAGGAGATTAAGAAAGTTGAGGGGGTACCATTACAGAATTAATTGCGTGTTCATATGTGCACCTCTTCCAGAGGTCTCATTTTAAATCACTGCTTATTAAAACACTATGTTAGCTACATTTAACCACTGCTGACTCCCAGGTTATGACAATAACAATAAATTCCGCTCTGTCTATAACTCTGCTGACAGCTCTGTGTGTGGGCAAATGTTTGTGTGTGTGTGTGTGTGTGTGTGTGTGTGTGTGTGTGTGTGTGTGTGACAGGGTTCAAACGTTAGAGAAACATAAGCTCTGGCTTCTCCACGTCATTAGGAGTTTCCTTAACTTCTCATATGAAGGAATGACACAAAGATTGTGTTATTTTATTTTTAAATTTAAACCAAGAAGCAATTCATTCTTGAAACAAGCTGGTGAACTCAATCTACCAGTTTGTCTGTTTCAAATACTGATTGATTACCTGGTGAGTTTGCCTCTGCTAAATAGCAAGAAAAAAAAAAAAAAGAAGTTCAGTGAAGGCTGAGCTTAGTATAGTTTCATGGTTTATCGGCACATATCTTTATGAAATACCTGAACCAAAGCATCAAAGACTGAGGGACAATGGGTAAATAAAAAGATTTGTCAGAAATCCAGTCAGAGTTTAGAAGAAAACAGCAGAAAATAATTTATAAAACAGCTACAATATTTTTTTACCCAGAAATGAAGTTTTCATTTATGATTGTTTAATAGTCCCTTGTGCTTTTTGTTTTTTTAGAGTTTTTTTTGTATAAAAGAAAGAAGAAGGCAGGGTTGTGAGAAAATGTTTACAGAATATTAATAAAATGTATCTGACTATTGATGTAAATCCAGGGGTCATCATTCATGGCACAAACCTTCATACTGTTGTTTAGACACTGCCATCCTGCCAGTGCATCAGGATTATAAATGCCTGGCTTTTAAAACAAATGGAAAGAGTTGATTTTATTGAACAAGACCGATGATCTAAACCCCTCCTCACTAATGCATACTGCCTGATTTATTCTCTGTGCTTCTCCGCACTGCCAACAACTCTTGTCATTGGACATAGTGCCCTTCTCTTTGGTCTGGTGAATCAGTCAATCAGTCTGGTCAATCGGAACTGTCAGGATGAGGCACTTTATTTGGGAAACTATGGAGACTTAATATTAAATTCCATTTTAATTATGTCGTGCTTTCATGGAAATGTGCTGTCCTGTCAGGAGAAGGCAAACTTTGTCTGTTTGATGTCATTGTGTAATCACACAACGACAAACGAAAAAAGAAAAAAAAAAAAGAAAAATTTTACATAAATATATATACAATTTCAGTGTGGACTGCCTTGCCTCTTTTTGTCATCATCTGACTGCATTTCACAAGCCTGAATTACATCCCAATATCAGTACTGTAGATCCTGGTGGTGTGGATCAGGGATTCAAAGCCGTGCTCGCTCTTAGCGCATAAGTTAATGTCATCCATGTAGAGGAGGTGACTGATGGTTGCCCCATTTCTGAGTCGGTATCCACAGCCAGCCTTTTTGATTGGCTGAAGGGGTTTAGACCTGCTCTGGGGACACTGCTTTGTCCTCACATGTCTTTTTCGTGACATTGTCAAGACTCAAAAGAATGCAGCCAAAGGCACATGATGTCAAACTTCCCATAACTCTCCTTAAGGACACATAGCTCTTTTTTCCATCTCGCCCATTGAACACACTCACTACTGGTGCTACTAACAAGTTCTATTACATGGAAACAACAGCAGTCAAGATAAGGGAATGGACAAATCGTGTCGCATTCCATTCATCAGACAAAAATGACACCTGGCATGGATACATGTACACACACACTAACTGTTAGCATAAATATCAGTCATTTCTTTGGCATCCCTGCCTTATAACATGCTCTCCCATCATAAAACTGAAACTGTGGCTGACCACATATTTTTCTAGCCAGAGGAATGTAGTGATATTCTGGGGAAATCCAAACAGGCCTGAAAAGAATGACTTTCTAACACAAATCCTCTTTTTGCATATGTCTCTTTACTAAGCTTTTATCCCACTACTCAAATCTTAATAGTATCTCGTCATGTTGACAGGAGGGAAAAAGGCCAAATGAAAATTTTGTGTACACAAATTAAAAAGCAAAAGAAGGTCCAAAGTCACATTAACTGCTTTTAAAACATACAAACATAATTACAGTTGTTTGCCTCTGTGGTAAAAATGAATCTCTACAAAAAACAGGGATAATCAAATGAAGAGTTTCTCATTAGCATTGCTCTGAAATAGGGGTAAGGGGCCTTTTGAACCAATCAAATTATGTTCAATTTTACAACTACCTTTTTGCCCACTTTAAAAAAACTTTAAGATTTTTTGTGAGATTTATACACCTATACTTAGAATGAACAGGACGTGCCATATATCTGCAAAAAATGAATGAAGTAAAGCGGAAAAGAAGCCCGATGCTAACAAAAGAGTGATGTTACTGCATGCGGCATCTCTTTGTGCAGACATTGATGCTAATTGTTATGTATCTTAATGAGCAGAAGCATGTGAGTAATACATCTAAATAATGTCACTCAAGCTAGCGACTGCGCCAGCTGCATTTAAGCCAACCATGTCAACAACAACTGCATACCTAGTAATCCTTAATATTACCTGACATAGACGTCACCCATTAAATGTTGGCCAACAGTAGCATTTGGAAAGTAATAAAAGATCAAATCTTTCCATTTGATTCTTTTATGGTGCAGAGGTAGAGCGGTTAACCTTTGATCACAGGTTTGGTTCCAGCCTTGCCAGCTCATGTGTTGACGTCCCCTGGGACAAGACATTGAACCCCACAGCGCTCCATGTGGTTATAGGTTGGTGCCAGTGTTAGGCAGCAGAACCGCCATTAGTGTGTGTATCTGAGTGTATGCATGGGTGAATAGGACTGTAAAGCGCCTTAAAGGATGGTTGGAAAGCGCTATATAAATATAAGCCATTTATCATTAAATAACAATATAGAGTATGTAAAGAAGTTATGGTATAGCCAAAAGTTGTATTAGAGGTACTGGTATGGGATGAGTTTCTTTTTTTGACATAGCCATATTGGTTGGACAGCCCAAAATCAGCAAAAGTCCATAAATTGGAGTCAAAAGTTTTATTGGAGATAAATATTATTGTGGAAGAAGCTGCACAGCATTCTCCTAAACTCCACGAGACACACTAAGGAAGGCGGAGCAGTGACGAGCAACTGTCAATGAGATGAGACTTGAATCTTCTTCGTTCTTCAGGAGGTTAATTCTTCAGCTCTTACTGTTTCCGTCTCTTAAGGTGGGTTCTTCTTATGTTTCAGTCAAGAATCTGAAGCATAATATTAGGGCTCCTCCTGGTGGTGTGGAGATGAAGGCACTTATGAGTGGATGTTTCCTTCCTCCAAAGACCAGGTCCTCTTTCTTCCAGTTATCAGTGAGGGAGTATACGTAGATTTACCCAATGAATTGATCAATGATTTAGCGATGCACCTGCAGCCTGTAATCCTCAGGACAGAATTCTTTGTGAAGCCGAAAGATAGGTCGGGATCAAGAGCCCAGAAGAGTGATCCAAGAATCCAAGTCAAAAACAGAAAAGGGAAGACTGCAAAAACACGAATAGCTGGAGATGAATAACTGTGAATGCTAGGCAAATGAGTATCCACCAATGACTGATACTGCATTTTACTGGTAAAAATAAATATGAGGCATGATTGTAGACAAGGAGAAAGAAACATTTTCAAACTAAAAGCCCAGATTTTGACACCTTATGAGTATGAGAGAAATATCTAAACGATGAGAGACATGACAGACTTTCTTTGAAAGGGTAGTTTTTGGATAAGTGACTATCAAATCGAATGGTCTACTCCTCAGTGACAAAGATCTTCCATTGTAGGCAGGTGAAGTGATGTCACAGACACAGAACATATGACACAACATTCAGAGTTTGTGTGATTTGGTAAAAAAAAAAAAAACTATCTTCATCATCTGTTCAAGTCAGTCCCTGCAGGTTAGTGGTAAAACTGTAGATAGAGATTAATGTGACCAATAATCTCTCTTGACATCCATTAGATCAGGGATAGGCAACTCCAGGCCTCGAGGGTTGCACATCTGCATGTTTTCCAATACACCATGTTCTGGCATGGTCTAATTGGCTGGACACACCTGAACCAGGTAATCAGTCATGAGTAGGGCTTGGAAATCTAGAAATCATGCCGAATCTGCGACCCTTGAGGCCTGGAGTTGCCCATCCATGCTTTAGATTATGTATATTATTATAGATTATATATATATATATATTCTCAAAGATAAAAAATACATTTTGAGATCTGGAAGTACGTGTGTTTCTTTTTTATGAGCTTTAAACTTTACATTTTTTTAATATAAAAACAGAAATACTAATTTCTAGGCTCATCAGTTCTAAGTAGCTGTTAGCTTGGCGCCAAATTTAAGCCCCTCTGACCGCAGATTCATACAGGAAAGAAACCAGCCAACCATGTACTCATACATTGGAAAAAAAATTCCCTCTGCATCCTTGCCTGTAACACTTTCTTAAAAATCTAGTTTATCAGTCAAATCAAATGTTGTATCCTATCAGATTTGAAACTGATGTCATACAGCAGCAAACCAACGTCCTCTTAAGGACCCATATGAGTATGCACGCAAACATGTAATCCCACTCAAGCAGAATCAGTCACTCCTCAGAAAATGTTGTTTATGTCAAAGATCTTTATACTGGCATGTACAGAGCCCACACATTCAAAAACCCTCACTGCTGTTATTCCATCCCACAAACTCCATCCTTTCTAGCGGAAATACTATACATCGTTTATAAGAAATTGTCTTGAGCAATTGTGTTGAATTTCTTTTTTTTTTATGTGAGCTTTTTGGCTAATTTATGATTCTTTGACACATTTACTTTACAGTTATTTCCACAAAACATTTCCTCAATAAAATGAATTAAAAAAAACAAAAAAAATGGACTGATTTTTTGGGGGGGTTAGCTTAAAGTGGGTTAGGGACTAAGACACTAAGATATATAGGTTTTAATGAGATCTAAGTGAGACAGAAGGAGCACGGCAGGAGGGTCCTCCAGAAAGCAGAGGACAGTCTCAGCAATGGAGATGAGGGACTTTAGTGGCTCCAATAGACAGAGAAACAACAGGGTTCAGAGGGAGGTGATGAGAGAGAGGCTGATGCAGACGAAGAACAGTGGGTCAAGGATAAGCCATCCACAGAGAATCCAATATGATGTGGTATGAAGCACAATACACCAGGTTCAGGAATAAAGCAAAACTCAGGTCAGGTCCAAGAAAAAGGTCAAAAACCCAGGGCTGTGGAATGATACACTCTGAAGCCAGGGACTAGTCAGAGGCCAAATATATAGGAACTTCCACAGCTGCTGTGAATTACTAATCAGCAGGGTATGGCTGGAGCTACCATGACAAGCTCTGATGAGAAAAACGAAGACATACATGGACCTAGACATCTGTAAGTGGAGCGGAGCAGGGAGCTTATGGCCCGCCCTGCATGTTTTCTGCGTCACAAATATTACTCAGATATGCAATATTAAACTTAATTCTTCATAAATGCCCTCCATCTTATTACACCAGTGCATCTACAATTATTTCAAATTAAACTTTTTGTAGAAGGGATTTTTAATCGACATAGAATGTAATGCAACTTCACATTTGCCTGAGAGCAGTCCCTACATGAGGACACTTTGTGAGTCCATATGTAATACCCTACAGAGCCATTGTTGGCAAACCACGTCTTAGATGGAAACTGTTACCTCATAAAAATGAGAAAAATCTTTCATGATAACGTGAGAAAGTCCTTGTAAAAGTTGGAATTTCTTTTAAAGCAACCTGCTTTTGTTTTGAGCTGCGAGCCAAGTCATGTAAGAGCTTGTGTTCCCTCCATGAGCTTAAAGTCTGAGTGAGTCTATTACCCTGCCAGCACACAAAATACTCAAAGATCCAGAGTGTGGAGCCAGCTGGGCCATCTTAGGAGCTTCTCATGGCCACTGGCCTGTCCCGACTTCCCATGGATGGGTGTTTTTACAAGCAACTGGGAGCCATTATGGAGATGAGGGTGGGGAGCTCTCCTCCTCTCTCAGCAATGACAGATCTCTCGATCTGGCTTGCCTTCCCAACCTAAATTAAATACAAATGTCCGTGGTTCTGTCACACGTTTGCTGTGCGCAAGCTTATTTTCAAATACCACAAAACCATGGGCCCACCCTGTCCACGCACACTGGAAACAGGTCTCCATCAAATGCCTGCATAAATGCTTGTGGAGGCCAAGCCGCTCTGAATGAAGGCAGCCAGCCATGCTGACGATGACTATTCTTTTCAGTAAATCACTAAATACCAACCATCCATTAGCTATTGCTGGTCAAGTTGGAGGCCCAGCAAACTCAAGTATGTCGAGCCCTCCTTCTTCTTCTTCTTCACCATCTTTTAACTCTTTCAGGAGGATCTCGAGGGGTTTGATAGACTTACTATCTATAGCCTGTCCTGGGCCCACAATAAGATTTGTCTGGTGACAATTTCTCTAAATGTCCAAAACATCTTAACCAATTCCTCTTGATTAGCAGTTATACAATTAGTCCCAGCTGGATGGATAAGATTCACATCTTACTTCCAAGTTTAAGTCAAGCTGTCCAGTGAAGAAACCCAATTTGAGCGTCTACTATCTCTGATCTTATCTGTTTGCCTACAAACTACAGCTTGTAACCAAAGACAAGGCTTGGAACAGAGACTGACTGCTTCATTAAAATCTTTTTTTTCAGTTCAGTTCACCACAATGAACAAATACAAGATGTGTAGCTTTTTGTGCTTCATTATAAAATTGTTGGTTGGACGGTTGGTTGGTTGAGATGGATAGATGATTGGTTGGTTGGTTGAGAGTGATGGTTGGTAGGCAAATTTTAAATGATCTGCCACTCTGGAGACTGTCCTAGAAAACAACAGGTATGTTAATTTTGGCAAAAAGCGGCATCGTCATTAAAGACCGCGGGAACGCTTTGAAAACAGCTCAAAAGATGATCAGAGTGGGACTTTAAGAACAGATATGGAATCAGTTTTGATCATTAACGTTTACATGTCTTATGCCTCTCTCTTTTCACCTTTTGTCAAAGTCACATTTGTATCTTGGATGCTTCTTTGGTGTACAGTTTGATTCTCTCTTTGTTCTCCACTATGTTCTTTTGACACTTTGACAGGCCTTGGCTCCTGGAGCCTATAGGGCACTTGCAAATGCTGAGCAAACAGCTCATGCAATTTGGCATACTTTTTAGGAATCCTAGTGAATGAGACCAAAAGAGTTAAGAGATACATACATGTTTATATTTTCCCTTTTGTGGCAAAGTACAAACACAGTTTTTTAAGGGGGCAGAGTTTTCCAACACTGCTGAACGTTTGCCAAATTTTGTGAAATTCATAAGCGAGTGGGGTCATATTTGTTTTATCAGTGGCATTCTTCCAAGAGTTGTTATAATGATATGATTTAAATAAACTCATGCAAACTCAAAGCAGGGTTTTAATAAATCAAAAAAATTAAACAGCAAAACGTTGCAAACCTGACATAAAAGAACAAAAAAAAAAAAAAAAGTCAACAAACTAATTCAAACAAACTGAACAAATTAGATTGCAAATGCTGTAAATCGTGACATCAGTATATAAAGTCCACATCAATTTTTTGGTTATATTTATAAGCACAGCAAACAAACGGGTGTTTTTCTGCTTTGATCTTGATTGTGTTTAATGCATCCAGCATAAATCTTCCAGAGCAACACTTGTTCGTCGTAGAATAAATGAACCGAGCAGAATGAAAACCACTGTGGAACATCACTATCTTTCCTGGCATGAAAAACGAGATGAAATTAAGATGAAATAAGAAGAAAAAAAGGAGAGCAAGTGATGACAGGATGTGTGTCAACAGCGTCACAAGAAAACATTGTGTGTTGCAGTCCTGAAGCGTGGTAAATTCAAACCAGCAGGAAAACCAAGTCTGAGCTCAGTGACACAACAGAACCAGATGTTGCTCAAGAAAATGTGGAGACGTTAAAAAAAGTTGATCATTTCTGCGATTGTGCATGAGTCTATGTTAATCATACAGACAATTCAATGAACTAGATTTTAAAATATCTGTTTTACATTGGATTTGTGCCAACACTGGAGAGAGTCAGGCCCATCAGGCATCTAGATTGTCTGTCTGCAGCCTCAATGTTTGTCATCAATGACTGAACCACATGATTACTCACAGGCTGAGGAGTCCTTAGAAAGATTGTTGGCATGATGGGAAATTTATAACAAGAGCGTGTTGTTGTGAGATCAACAAAACCTTAGTAGAAGTCTTTCCTGCCGTAGATGATGACAAAAAAAGCCACAGTTCGAATAAATAGTCCCAGAGGACCAGAACTGCATAAACTTGCATGGCAATAATACACAGTAAATGTAAATACACATGAAAGTGTGTGGAGGTCAGAATAAGGCATGGGTTTCTTTGTTCTTTTTTCCTACAAACACATTAGTATTTCACAGATATTCACTTTTCCACATAGGGCCCAGATCCAACTGAAAGTCCCACTCCAATCATCTTCTGATATATTTTCAGAGTTCCCAGTGGGTTTTTAACAGTGATTTTTTTCATTTTTAACCCAAAATCCTGTTGTTTTCTAGAACATGGTTTCTGCTGAGCGGCATTAGTTGATTGGACATTCAACTCTGAGTTGTGGGTGGAACTGGCGCGAAGGAACCCTCTCCGTTGCATTGCGGAGCAGGGAGGTTGTGGCCCTTCCAGAGTATTTTCTACATCACAAATATGCTCTAGTTCGAACATCTGCTCCTGATTCACAACAATATGAATATAGAAATACTAAGAAATGCAATTTTAAGGTTTATTTTCTTTATATATGTCCATTATCAGAAAAAAATCTACAAAGACATGTGAAAAACACCAAAAACACAACTTTCATCACAGTGGGCCTTTAAACTGTTATGACCGTAGCTGTGAATACATGTATATGGTAACCAGATGGCAATTTGTCAAATTATTTGTTCAGAGAGCTAAATTTATGTAAATTAAAAACCAATGTCCCTGTTTTTAAGCAATTCGTATCTCAAATATGAAAAACTGGTTCTTTTACTTTGTTGTAAAATCAGACCATTTTACATAAAAGCGACTGAATTCATTATTTAACCACCTACTGTTTAACTGGTGAAGTCATCTGGCTCAAGTTATTTTTGTTTTTAACCAAACAAGAGATGGAAAATAAAATATTGTCTCTGCAAGAGAAATTCACTTTTTTAAAAAAGCTTATTTGTGTGGCAACAGCTTCTGTATGATACTCTGCCTTCAACAGGCAGCAAGCAGCATCATAGTAAATGACAGATTAAGGACTCTACTGGAAGGAATGACTCGCCTCTGCCAGGAAGAAACCTATAACAGAACCAGAAACTATTTGCTTTAAGGCTGGAGAGGATTGGTGAAAAGACAAGAACAACAGACAATCTGAGATATGCAAAAATAAGTGATTTAAAGACCCACTCCATTCATCTTTTGATTTATTTTAAAAGTGTACCCAGTGGTCTTTTAATTATGATTCTGCAGTTTTTAGCCAAATTTAAAAAAAAAAAAAAATGAAAAAAATGTTTTGTTTTCTAGGACTCAGTTTCTGCAGAGTGGCAGGAGTTGAACGGAAATTTACCTATGAGTTGTGGGCAGGGCTGTTGGTGGGGAGTAAGCCTGTGCTCATATCCCATCATCCTTTTGTTTACACTCTCTCCCACTAGCATACAACTCCTCAGAACCCCAAGTGAACATTAGTGGTGCAACAAAAATCGTGTGTAATATTGTAGCAGGAAGCTTGTGGCCCCGCTGAAAGTACTTTGTACGTAAGAACTACAAGCTTTTTCCAATAGCATTTTTTCATTTGCTCCTGATCCACAATGGTTTGAATAAAGAAAATTTCAGAAATTCACTTTTAATTTCAATTTTCTTTGTATGTGTCCTGCATCATTAGAAAAATGCAACAAGAACTTTATAAGCAAGAGATCCGTCCAGCAGTCCGGCAAAGCACCCAGACCAGGGCCCGCAGGACCACCACGTGGGTCCCCAACACCTGAGAGAAGTGAAGCACGGGATGTGGGGGACACAACAACAGTTAAGAGGGAGCAGAGATTGAACCGCCAATCCTGGAATCATTGGCTCAACCACCTGAGCTGCTGCCGCCCGCAGACGCCAGAAAATTAAGGGATCCCTCTCTCTGCGTGGAGAGGGGGCCGCTGGGCCCAGGAAGCCCTCACCCAAGAGACAAGCTGCTGGGGGCCTTGTTCACTCCGCCAGGGATGGGGTAGGGGACAGAAGATCAGAGGTCCCACCTTCCTTGTGAGGACATCTCCTGATTGCTCATAGTGATGTCCAATCACCCTCTCACCAAGGGGCCTCAAATGTCTAAGGTGCACTTAAAACCGGGGGGGGGGGGGCCCAGAGAGAGAGAGAGAGAAAGAGACTATGCGGAAACCATGGGAGTTGTTCAATAAATAAATCAATAAATTTGCCTTTTCTCTCACAAAGGCCAGATGGATACAACCAGAAAAGAGGGGCTTGTTTGGAAATGTCTGGTAGTAGTATTAATTGCACATTTATTTGCATTTTGATTTATGTTAGATTTTTTTACTTTGAGGATAAATAGTACAGTTTGAGTTGTTTTTCCGCAATTAATGGCGCCTCCTGGAGGCAATGGCGTTCTGAGCATGTTTTAATGGTGTGTTATATCAATTCAAAAATATACAAAACGAAGAACAGTCCCAACTTTTGGCCAAACCATTACGGACATCTCACATCCTTACCTTTTCTTGACAATTGCAGTGCAAACAAACTAGAAGGTATGTAGCGAACACATACAAATTTCAGAATTAAAAAAGAAAAAGACTCATCCTCATGCCTATATAGGGAGGAGATGATCTGCAGAGCAGCAGCAACAATCTATCACAGTACCCACAGTACTCCTTGATGCAGCCGCAGTTGTGCAGATGAGATGTTTTATAAACTAATGATCCTCTTATCTGGTTCATCTACTCTTCTGCTATGCTACCGTCACACTACAATACACCTGAGATACACACTGTCCTCACCTGTGCGTAACCATGCACGGGCCAGCACCTTCGTTATCTGATGCTGCGCTGCTTTCTCTGCCAGCAGCGGCATCGTCAGCTGGAAACACACAGGACCCACATGGAAAACATCTGACAAACATCAAAACACCTTTTTGCTTCTTTTTCCAGCTTTTCCAAATCAATCAAAGAGCATATTTAGACAGTGTGTCAAACTGAGTGAAACCCAAAAGTTAACTGATGAAGTGAAAAATCCTTAAGTGTGAAATTGCTGAAAAAAATGCAATTATTTTTCTCATTGCATTTAATTGTTATTTTTTTAATTTGAAAGGATTTGCTTTACCTACGTGACAGGGCTTTTATGAATTATTAAAAGTAGCAAAAAAATAGTACTCTTTTGCTAAACCCATTTATTTAAAAAAAAAACTCACTTTAAACCAGATCAACAGCACTGATTAAATTCGCCCACTCAAATATTTCAAAATATCTGCAGTTTATTTATTTTTTTATTTATTCATTCATTTATTAATTTAATAATTTATCAATTCGGTTTATGCTATAGTTTTGTTTTTTATACCACAAATGCATAATTCTTCATTTATTGGGATTACAAAGGCATACTCAAGCTATGAGCTAGAAACATGTCTAAGAACTGGCTAAGAAACATACGGTAGTAATGCGTTGCATGTCGGTGAAAGGCAAGGTGAAGTTGCTTTTTTCCACATCAAAATCAGTTTATTGGGTAGAGGAACTCGCCAGGGCTGTCCCCTCTTTCCCCTATTATTTGCACTTGCTTTGGAGCCCCTGGTGGCTATAAGGACCCATCCAAGAATTTTTGGAATCAAACTGAACAACACTGAATACAAAATTTTCCTCTATGTAGATGATGTGTTGTTATTCATAAAAAAAACAGAGACATTTATTCCAATTCTGTTTCATAGTATTCAACAATTCAACCAAATTTCCGGAAACAACATTTATTTTGACAAATCTGAAGCCTTGCCACTGGGGAGCTACAGGGAGGATGGGACCATCCTGCTAATTTTTCTTTTAGTTGGTCATATGAAGGTTTTGCATACTCAGGCTTAAGAATATCAGCAAATTCCTCAGAGAAGTATAAATTCAACTTTAAAATGGTCTTCCATATGGCTAAAAATAATTTAAATAGTGGTTTGACCTCCCTCTGTCTTTTAAAGGCAGAATAACACATGGTTATAAAAGCTGGGTTTTACACGAGGCAGCGCAGGATGAGCACGGGCCCTCCTCTGGATAGTAGTCTTTCAGAGCGCTTCAAAATCCACCAAAAGGGCTTGAACACATTGGACTTTTTTGGTCCACTGTTTAAAAATGTTGTTGAGTCTTCAAAAATGTCACTTAAAGTTGTCCTACTTTACATATGAGAGCTTGTCCAAAAATTAGCTTTAGCTGTGCGGCTAGCACGCTAACGCTATACCTGATTAGCATACATTTTCTGTGCCAAATGGTTTACACGCATTACATCAAGATCCTATATATAGTACTTACACGTATCCCGTTGTCACAAGCAAAGTAAGTACACTCTGCATCCACCTATTTAGTTTGAGTCAACACTGGTCACTGTCCAACTGCCTTGCTTGTCTTTCTCTCCTGCATGTACGTGACTCAAGACTTTTTTTGTTTTACCCACATACGTTTATTTTTTGTTTGTTTGTTTTTTTTGGGGGGGGGGGGGGGGGTGGGGTTAAGAAGGCATTGTTAAGACTAAAAGACCACTGGGAACACTTTTACAATAGATTGAATGATGATTGGAGTAGGACTTTAAAGGAAGCAACAGCTGCTTGTTATTTGAAACGGCATTCACCAAACAATGCCAGCAAGCAAAATAGTTGCAAATATTTTTTTGATGTATTTAAGCACAGCAGCAAAAAAATGTGTTTGTTTACACATTATTCATTATTTTCAGTGGGCATGTGAAGTGTGTCATACAAGCGGTTCCTTCTTCCATAAAGAAGAACAGACTATTTTAGTGTCATAAGTGTGTAAGAAATCACAGTTTTGGTAAAGATAAAAAAAAAAAAAAACAATAACTACTAAAACAAAAAATTTGAAACAATAAGCTCTTGAAATTTTGGAGCAAAAAATATAAAACTATTTAGAAAATGATCAAATTGATAGCTTAAACTACAACAATCAGAGTAACAGCATCCACTGCTGTACACTCTTCTACTATAACAAAATAATGCATATTACTGTTGGCTCCTATACTTCCAGCAGTGAAATTTGACAGAACACAAACAGGACTGATTGGCTGTTGTGATCTTGAGATTTAGTTGAGTGAAATTCCACCAGTAGAAGACAACCTTGGAAACAGGATGACACTCCAGAGAGTCTAGCTGCCATTCTTTGACGTCTCCATATGAGGATGCCACAGGCCACACAGCAGGTTTTTCTGTGCAGAAGCTGAAGCCTTCGCACTCATAAGTGTGTGGTTGTGGAAGAGCTCCAGCTCTGCGGCCAATCTGAGGGCAGAGTGCAAACACTGCATGGATTTTATGTTCTAGTAAAACAATTCAAGACAAAGAAGCCACAGTTGAGAGTGAAAGTGGAGCGCCGGTGTACATGAACGGTTTAAGCTGACGACAGGCCCATGACAGGCAGTGTGTGCCCAGAATAACTTTTCAGTGAGGAAGAACCCTCTGTGGAGTCATTCTGCAATCAAATCCAGTTTACACAAACCTGGAGTGAACAATATCCATTCCAAATAACAATCCGACTGTTTTCCAAAGTCTAATGAGCTGTGGAGTGTCCAGGACATTTTTACGAGGGTGGCCAAGGCGTATCGAGTTGAGAGTGAGAGGTGGTTGTAGCTTAGCATGTATCAGTGAGTTAAACGTGTCGAAATGTGGATGTAAGTTCTTTGCTCTTGTCAAAACAGAGTTCAGCTATTACTATCTTTAAAATTAGATTAAAATAAATCCTTCTGTCTGCCTTTCTTTTCATATTTAATATTTCTTTTCATATCAATGGATATAAAGTTGAAATGTACTGCGTATAATACATATATCTACTTTACAAATACTGTCCATTTGTTAGTAGGCTTAGAGGTAATAGGGGTCTTTAGCATGTTTACCAATTGTAAAAGGGGTTAAAAGATTTGAATGTCCACAAAGCAGAAAAAGCTTCTCTATAATGACCATAAGAGTGATCAATGGGGTTTATGGGTGACCACACCCTTCCCAAGACTAACTAACCATTTCAATAAAAAATATCTAATCTTGTTCAGATAGGAAAAAAGTTACTGAGAAATAACAGAAGCTTCAATAAAAATTTGTGGTTCCACGTAAAACGTTCAAAACATTTGACTGATTTTCTCTAGCTTGCTTTCAGTGGAAGGAGCGTGGACTTCCAACAAGCTCACTCCTGATTGGTGAGAGTTATTGCCATTGAAATGTTGATTCAGACCAACTCGAACCAATCACTGCTTACTGACATCATCTGGATCCAACATGGCACGTCATGAAAAAATAGCAACTGGATTTACTTAACTTCGTTTTGAGGTGGGGGTAAACCATTTTCTATGGGTGACGTCACACTCACTCGGTCCAGTTCTCTTTTAGAGTCAATGCAACCAACTGGGTCAAACTATTTTTTGTTGCCATGGTGAAAGACCTATTCAAAAATAATGCTGACCCAACCAGAGGCAGCATTTTCACTTCACCTTTGAAACTTGTTTGAAAAGGAAACTACCAATAAAGGAAAGCAACTAGAAACCTACGTCAGTCCACCAGGTTACAGTAGATTGTTTATTACACAAACAAGTCATTCAGTATTAACAAAAAAGGCATTTGTTTTTTCACCATAAGTCTTATATTGTATTCCTTTATTGAACCTAAAAATAAAACTCTAAAACCATCAACATCACTTTATGACAACAAAGTCAGTAGACAGTCTAACAGGAAGACAGCTGGGTTAGTGATCACAAACTCAAGGTCACAATCGCTCAGTTTGAGTCCATGCCAGAAGTCCAAAGAGTTCTGAACCCCATTGTCTTTGGATGACTATTGGCTGAAAGATAAAAACAATTCATGGAAAGAAAAGCTGATAACATGTGATGAACGTGGCCTTAGACTTCCGGCTTTACCAGAAATCCCAAGTATACAACAATAGTTGAACTTACTGAAAAGAGCTGCTATCTGGGTGTGCGCATCTGAGCACGCTCCAGTCACATTCAGAGTCCAAGATCATAATTGTTGTCTTTCCTCTTTGGTATTATGTTAACACTCACTTGATGCTCCAGGCCTGCAACCTAACAAAGACTCTGACATAATGAAGTGAATTGTTAAAGTAAATGTTTAGGGGAAGAGGTCCCAGAGAGTCGAACTTTCTCTATAGAGTGGTGTATTGTGACAAAATGATAGTATCACTCTGTTGCTTGTCAGATACTGTATGGATGCTTGGTGGTATTTTATTGGCATCGAGATAAGTCTTCTTACCCTCATGTGAGTGCATCTCCAAATTGCACTGCAACAGGGATCAAAGACCACAACTGTCGAGGTTTGTAACAAACTTAAAAACCATTGCCTCCAACCGACGACCCCTGGTGTGAGCCAAGCAGCCACCCTCTAGTGTGTTTAGAGATCTAAGAGCTCTTATCAGTAAGCATCTGGAGCATGAATGTAGGGGCTAAGGGTGCAGATTTGTGCCAATTTGAGGAAGGTGGTTCGAAGTTCGAACCCACTGAGTGGCATGGCTGCCTCGCACGAAGGACCTGTGAACACCGGTTTCTGAAGCCCGATCCCTCTTCAGTTTGTCAGTTTGCTTAATGGGCCTCTCCAGCTTTCATGTTCAGTTGTGTATCTGGCTCTGGCCCAGACAATTCTGTTCTTCCCTGACCCGCAGAAACAAACAGTCATGAGAAAATCTTATTTGCAAACAGCCGATAAGAGTTTCTGGAACACTTCCAACAATGGGCCTTGAACACTTTTTCTAGTCTTTTCCTAAGGGTGCATTTACACTGTACAAAGATGAGAGCAGTTATATCTGCTAGTAGTTTCCTTTCAGCTCGTAATCTCCAGAAAAAAAATATCAGTATCTCTACATAAGGGAATATATTTTTCCAGATTTCAGATAACAGTTCGATGAAGATGTGAGCCTTAATAGCTAAAAACACAAGTCCTTCACTAATTAATCCAATTATTTTGAATAGAATAGAATAGAATAGAATAGAATATCTTTTAAGTCTACAGCACTTTTCACATAAAGTATCACAAAGTGCTTTACAAAAAGTCAGCACACAATCAAAACCGAACAGATAGTAATATCCAATATTAAAAGTAAAAAAAAAAAAGGTAAAATTATAGTTAAAAAAACAAGGACTGAAATCAACTAAAAGCTCTTCTGAATAAAAACGCCTTGACCCGGGATATAAAACACCCACTGGTGTCAATCTGATGCAGCGATAATGGAATGGAGTTCCAAAGACGAGGAGCGACAGCTTGAAAGGAAAGATCTCCTCTACTCCTCAAATGGGTTTTTGGAAAGCTTAATAGATGGTGGTTAGAAGACCACAAGGAACAGGCTGAAGAGTATGGGGTTAAAAGGTCAAAGATGTATGTCAGAGTTTGACCATGCAAGGCTCTGAATACAATTTTTTCAAATAATTCAGAATTTATTAGGCAACCAATATAAAACAGACAAACAAAGGATTGATGTGAGTTCATTTACTGGTTCCACTTAAAGAGTTTTGGACAAGCTGAAGTAGATTCAGCGAACATTTGTTAAAACATGTAAAAGAGAGTTCCAGTAATTTAAATGAGAAAATAAAACAGAAATAATGGCTTCCAGGTCAGATTGAGATCAAATAAAATGTTTAATTTTGCCTAGTTCCTCAGAAGATGAAAAGAGTTTTTATTGTCTGTTTTGAGTGACCTTCCTCGGACATAGACTTATCAAACATCACTCCTAGATTTCTGAAACTCAACTGGACAGAAGAGCTAAGAAATTCGAGGTGTCTGAACTTGTCTGGCAAAAAGAATTATATTCTGTGGCTAAAATCAATCTCTTCAGCTTCTGGGTGCTTAAGTGTAAATGATCATTACACAGCCGTGTTTTCATGCTTGTTGAACAATCCAACAGATTTGTTTTCATTATTTCCCTGGAAAGAACAGTAAAGCTGGATGTTGTCCGCTTCTTTTAAACTTAGTAAAAGAAGAAAACTTAGTATTTTTATGGTTTCCATTATCTTTGATTATTTTTCTTTGAATCATTTTGATTACTTTCTACTGTTCATCTAAAATTCAACTATGCATTTTAAGAGGAAATGCAGTTTTCCAGAATTACGTTTTTAACCCCAAGTTCTTGTTGACGAGTCCGTATAGCATTTTTCTGTCAAGAACTGTTGGGGAAGGAACAAAAATGCAAGAGACCAAGCTCATAAAACATTCAATAAATAAACTAGAACATGAGAAAGACCAATACAGAAAAAAATAGGGTGACAAAGCATTAAAGGGCATTGAAGAACTGAGAGCCATGGACTTAAATAGACTGAGGACTATTAACATGAATCAAGACAGTTGGGGAAACATGGCAACCTAAACCTGGTGTGAATGACAAAAAAAAAAAAAAAACAGCAAAAAGAACATGACAGGAACCAAGAACACAACTCACACAGAGTGACTGGACTCCCAGAGAAAAATATGTTTTCAAATGTGTTTTCAGTTATGTGAATTCTCAAATACTCAATATCTGGCTGGCCTCCTGACCACCTGATCTTTTGATGCATGCTGAAGTTGAGCCAGAAGGAACTTTCTGTGACGACTTTGAGGAAGCTCGGCTGTGACTAACACAAACCATCCTCTGCATCTTTCAGTTTCCACCCAGGACATGAATGCAGCTGAAGGAGGCTGTGGACCAACATGTCCTCCGGTCACAGCTTGTTTTAGTCCCAGGTGACCCTCCACAAAGGCAAATGAATCAGCATCATCTCAAGATAAGTTTATGAACTCAAGGTTTGGGTCACACAGGGTGTTAGGAAACTGGGATGTCAGTTTACTGGTCGAGTTGATATCCAAACACTCACCAGCAGGGCCAGATTAGAAATTTCTGTGCCCTGGGCAAGCATTGATCAGGCCCTGCTACATCCCAAAGGTGGCAGCTAAAAAGAGAATCTCATTAATTGTCTGTAAAGTCCAATAAATCTCAAATTCTTGAAACAGTTGAAAGCAAATTTTGAATCTTTAAAGACAGACTGATTAGTGGTGTATTTATTTATAGAATAGAATAGATAGAGCTAATGTTCTCCTTTTAGGTGTCCATTGACATTGTCATAAAGCAGATGAGTGAATTGAGTTTGTGCCTAAAATACATTGAAGTTCTTGCTGTGATCAACTTCGTGACCCTCAAACTTTTTACTTTTTTCAAACACGACTGTTTTATTAATGTTTTAAAACATACTTCTAATATCGGTGCTGCTTCTTGAACTATTCTGCCTCTCTTAAAATTTTTTACATTCTATTCAAATCTTTTCTCTTTCACCAAATACGAATGGTATTACTTTAATGATTTTACAAATCTACAAATTTAAGGCTATAGGGTTTATTTTATCAAAGCCAAGTGGTACAAAATAAAACAAACTTCAAAAAGTCAGCTTTTTTTATTACGACAGAGTATTAGAGCCAGTTTACAAGCAAAAACATTTTTTTACACTACGACTTTAAAGTCGTACATTTACAAGAAAAAAGTCATAACTGTTAAATTACAAAAATAAAGTCATATATTTAAGACTTTAAAAGTCATAGGCTAAATTTATTACTTTTTTTCATTAAAGTTATGTTTTTTAAGTCGTAAATGTACTACTTTAAAACACACATATTTACAAGAAAAACAGTAAAATTTACGAGAAAAGAAGTCATACATTATTGAGAAAAAACACCAAAGTTGTCTGTTTATCAGAGCTGTGCTCGAAAATTAAAGACATGGGGAATTTCGTGATGCTTTAATTCCGTATGGGTTTTAAAAACAAAGAAATTCTGGACATTCTGGTGACTCAAAATCAAATTATAATGAGCTTTCCTGGGTTATGTTGGTAATGTAGAGTTTCACATGTAAAATAAAGGAATTCATAGACATACGTTTGGGTGTAAAGGACCATCACTTTATTCTGCCCTTATCGTGATATTACTTTTATTTTTTATATTGTGGCCTTAATACTCCATCTTGATTCTGTTTTGGAAATTTTGAGTCAAAGTCTGACCCAAACAGTGTTCCTGCGCAGATGCAGCTGAAGAAATTTTGCTGAAAAATTTCCACTTGCCTCAGTTCTTTACTGAGCACAACAGATAGTGGATCACACAGCGGCGTTCTTTGTTAGAGCGCCTTCAGTCCATGGATGCATCTGTGGAGCTGAAATGCTGCTGCCAGGCCTTGTGTGAGTGTGGTCCTCATGTAACCCAAGTCCCGCTCTTTGTGGCGCAGATACCTGTCACGCTCCCATCCTTAAGTAAACCCTTCTGGCGCAATAATCACAAGAAGCTGCCAGGGCCGCTTCTAAAACACTGGAATCACACACTCACTAAACAGCGCCCGCATTAAATGAGGCTCAGCAAGTGAGGCAGCCCAGAGCAGATCTGCAACACCTGCAACACCTGCTCTGCTTAATGGACCGATCACTTCAGAAAGTACGATATTCCTGCAAGACGGGGCTGCTTACATCAGACATCTGCCAAGGAATTTGTTTGAACTCCATTTTTCTTTGGTAACTGCACTTTAGCAAACCAGTCTTGGCAACTTCTTTAACTTTGCAAATTTTGACAGCCTTCAGGCCTGCCTTCAGGTAGAACATCTGTCCTGCTGGACTCCATTAATAAGACCACAAGTGTTTCTATAATCCTCCAAAGATTATAAAACGTTCCAGTCCAGGTGAGGAGCTCAGAAAACTGCAGGAGAATCTTAAATTCTTCTGTGTTCCTAAACACAGTGTTGGCACACCTGTTGTGCTTTTTCTATCAGCTGTAAATCTAGGGCTGTCATTCCATACAGTTTAGGCTATTAATTAATTAAGATCTGTTATTAATCAATCTAATCTATTTTTTTTATTCTAACCTCACAATTGCTATAAAAAGCCTCATTTTGATATATTTTCATTTCAATTTGTGACATTGTGGCGCAGTAAAAGAGCAAAATACAACAAAAAAGTGGCTTTATGAAGCAACAGACTTGTAACCTTTACTTTTACACCAACAAAGGGGTGCAGTTTTTCAATCTAGAACAATTCAGAAAAAAACGAACAACAATAAAGCATCGGGTCCAAAAATAAATCAGTAGGAACACTTTTCTGAGCAATCCAAACAATATTGACCACAAACTTATTTTGTTTGGTAAAGAGTTTTTTTAGCATCTTTGCTGCTAGAGTGAGTCATGGTTTCACCAACAATTGAGTGCTTTGTGGTATATGATTAAACTGAAGTTGCTTTAGTGGTAGTTAAACTCCTTTGTACAAATCACACCACTTCTATATGGTATCGTCAGGGTGTTTTTTAGGAATGCAATTTTTTCATCTTCCTCGTGTGTCCTCCATTTTCACCAAAAAAATCCACACATGAGCCTGCACAAATAAATGATTTTCCTAAATTCTTAACTAAAGATGACACACATTTAACAGATAAATCAGCCTGATAGATTCATTTATTGATCATTTCATTTCAGCTGGGTGTCTTTTTAACTCTGGAAATCCAAATTTAGGGATCCCCACTCCAAATTCAAATGTTGAAAAACCAACCAAATGCCCAAACGCCTGCACCTTTAACTTTACTGCTGTGACTGTCTCAGAAATTCTCAGAGAGTTGAAGAATCTTGACACCAGGAAAGCAGCTGGACCAGATAAATTGGACTCTTTATTTCTGAAGTTGGCAGTAAACTTTATTGCTAAGCCTCTGTCAATCACTTTCAATGAGAGCTTCAGTTGTAAAAGAATTCTTAAAGTCTGGAAATCTACTTATGTACTTCCCCTTCTTAAAGGACGAGACCCGTCCGAGGAAAATAACTACAGGCCAACCTCCAAGTTATGTATTCTGGCAAAACCTTTTGAAAAGCTGGCCAGTGAACAACTGAAGGAGTCTCTAGAACCAAACAGCATGTTGTCTGATTTTCAGTCTGTCTGGAGAAAACAACATACTGTCACAACCACTTCGTTATCCAGGCACTTGACTGTGAAAAATACTGTGTTGCACTCTTTTTGACCTCTTCAAAGCTTTTGACACTATGGATCACACTCTCCTGGTTAGAATTCTGGTCAATATTGGTATCTCTGATCAAGCCGTGGCCTGGTTTGTCGACTATCTGTCGATCACAGTCTATACAATTACGCAGCTCAATTTTTCCTGACCATGAGATCAAGAAAGGTGTACCACAGGGTTCGGTTCCAGGTCCCCTTCTGTTCTCTATTCATATTACCAGCTTGTGTTAAAACTTACCAAATGCATTATATGATCTTTATGCAGATGACACTGTCATTTACTGAAACTCTATGTCAATCGCACAAGCTTTTGAGTTTTTACGAGCTGCTTTTAATGTTATTCAGTCTAATGTCAGATCACTAAAAAATGTTTAAACATAGAAAAACAAAAGTGAAGATATTTTCACACAAACGTAAATTACAGGAGATCACTCAGGGGGAAAAAAACTGACAAATCCATAAAAATATTAAAAACATTTTAGAAACAAATCATGCTTCTCACTCAGAGATAAAACAATCTAGTAGCAGCTACTTTTTTGCCTCTGATTGATTACATTTATATTGTATGTATTCCAAATTCATCGCTCATATTATTTCTGCTTTATACTGTAACTTTATTTTTGAGATGTCTGCTGCTGACCTCTTGGCCAGATCACCCTTTAAAAAGAGATCCTGATCTCAACGGGTTTAACCTAAATAAAGGTTAAAAAAAAACTCTCTGCAACGCAACACAAACCGTTTCTCTTCTACGCATTAATTGGCACTCACAATTCACATCAGCGTGTGGTTAATGCCCAACAAGTAAAAATCTAAAAGTTGATTTTATTTGAAAGCAACTCACATGCAGAAACATTAATTTTATAAATTGAAAAAACAATAATGTCATTAAAAAACACAATGTAGTAATTTGTCTGTAATTAATTAATTACAATTAACAAAAATTTGACACCCTGCTTTTATAGCGTTTTTCTACTTTCCTTGAATTAGACATATTTCTCCAGTCATGACAACCAAGCTTATTACTACATAAAAAGCTAGTATTTATTTTACTTTTTTCAGCAAACCGATGCTGCAGCCATTGATTTAGCCCCTCCCACATATACCTGAATTAGACATAGATTGTTGTGCTTATTAGGCTTATTATTACAAAATAAGCTGGTATTTAGTTTACTTTTCTCAGCGATCAACCAATGCTGCAGCCATTGACTTGACCCCTCCCACAAACAACTGAATTAGACATAGATTTCTGCTGTCATGCTCATTAAAGTTACTATTAAAGGATTTCCCTTTATCTTAGATTAAATAACTGTAATGTTGTTGACCTGCAATTCAAATCAAGCCAACAGTGTTATGAGCCACCAATGACAAGCACCTAATGGCACCACACTTCAGCAGCAATCAAAATGTAAATATACAAACAAAATTTAAAAAGGAGCAACTTCAACTGAATTCTCCTTATTTAGTCACAAGACTCTGAATGAGCCATTCACAACTGTCCTGTTTACCAACATAAAACTCGTTATTTTACTCCCCTTCATTTCACACTTTCACGTTCTTTTTCTCTAACACACAAACACACACACAGCGAGGCCTGCAAGCGTCCTCCTTAATTAACTGTGTTTAGCTTTAACAGAGAGCTGGCGTCGGCTGCCCCACAGCTCCCCAGAGACCAAGCCGCCAAACTCACTGAGTCAACACATGCATCCATACAGTACTCCAACTGCCCAGCAAAACAAGTGTGACACTCACACCCAACTTTACACACAATTTACAGACAACTCAAAACAAACTTAAGCAGGGATACCGAGCAGTTTGTTACTTCAGCTCAGACAGAGGCTCCCTTGGAGACTTGTCTTGACAGACAGAACTGATGCAGCTGATTATTGGGTGAGTTGCGTGCATGCGTGTGCAATGTGGACACACTACTCTCATTCATTTTTAAGACACTGTTGTGTGTCTGCATGCATGTTTTTGCAGCTGTGTGTCACTGGACATTACTGCGTCCTCAGATGTCCTCTGAGAGGCCTTACACCTCATCTCACAACACAATATTTCACAACATGCAGCCCTAATTACTGGGGTTGAATAAAACAAAAGAGCGCCTTTATAATTTCCTTATTTTGAAGCAGCTGCTTTAAACATTAAGGGACTTTACAGGGGGACTAGATATTTCGAGAAACTCCAAACTTCAGCAGTTGCTCAAACTCTGTAGCGCTTGAGATGGATCACATATAATATTGTCTTAACAAACATGATTCCCATGAACTGGCTGTTAAATTGTAAATTTTCAATCAACTCAATGAGCTTTCAGATGACACTAAAAACCCAATCTGCTGCAGAGGCTGCAGGCGAGAGGTCCATGTTACTGAGAACACTCGTGTTTTTGTCTGATGGAAAGTTAGAGTCAGTTTGAATGATCAGAAATCTCCTGACATAAATTATAGAATATTAAATAAACATTAGCACTAGGTGCTTAAAAGCAGAAGGTTGAATCAAAATCTTACAAAATAAAATTACTACAGTAAATGTTTTTATTAAGTTATTGTTTTGATTCAAGCTCAAATAGAATTGAGACCTTAATTCATTTATATGTTAGTGGAACGTACACACCACAATGATTAATGTTACATCTTAACTGTGGTGAATGACCTAAAAATATGATTGATTATGTTGCTTTTCCACTTTTATTAAGAAGTTCAATCTCAGCACCAGGGCCGTACTTACCATTATCGAAAGGTGGGTGAATGTCTGGGGCCCCCTACACTTTGGTTGTAGTATTTGGATACATTATTTGGCTATATTCATATGTCCACCCATCCATATTGTATTTCTGTTTGGTTCTGTCTAGGGTCACAAAGGTTGCTGGAGCCTATTCCAGCTACAGTACTTAAGGATGAGGGCAGCGTACACGATGGACGGTTTGCCTGTCTCTTCCTGGGCTTTTGAGACTCACCAAATAAGCTTTGAGGCATATCTTTGGACTAAACTGAAGTGCCTGGAGAAAACAACAGCATGCACTAACTCCACACTGATGTAGAATTTAAAGAACACGCAGATTCCATTCAAGAGGACCCAACTGAGATTTGTACCAGGGCCTTATTGTTGTGAAGAGAACAAACCTCTATGCCACCAAGCAGCCCAAGTATCTGTGTTCTTTACTTAAAACTCTACTACAAAGTTGTGTTTTTGGTGTTTTTAACATTTTCTTGTGGCATTTTTTGATTAAAGAGGACATATATAAAGAAAATTAATCTTAAAATTGCATTTCTGAGCATTTCTTTATTTAAAACGTTGGGAATCAGGAGCACACAAATAAAAGGACAAAAAATGATGTAGAAAGTACACTAGGTGGTTCACAAGCTGCCTGCTCTCAGCAACTGAGGGGAAGGGGGGCGGGTTTGCTCTGTGCCAATGGTCTCGCCCCCAGCTCAGAGGCTGATTTCTACTACAACCTTATTTCATTGTACTGGGCACGCACTGAATCTCTCCATGTATCCGAAGGTTTGCAAGCAATAATGATAGTTTCTTGTGGGTGTATATCATGAACTTGAATGTTGTTTCTTTCTTAAAAAAGCTTTTTACCCCTATGCTAAGTTCACACGTGTCGCATGTTTAAAAACATGCTGAATGTGCGTTCTTGAACAAGAGTTCATGAATGTGCTTTTAACATAGGTTTTTTACACTGAAGTCTAGCTATCCAATACAAACACATGTACCTACAGTTGGAAGAAACTTGGTGCCAATCTGTGAATCAGTGCAAATCTCGTGAAACTTCAGATTTTTTTTTTCACAGTTCTATTCCAATTTCCAAAAAACTTGGTGTCATATAATTCCAGCCAAGAACAAACCACAATTATTAATTTCTTCCTCATGATCATTTTTCAAACAGTTGGCGCTTCTGTGAATAAAGGAACTTCCCCTTTACGTCACTATCAATGTGATTGTTCAAACTTCAACTGGTTTAACTTTCAACGCGCATTCAAAGGCTGCGAGTTTTGTACATAGAGCCTGAAAAATGACTTAAAAACATGCGTAGCAATGTGAATGAATGTGAGAGTTTGATCACAGAATCTGGAAACGTGCATTTACATAACCTTTTCTTTGGAAGTAGTTTGAACGCGCATCACTGAGGCCGGTGTGAGTTATGCATGCCACCGATACTGTAAAAAATGGTACCAGTCCACAAATGTCAGCATTAAGCATGATTAGTTTTCATTAATTTTTTGCATAATTATTTTTATTTTTTTAAGACATCCATTTTTTGCGTAGTTCAAATGTCCCCTTTTTCTCCAAAGAAAAGAGTAATTGTTGGTTATAAGCCAAAATGATTGAGTAACATACATGACCACAAAGCTGCTGTGTGTCTGGAACCTGCTGGAACACATAGAATTACCTGAATGGAGCGTGTGTTCACTGTCCAGATATCTGCATGTTTAAGACAGAGAGAGACCATTGTACTTGTGCACAATGGTTTTAAAACTCCTGAAGGCGCAGCTGGATTGGGAGAGACGAATGCGAACACATGTGTGCCATACATGTCCCCTGATCCAAAGAATGATGGCATTGTTTACGGTGTTCTCGGTGTGTAGAGGGAAACCTAAACCCAACAGGGCTCTCCACTCCCCACAGCCCGTCCACAGGCTGTCCCAGACAGAAAATTAGAAGGATAGGGGTCCAAATTACACTTGGTGAGGGAGGAGAATGCTGCGCTTGTTTCCCGTGCTGTGTTCACGTTGTGTACAGTGGCTTGCGTGTGTGTGTGTGTTGCGGTGTGCAATGGCAGTCAGTGCTGTGTATGTTTTTCTCTGGTTTGGCTAACAGTAGGCAGGCGTAATGTCACTGTAAGGGGTCTTTTTACAGGTATTATTGATTCTTTCTAAGCTAAACAAGTGTCTGTGTTCAGCTGGACCAACAAAAGCTTGAATTGTGGGTAAAGGCTTTGCTTAATTGTGCAACCTTGAGAAAATACTGCATACTACTAATTTATGTATTAAAATCTCAAAACTTAATTGAATAACAGAAGATTTGTTTTTCTACTTTGATTATTTGGCCGATTGTTTTTTAAGATTTGATGCTTTGAAAAACATTTTACAATAAAGGTTTTTACTATCTTTTTAAAGCGCAGCTTTCCTTTAATCCAGACCTTAGTATGAGGATATTTAAGCTATCTAAAGTCCCACTTCATTTTTATCTATTGTAAAGTGTTCCCAGTTGTCTTTGCATTATAACTTATGCAGTTTTTAACCAAAATTTTAAAAAAACCTGTGACGTTTTCTAGGACATAGTTTCTGCAGGGCAGTGGGAGTTCTTTGAAATTTGTCTCTGAGTTGCGAGTGAAACCGTTGCCGCAGAAGTAAGCAAGCTCTTATTTCCTATGGTCTAACCTAACATTAGCAGTACAACAAAAATGTTGTGCTTCAGAATGGAGCAGAGTAGGGAGCTTGTCCAGTGTAGTCTATACATCACAAATAAGATCTTTTTGGACTGAATTCTTTTATCTGCTACTTATTCCCAACGATTTGAATAAAGACATACTCAAATGCAGTTATGATCTATATTTTCTTTATATACCTTTATGTCCTAAATTATGATAAACATGCTGCAAGAACATGTTAAAAACATCAAAAACACAATCTTCATTGGAATGGGTCTTTACTGTGCTAGGGCATCTGAAGGTGGCACTGTAAAGACCGTATCCGTTGTTTTCTTGGTTCTTTTAACTTTTGCTTGGTAAAACATAATAATAACAAACCTAAACCCCAAGAACAATATTGGCTCCTACATTTAGGGTTAGTGACAACTGTTTTAAACATGTGGTCCTCATCATTTTGACCAGATTTTGCATCACTGGACCTCCATCTTTCCAAAAGGGGACAGATTTGGGAGACAGAGGTTGCTTTTTCTCCCATCAACAACCTCAGCAAACCACAGTTATTTTAGTAAAACTTAAATATTATTAAAGCATAAATCAACTAACTTTACTCCCACCCCCTTATGTACAATTATGTTGACTAATAAATCTACCCAAAGAAGTGGAAAACATGTTTGAGACAAAGTGCATGTTTCTTCTGTTGTGTTGTTTAACATTGAAATATATGGAGACTTATATAATTTTGAAAAAAAAAAAAAATCAAGCAAATAAAAGTAGGTGAGACTGTGACAGGGGGTCAAACAATCCTCAAAACACATTACAAGAGCAAAATAAACAACAACAAAAAACAAAACAAAACAACTGGCACATTTTTGACAGTACCACCTCCGAAAAGGGCAGATTTCAGATGCCCTAACACAGTAAAGACTAACTCCAATGAAAGCTGTGTTTTGACATGTTCTTGTAGAATTTTTCTCATGGTGGAGGACATATATAAAATAACTTGAGCTCAAAACTGTCTCTCTGAGTATTTTTTTCATTCAAATCAGGATGAATCAGGGACAGATGAAAAAATGTTGTTTAAGACAACGCTCTCTATTTTCTCTATTGTGATGCAGCAAGCGAAATGGACATGCCTAAGTCTCACTGCTCCACTCCATTCTGATTCATCTACTTGTCTAAAATGGCATCTGGCTCAAAACTGTACGGCTAAATAGCTCCAATATTGCTCACTGTTTTTGTTACACGGTGATGTTAGTTCGGGGTTGTATGGTGCAGTAAGCTAGCAAATGAGTGTAAAGAAAAGTATGATGGGGTATCAGCAGAGGCTTACTTTCACGCCAAAAATCTCACTGACAACTTAGAGGTGAATTTCTGATGAGCTTCTGATGAGGTTTTTTAATTTTGCCTAAAACCAGCAAACCAGGACTTAAAAGTCCCACTCTGATCATCTGTTCTTTCAATCATTATTTTGCCGCTTTTAGCCAAAATTAATAAAAGCTGTCTTGATTTCTAGGACAGTTTCTGCAAAGCTCTTCTAAATGCCGGACTATTGAACATGTGGTGCCACTGATTTCAGATCCCTTTGTCTGTTTAGAAACCAAAAACAACCCCACATTTATTGCACACAATTTTAAAATTGGTGATTTAGGTACATAGCTGCATGTGCATGAGTGCGTCCACGCTTGACAAAAGTAAACACTGTGGTGTGTTTGGCTGCTCGCTGGCGTTTAGAGACCCTGTTAAGTGGCACCTGGTCACTGCCAAAACGAACACAAACAGCTCATTGGACACATGCAGGTCTGCGTGCACACATGTGGGCACGCGTTCTGCAGCTAAGTGCCACTGTCATTGGGCCAAAACAAACAGGCTTAATGAGAAGCAGCTCCTGGGAGAGCAAGTGAGAAAGTGAAAGTGAGGCATGGGAGAGATGGGAGAGACCTGGCCAGGGCAAGCACACTGACCCTGCTGTCTCCCTGCGCGCACTTAAAGGGCCCACTGTTAATCCTGTCCCCCTCGATCAGCCTTGCACTAACTCCACTCTGTTTACCAGAGAGGTGCGCATGAGGTGACTGATAGCAATTATGCAGAACAAGTTCATTCACTGAATGCAAAGCCTCTCAGCTACCCAAAATGCCTTCTTTTTTGTGACAGGTTTAGAGTATTTTTTTGTTTGTTTGTTTGTTTTTAACAAAAAAATTAAATACAGGAAAACATCCGCACTTAAAGATCATCAAACCTCCAGTGACCGTTTGAGGAACTGCAGCCTTTTTTGGGTTGGCTTCTGACGCAGAAATGGAATGTAGGTTCTGATGCAACGAACACACCAGGCATGTGACACGAGTTCTTTGACACACGTTTAGTCAATACTGTTCAAACTGGACATGCAGAGAGGGGATTCTTATCAATACTCTTGATCCATTTTCAAACAGTTGGCACTTCCATGAATTAAAAGGGGCACCATTCATACGTCATATGGACCAAATCCAAGTCCCTGATTGATCAAAGTTGACCTGATTTAACTTTCAATGTGCGTTCAATGGCCGCGTTTTGCATGTAAAGCCCAAAAACGGTCGCAAAATTTGCTTAGCTATGCTTGAACATGAGTATTGAACACAGAAACCCAAAATGCATGTTTATGCAGATTTACATTGACTTTTCATTAGAAGTGGCTGCTTGAACGGAGCTTCTGTCTTGTTTAGTTGGACGTTACTTCCTGTTGGAGGGAGTAACAAAACCAAACCTTCTTCAGTGTAATCTGCTGATGTCTCTTTGGCAGAGAAGCCGCTGTAGTCATGTCAAAATGACGCAGGTGGGTTTCCAGAAAACTTGAAATCTGAAAATCTTCTGTTTTCAAGAGGGAAGCCTTGAACACAAACTGACAGGAGCCACGTGTGTCATGACAGTGATGGAGCGAGTGTTTGACATCACTGTACTGACCTCTGCTTGTTAGCTCACATCCTGTCTGTATCATTTTTGTCTGCCTGATGTTTGCTTTGGCTGCCACAGCTCTGTTGAGGTTTGAGCGAGAAGAAAGGCGCGTTTCTGTCTTGTAATGCGTGCCCACGTCACCAATCTTTGTGTGCTGTACAGTGAGCATAATGTTTGCGTTCATCTACAGTTATTTTAGGTTTGGACACTGTGGTTTTGTTATTTTTAGTCCTGAAAGAGTTTGTGTATATAGAAATCTGCGCGTCTACAAGGATTTGGATGCTCTGTGTGGAGGCTTTAGTGTGTGTTTTTTGGCAGGCGTGGGGGTTAGGAGGTTGTGGTACGATGTGTGTTCAGGGGGTTGCTGATGTCAAAGAGCAGTTAGCGCTGTGACAACCCCCAGAGAGGTTCAATCAGAGAAACAAGTCCTCTAACATAGTCTGAGGCTGCTGCTGTCTCCTTGGTTAGTCTGTATTTGGCGCTCTGTGCTTTTATTGAAAACCTAAAAACATCATCATCTCTTACAGTTTAGCTCCACAACAGACACATTGCAACCTGTCAGTCTTCTAATTTAAGTGCAATTTAAGTGAAAAAGATGAATGCAACAATTGTTGCAAATGATTTTAGAGTTTTTGAGAAATGATGGGTGCTGTTGCTGTTGATCCACAAAGCAGGGATGGCATCATTTCAAACTTGTTCCATTTGAGAAGTAAAAAAAAAAAAAGACGCTCAAAGTATTGTTGAGAGTCTTCCTTGAGGTTTAAAGACAACTTAAAGGAAAATAAAAATGTGCATCAAAAGAAATAAACTCTAAAGATTCCAAAGAAATCAGTCAAACACTAAACCAGAGGCCAATTGATTTGCAACAAAAGTCAGTGTGATGTTCCGTTCACACCGGGCATGTTCGAGAACGTACTACAATCGCATTCTTAAAAAGGCCTATTTCATGATATTCTTAAACCTTTTAGAGTAAACTATATTCATGTATATGATCATATATAACCTTTGGCACACTAAAGAACTTTTTTTTAATGAGTTACTTTCCTAACCGGAAGTAAGACGCCTCGATCTGACAAGCAACGTCTTTGGCTCCTTCTGGGTGACACCCATTTCATGACTTCAACCTAGAGCCTGCCTCAACAGCGTGTCTGTGTTTTGCCCAAAAACAAGCAATGGCCGTATCTGAATTCTTCGCTTACCCCTACGGATTCTCCCTACCCCTACATTTAGCCCTCTAAGTGGGGAGTGATTAAAAAAAAAAGTCGTGTCTTCAAATACAGACGTTACTAACCCCCGACATCAAAAGTCGCCATTACTTACATTCAAATGTAAAATTGTGGACTTGAGAGCACACCCATGTGAAGAAATGCGTTTCTGTTCCACGTCACAAACACGAAGCGGATCACCTTACTGCCAGAGGGATACCGCTCCCCCTTAAAAAAACAAGTTTGGACACCCCTGAAGCTCCAAATGCCCTTACAATTAAAGCATTAGGGAGGAGCCATTCAAGTAGGGAAGCAATTCGGCCGACATCCGAGCTTTCGCAAAGATGGAAGTGCATATTGTGAATATAAAATTCAAGTGTTTTGCTGATCACCATTAGTCTGCAGAGAAAGTGTATGAGCCTGGGGGTGGTGCTGGCAGCGCAGACTCTTCCTGGAAGGGGCTGTTCTACTTTCATATGTGAGAACCTACTCGTTTTCATGGGTTGGGAGGGGCTGGTGCTCAGAGCACAGGTTTTTGGAGGAATGCTCAGAAATGCTTGAATGGATCAAAACACCACTTTGAGGTTGATTATAGTGAGGAATGAACATTATAATACACTTAAAAGCTAAAAAAGTTAAGAGTGCATGATATAGGCCTTTTGCACGTGTGTTTAGCCGATGGTGTTCACACTGGACGAGCAGGGAGGAGCTTCTTCATTTTCTTTTACTACTTTTTACTATGAGTTGCACATGAACGTGAGTTCTGTATGCAAAAGCCCAATCCCCACATATACACGCGTTTACATTTTTTTTTTTTAATTGAAAGTGACCCCTGCGACAGACTGGCGACCAGTCCAGGGGTGTACCCTGCCTTCGCCCATGAGTAGCCGGGTTAGGCTCCGGCAACCCCGTGACCCCGAAAGGGATAAAGCGGATTGGAAAATGAATGAATGAATAATTGAAAGTGGCTGCAGTTTTGAGCCAGACGCCAGCTCAGACGAGGGAAACCAAGACGTACGTGGATCTATTTGTCTGCAAAAGGATGCACTGCAAATGGAGTGGAATGCTTTGCCCTGGCCTGCGTATTTTCTGCGTCAAAAATACGATCTTTTTCAAATGGTATTTTATCGTCTTTTCGTGATTCACAATGATTGTAATACTCAAAAATGTTATTTTAAGCTTAATTTTCTTCATAGATGTCTTCCATCATCAGAAAAATGCCACAAAAACATGTTAAAAACACTAAAACACAATTTTCCTTTAAATAAGTCCTTAAGTTAATACAAGTAAGTAAAGTAAAAGAGTTCAAAATTTGACTAAAATGTTATCAAAGGAGTAAAATTTCCTCGCAAAGTGTTAGCTGACAGAGATCTGCAGCTGATTGCTAAGTTTGTGTGTGTTTTTCATTTAGCCTGTGGTGCATGTGGAACTGCAGGACGGCCTGTTGTCTGCAATGTTCAGAAGAAGTTATTCTTGGCAGGAGACTGTTCAAGCGCTCAAGTGAATAAATCCAGGTAAACTGTTGGTATGCCGTGCCGTAAATCTGTGTGGGCAACACTGCCAGAGGGCATGCTAGCAAACATTCAGGTTCACAAAAAAACAGCAGATCGGCAGAAGCGTCTGGAGTTTGGAGTGAGATGATTTCCTAAAATCATATGTTAGAGTGTTTAGTCAGTGCGTCCTCACAGAGTCTGTTTTTGGTTCTGAGGTGAAAAATGTGTTGTGGACCACCATGAGGCTCACTCATCACCAGGCTGATGTATGCAGTGAAGAGCTGCCCTGAGGGGAGCCTGCACAGTCTGTGCATGTGTGCACATGACTGCCAAAGCTCTCATCTGTTTACTGTGGGAAAAAATGGGGAAAACACTTAAAAGTAGATTTATAATTCCTTTATTCTTCTTTTGAAGCAGAAAGTCAAACTTCTTGTTTTTTTCTACTACAACATTGAAAAACATGAGTAACATTACTTTTGAATGATAAGAACTGCTGGACATTTACCTCAGTGTGGTGCTAAAGTGAGTCAAGGGCGACACCTTGTGGTTGAACTGGGAATTCACAAAAGTATGTTTTGTTTTTGTTGTTGTTTTTTTTGTTTTTTTGTTGTTGTTTTTTTAGCCAGTATGGTAAAATAATAAAAAGGAATAATAATATATTTACTTAAAAACTCACTTATTTTAAGCTAGTCAAAATAGGGTAAAAAAAGATATATTTGTTCTGATCTCTAAAACCTAAAAAAAGTTCTAGTTTGATTTTGTCAGACCACAGAAATTTGTTTCTTGTAGTCTGAGAGTCATTCAGGTGCCTTTTGGCAAACTCCAGACAGGCTTCCATGTGCTTTTTAGTAAGAAAGGTTTACGTCTGGTCACTCTGCCATACAGGCCTGATTGGTGTGGTGCTGCAGAGATGGTTGTCCTTCCGGAAGGTTCTCCTCTTTCCACAAAGGAACGCTGGAGCTCTGACAGAATGACCATTGGGTTATTGGTCACCTTCTCCCCCGATCACTCAGCTTAGATGGCCGGCCAGATCTAGGAAGAGTCCTGGTGGTTCCAAACTTCCTCCACTTACGGATGATGGAGGCCACTGTGCTCATTGGAACCTTTAAGGCAGCAGAAATGTTTCTGGACCCTTCCCCAGCCTTGTGCCTCAATACAATCCTGTCTTGGAGGTTTACAGACATTTCCTTTTCTTTTGTGCTTGGTTTGTGCTTTGACACACATCGTCAACCCTGGGACCTCATGTAGACAGGGACATACCTTTCCAAATCATGTCCAATCCACTGGATTTACCACAGGTTTGCTTCAATGAAGCAGCTGAAACATCTCAAGAATAAACCTCAGCTCACTTTGGAGCTTCCCAGCAAAGGCTGTGAATACTGATGTACATGATGCAAACAGACTAAAGGAGCGTTTAGAACAAATTATTACTTAAACACAATCTGGATTTCATTAAAAAAAATGCTCTCTTCATAATAATATTAGACTGATCTTAGATTTACTGGATTATAATCATTTCATTGAAGACGATGATGTGATTCTTATCTTGGATTTTTATAAGGCATTCGATACAGTTGAGCATGCTTTTATTTTGAAAGCCTTGAATTTTTTTGGGCTTTGGTCAAAAATGTATACATTTGATTTCTTTACTCTACTCTGACATCAACCGCTCTATTTCTCTACCATTTGGTACAACTAAACGTTTTGATATTAGAAGAGGGATTCAAAAGGGATGCCCAGTATCCCCGTCTCTTTTCATTGTTGTAACTGAACTTTTAGCTATTTTTATGAAAAATAACCTAAAGTTTCAACCACTAAACTTGATGACTACGTCACTATTTATTATCCACTTAGCGGACGACACTACATATTTTATATTTGAATATCTGTAAATGTGAATTATTAACAATTCCTGACCGTTCGACTGTTACATTTTTTAATATACCTATTAAATCTGAAACCAAATGCTAAGGAGTTACAATCTCAAAGTATTCAAATAAAAGAGAAACTCGAAATTTTGAGCATATAATCTAAAACATCTAAAAGAACAGTTGGCTTCAGAGAGACCTTTCCATTTTTGGATGTATACTGCTCACTAAAACAGTAGGTATCTCTTAATTAATCTAACCCTCGCAATGTCTGTTTATTCCAATAGATTCATCAAGCAAATAACTTAAGTGAACTTCAATTACATCTGAAAGAAAACACCATTATGTTAAGAAGAATGATATAGTGAAGCCATTAGAGGAAGGAGGTTTAAATGTGATTGACTTTGAGGCCTTGAATGGTTCTATCAATCTGAAATGGTTGCAATCTTTTATAAAGAATTCAAACAGAATTTGGCTTTATTTCCCTAAAGTCGATTTTAACAAGTTTGGTAGCATTAAAGTTTTTCCTAAATGTAAATTTGAATTATAATTTACCAATTAGTTTATCTTATTTTCATAAACAGGTTATATAATCCTGGAAAATGAGATACAAGAACAACATTCCCCCTCATACCTACTCAAAATGGAACATAGGTGCATATTAATCAATAGAAAATCTTTTTTCTTTTTTAAATAAAGATTGGATGGAACATGGACAATTCTACAACTGTTAGACAACAACGGAATTTTTTTATCATACGACAAAATCACAGACAGATATGCTATATCGTGTACTAAAAGTAAATTCATTCAAATTGTGAAAGTCATTCCTACAGCAATGATTCAGATGTCCAAGACCAGTTTATCAAATTCCACCTTCAATATTAGGGAACCCATCCCTATTAAATGATGTGATAACTGAGTTACTGTCGTGAAATGATAATGTCGTAAAGTAGACGAACAAAGGAAGTGACGTAAGGTTCGCGCATGCGGGGTGAGCGCTGAAACAGAGAGTTCCGCATACAGAAAAGTAGTGATACAACAAGCATAACAGACGGTAGTTCCAGCTTTTTACTCCTCACGAAATCACCCGTGAGTACAATGTTTGAACAAAACTAGAACATTTTAGATGCTGTTTTGTAAAAAGTGACGAAGAACATCGATTTCTGAGCTGATACGAGATCATGTTCAGATAAAGTCAGCAACAATGTCGGTAAAAAAAAATGCCTATTTTTATGTTACCAACGTGCTAAATGTCACGTAAAGAACGTAAAAGGTTTTTTGGTGGAATTGAATTCTAAAGAAGAGATGCTTCCACTAACCCTGGTTCTTAAAAGGAAAGAAAAGGAAATCAAGTTTGAAATATAGATATATTCGGGGGGCATGTGAGTTCGTTAGAAAGCTGCCTCTGTCACTGTGCAGAAAAGCATCTGAAAGCAGCTTCTGTTTGGTTCCATCAGCTGATTCCTTCCTGCACGTATTGGTGCTCTGCTGGATTTGTGAACCACCTGAACGTCTTATAAAATAATAATATTAATGAGTTCCAAACTTTTTTTTATTTATAAATTATCTGCTGTAATAATGTTTTAATGATGTTACAAACGGTTCCGTTTTTGATTGAAAATTGTTACAGCTTTACATTTAAACAAATAGACAGTCTCTCCCTCTTCAGCCCAAAACTTCAGCCCAATCTCTTCCTTACAGATACCAGGTATGGAACCTGCCTGCCGAAAAGACAAACCCAAACCGAACTCCACCCCGACCAGAGGAGACAGAGCGCGGCAGAAGTCTGCCCAGCATGAGCTCAAACAGCGACAAAGAGCAGAGGTAATGATGGGCGCGGGTACCATGAGAGTCTGGTGTGGTAAAAGGGAAGCCAGGACTCTAATGTGTCTCTTCTCCTTTCTCAGATTTATGCTTTGAACAAGGTGATGACCGAGCTGGAACAGCAGCAGTTTGAGGCTTTCTGCAAACAGATGCAATCGCAGGGAGAATGAGGACACTGCTGCTGTCTCCCTGGAAAAGAAGCACAAACTTTCACTTTCTGACAATGACGGTGCTGAAATCCTCAACCCTCTTGAAGTCTGAGGAGCTTCATGTTTCTGGGGACAAACATTTTGTTGTGCCTGGGTTTTTGTCCCCAGTAATGTGAGTCAAACTGGCAGCAGAGTTTTTCCTTATGGAAAAGCATTCAATGTTTACGTGACGACATGTTTCCCAAATTCAAGATGTTGAGGAAGAAATGTTCACTTTGTTTTTCACTGAAGGAAATCATCAGAATTTTAATGTATTCATTTTGTCAGAAAAAGATTCAGACATGCTCCTGGTATATACTTATGTGTGTAAAATGACCTTAACATGGTTCAGCGTTTTTGTTTCAACATCCATCTAATATTTCAGAGGTTTGAACAAAGATTTAAATAAATAAGTTTGGTTTTAAGCAAAATATCTAATATGCACCTTTTTTTACAATAAGTACAATATGACATAATTCTACCATAAACTCCTGAAAAAGTTCCGTTCATCATATTGTTGTTATCATACAGAGATGCTGAAGCTTAGCTCAGAAATTTGAATAGGACTTTATATTCTGCACTATTATAAAAAAAGTAGTGATTTTTGAAAGGCATTATTATTTCAGAAAGTTTGAATTGATTTTCAGCCACAAATTATGAAGAAACACTAAAGTTGTCGATTGGCTTGCATGGTTTGACTTAAGTGAAAGCTCCTAAAAGTTTTTAAACTGTTTACTTGGCGTGTATGCATTTCATTTCTTTTTTTTTTCTTTTATTTATGAAGTTAAAAACTTTTGCAACAGAAAAATTGTTTACTTAAGAACATCGGTATTCTCTGTTCTGTACAGAGGTTTTATGAAAATTAAAGTTTGCATCAACTATTTAAAACTTGTGGGTTTTTCATTGTTCAGGACTTTTCCTTTTTTTTTTATTGTGGTCCATTTCCAAAGTTTATTTTACACAAATGTGTTTTGCTTTCAAAAACTGTATTGAAGTCAATATAATGTATTGAAATGTGTTGAAACTTAAACTAAAAAACAGTTCTGCGATCCTTTTTCCTTTTTGTCTTGTTGATCAAAAAACATCACCTATAGGAAAACGCTGTAAAACGATTTCAGCAACATGTCTAAAATTGGCCAAAACTGCTGTAATAGAAGAATATTTTCACTTTTTAAAATTTCTATCCATTCATTAATCCGGAAAATCCCATTGGGCTCAGCAGATCTCTTTCATGGCCATCCTGCCCAAGAGGTAAATTACTCCACAACCCAACACCTTTTCTACAAGTAAAACTGCAACATTTAAAAACAGCAATATGTCACGTGCAATATAAATGTCTATCTAATAAATTCCACTTCTCTGGGTTTCAAGTTGTAAAGGCAGTAACCTTAGCAAGAAAGTTCCTATTTTTATTCCCGGGCCAATCCGGGAATAAAACCTCTAGCATATCCTGGGTCTGCTTCAGGGCCTCCTCCTGATGGGACAGACCCATGACGCTCTCCAGACCACTGTAAGGGCTTTACCTTGATGAAAAGTAGCAGCAGATTTACACTAAACTCCTCCTAAAGGGCTAGAAACTCATTTTTGCTGCTTGTGATACAAATCAGACCATTTTTTAAATTATAGTTATAATTATGCTGTTTTCAACCAAAAAAACAAAACAGAAAACTGTTTTCTGGGACGGTTTCTGCAGCGTGTTTCGGCAGGTGTTCATTAGAAATTCACCTCTGAGTTGTGACTGCTGGTGTGGAACAACCCCGCCCCCCTTCCCCTCTCTGTTGCTGAAAGCTTGAATCAGGGACTTGTGGCTCACCCAGCATATTTTCTACATCACAAAAATCTCTTTTCCAAATGGCATTGTTTTTCTGCGCCTGTTTCACAATGATTTGAATAAAGAATTGCTCAGAAGAGCAATTTTCAGCTTAATTTTCTTAATAAATGTAATCTGTTATCACTGAAATGCCAGAAGAACATGTTAAAAACACAATTTAAATGTGTCATCTCAAGACCAAAAGAAAAACCACGAGAGTTTACAATTGTTGCATTTTAACACTGACTCCTCTCACTGCTTTTTTCCTTTAAAAAACAAGCCACACATGAATTCTGTTTATTTCTACCTTTATTGTCCAATGCACTTCTTTATTCAATGTTCAACTGCTGTTTTGTTGTCATCACAGCTCTTGTGGAGGCATCAACCAACAGATGAGGTCTCAACATGTCAACAGCATCTTTAAGTTTCAAATGCTGTGGTTTAGTTTTGCAGATCTGAGCAAAGGTATTTCATCGAGTTTGAAGGCAAATCTTTTCCCAGCTCCGAGCGAAAACTTGTATGCTATCATGACTTTTCTCTATTTCCGGATGAAACCAATTCACAGGTTGATGGTAACGGAGCTCCCAGTTACCCGAACTCCGTACCAACCCTGCCAGAGTTTGGTGTCTTTACCTCCATGTTCAAAAGAGATGAAGCGCATTCCAGGGCCATATTCAGAAAATTTATATTTCATCTGAATTTTGAGAACAGAAAGAAAAGATTTAAGTTCTGATTTTTTTTCAATGTACTCAGAAATGTTTCACTTATTATTCCTCCATCAGTAAGCTGCTCTCAAAGTACCTGCTTCCAGGAACAGTCATCCTCAGGGTCCAAAACCACCAGGTCCGGTTCGAAGGACTCTATGTCCTCTTTGTTGTCATTTAGCAAGGACACAGCTAACCGGTACTCGCAGCCGCAGTCTGTTCTACTGCAGTACCTGCAGGAACACTTCGTTTTAGTCAACAGTATTTTTCTGCCAAGCACAAGTCATCTGCCTGAACCTTACCAGTCTTCCACCGTGACCTCTGGCTGAGCGTTCAGTTGCTCTGTGGTGTAACCTTCAGCCAACAGATCAATCACCTGCTTCTTTTGACACCATCTAGAAAGCACATTGTTGACATCTTTACAAGAAAACAAGAAATTCTAACCATGAACTTCAGGTGCTTTTGAGTTGTTGCGTATTTCATTCATTACTTCCTGAAGCCTTGGTCCCAAACAGACGAAAGTGGCCGAATTTGAGGCTCATGTGGCGACCTTAATGGACATCATGAAAATGGAGTATACCAGTCTTGCATATGCTGTAAGTGCATTGTTAAGTATTTTTAAGGATAATGTGGGTTACACGCGCTTATGACATACGGATGATACTGTAGTACAGCGTCCTCACGCCACACTCCAGTCATTGGTAAGGAGCGAGTACTGGTCCCTGTCTTACAACGGGCGAACGCTGCACACACCGGGTCTACAGGTGGTACTGAGGTGCCCATTGGATGCCAACGCAATCTACACATCTGTCTAATTTTTTCATGATTTATTTGTGTGTATGAATGCGAGAGTTTCCAACGGGGAAGCCAGAAATGCGCATTTACGCACGTTCACTTTTCATTGGAAGTAGACACTTGCCGAGGGCAGTGTGCACATAGCTGAACAGTCAGATTGTGTGCATCTATCACTTGAACAGCCCTTGTAGGTTTCTTTGAGCAGGGTGCAGGATTTCTGAGGCGGTTTAAAGGAAAAGGCTCACTGAGTGGTCAACAACATTGATAGTTAATGCAGGCCACCCGCATGTCCACTTTATCTATGCACTTACTCAAAAGAAGTCGCAAAATACTTCTTCACTTGCTCATCACCGAAGTCAGGGCAGCAGTCTCCCGGCATGTCCTCCACTTTCCACCCGTTTCCTCCATTCTCCATCAGCTCCCAGAATTCCAGGTCCTCTAAGACATAAATGCACAATCAAGTTTTGGGTCAGAGGAATGTCTCAAAAGTCATACAAAATTTCTAATTCTGTCCAATCTCAAAAGCCAAAGACAAAAAGGATGTTTTCATGGTCATATTTTTTTCCTGGCTTCATACACGCTCACTGGCCACTTTATTAGGTCCACCTTACTAATACCGGGTTTGACCTCCTTTTGCCTTCAGAACTGCCTTAATTCTCAGTGACAAAGATTCATCAAGGTACAGAAAACATTTCTCAAGAGAGTTTGGTCCATTTTGACATGATAGCATCACACAGTTGCTGCAGATTTGTCGGCTGCACATTCCACCACATCCCAAAGCTGCTCTATTGGGTTGAGATCTGGTGACTGTGGAGGTCATTGGAGTTCAGTGAACTCGTTTCCATGTTCAAGAAACCAATCTGATATGATTTCAGCTTTAAGTAGCATCAGCAGATGGATACACTGTAAAGGGATGGACATGGTCAGCAACAACACTCAGGTAGGCTGTGGCATTGTAACCATTATGCATTGATACTAAGGGGCTCAAAGTGTGCCAAGAGAATTTCCCCCTCATCATTGAACCCCCACCTCCAGCCTGAACCGTTGATAGAAGGCAGGATGGATCCATGTTTTTGATGTTACTGACACCAAATTCTGACCCTAGCATCTGAATGTCGCAGCAGAAATGGTGGTTCATTAGACCAGACAACATTTTTCCAATCTTCTTTTGTCCAGTTTTGGTGAGTCTGTGTGAAATGTAGCCTCAGTTTCCTGTTCTTAGCTTACAGGAGTGGCACTCTGTGTGTTCTTCTGCTGCTGTAGCTCATCTGTCACAAGGTTAGACGTGTTGTGCGTTCAGAGATGCTCTTCTGCAGACCTCGGTTGTATCAAGTTGTTATTTGAGATGCTTTCAAGTCCGTTTTTGTAAATTCAAGTTAAGCTTTGAGTCGTTGGCCAAAACTTGAACGAAAACTGAAATTTTTAGCTGTGAATTCAAGTCAATTCTCAGTTTCTAACAATAATTTGGTGTTTTTGCATCCCAACCCAATGTAACAAAACAAAAAAAGCTTGTTTTTTTACTTAATGAATTTCTTGGTACGAAAAAGAAGGATAAATAAACAAACATTATGCTCAAGTCCCAAAACAAAACTTGAATTTCAAGTATGCATGGAATTTGATACACGCTCTTTATAGAGACTTATTGCCCAAATTAAACGCCATGCTCAAATTGTCTCTGCTTACAAAGTCAAACCAGGATCTGAAGTCCAAGCTCCCATCTCATTGAAAAAAAGAAAAGAAAAAGTTTTCCACTCTACTACCTTCCCCGCAGGGGTTCCTCAGCAGGTTTCTGGCCATGATGTCATCAGTTTTGTAACAACCTGCAGAGAAAATAAGAAGACACAGACATGAATGACTCCTATCTGCATCAAGTTTGCTGTTATTCTGATCTCAGTTTTTAAAAAAGATTTCTGTGAATCCACACCACTCTTCTTCTTTAGGCGAAGCATCATTTAAAAGAAATGGTATGGAGATATTTAAAAAAAAAAATGTAATTAAGATAAAATGGAAAAATAAAGAATTATGAGTTTCTTCATGTTTTTAATTGTAGATGTTGCTACAAAATCTGAATCTTTTATTTTGTGTTAGTAAGAGACATTTGTCCTGTTATACAGCCAAAACCTTAAAATCATGCCTTTTGAAGCATTTTGTTCTTCAGTAAATTACATTTATTCTTTTTATCTTCATAGACAGATTTCCTTTTTTTTTTTTTTTAAGTTTACATCATTGTTAACGTTGATGATTTATAAGCTATGTTGCAGAATCTAAACACTAATTCCCTGTTTGCTGACTCACAGCACAGCACACAAACCAAAGTCCTGGCCTTTTTAATTTTTTGAATAGGAGGCATTAAAAACGGGATAAAAAGATGTCAGACAAAGAGCAGAAAAACATTTGAGGGTGGCTGAACATGTTGGACCAAATACCACATTTGTTCTTCATTTGAACAAATTCATTCATTTCATTGTTTTAAGATCCAGACACTGCAAATACAAGTGTTTATTTTTATGAATAAGTACAAACTCCAAAGCTTGAGTTTGTAGACTGTTCGCTGCTCAAACATGCTTAAAATGCTGAATATGCTCAATCAGCTGCCGACTCTAAGCCATGACCTGCTCTCGTCACACATTCAACCCTCTGAAAACACAGAAGAAAACACAGAGATCACTTACAGCAGAGAACCTGGTCTGTCTCCCTTCCTGCAGCGAAGCTTCTCCACACCGGGGTAACTGTGCACACAGATTTTTATAGACTGCACACACACCCACAAACTGCCAGTCATGAAAATGGGGTGGAGCAGAAGGGGACCTGCTTGACTTGATTCTGCAGAATCCAGAAATTCATCAGATACACAATGCCAGCACAAACATCAGTGCAAAAACCACAACAGCACAGAAAAATCATGCAGCAGCAAATTTGTGGTACAAGAGGTGCAATGCACATGGTTTGCTGTTTGATATTATACAGTAAATTAGAATTCTTTTGTAAAAGTCTACTTCAAATCATTCAAAGGTTTGTTTGGTTGTTCCTTACTTCTGAACTGGTATAAAAAGAGAGAAGGTGACGTGAGTCAGCATAAAGCACAGCACAGAATGTTGCTGCCTTTCAATCTCCCAGAGGTTTGGTTCTTACATTTCTTCTATGTCAGCAAATTTGGGGGCCAGACTGCATGCACTGCTGCAGTCTGCAGCAATTGAGCTGATTTTAGAAAAGAGGACCAAGTGTATGGGCTCAATATAAGGACTTAAAAATTCAAAACCCCAACTGAATGGATTCACATAAATCCAGTTTCATCATACCTTTTAATTGTTTTAACATTTTAGCTGCTGTTTTTTGTTTTATCGAGCTTTTAGTGTACGGCGCCTTGTGTGACCAAGGTCATTTTAAGGCGCCATATAAATAAATAAACTATAACTATACCGCAAAATAAATCTGCCCAAAACATTTAGGTTTGCAGATGTGTAAAGTTGCAGTTGTACTTGCGAATCCAATCTTTAAGTCCTTATATTGAGCCCATACAAGCGCATCACAAAGAACTGAGACCAATGTGAATGCTGCAGCTCTTGGAGCTGGTCTCTAAGGCAAATATCAAAGGGAACTCAGAAAATGAGGACCTGAGTCAGCAAACGGAATTATCAATAAGGGGGTTGTTACGTAAACAAGGCGGTCCACCTCAATTCAATGAAAAACTGAACCAAAGTTACAACTAAGGGCGTATTCAGACTGGACACATGTTATTCACCGCACTCTGACCCATCTTTTGAGGTTGTCTCAGTTCGATTCCAGTCAGACTGAGCTCTGGTTTACTCTAAGTTCCCTTAGTCAGGATAGGCTCCATGCTTGGAGCGGAACCAAATGGCCACCGTAGCCGAAATGCTGAAATATTGCGAAATGCAGACAAAGTAGAAAGGAAGCTACAATGAGACACAGACAAATGTTGACTAACAAAGACACACAGGGACTCATTCGAATGTAGTCAGATAAATGCAGGCTCATTGAAACAACTTTTGACGTGATACACGTTGCTTCTCACACAGTCTTCCCGACAATCTATATGTTATATAAACCCTTATCAGTGTACCTTCTTAGCCGTTTCCTCAATACCTGCCTTGCAGCATGTCTCGCCTTACCAAAGTATCAAGTAAAACGTGTTGTTCCTGACTTTGATATAGACGTTCGAAATTGGTCGGCGAAATATGAAGCTTGAATTTGTAAACTATTCCGGCAAAGATTGCAAAAGTTTAGGATTTCTTCAGAGATCTTCAGTCATGTGCTTTTGTTTACAAGCTTTGGTACCAAAGAGAAATATCAGTCTTAATACAGACCAAGCGCAAGGTTTAGGACTCCATCGGGACTAAATTAAGCGGACTCCATCTTAACCTACAGACTTTTCCAGTATGAATACAACCTAAAATTAAGCCTAAAATAACAATTTCTTATTACACTTAAACTAACATTGTTGTGAGGACAGGCATGTCATAAGACCCATAAATAAAATTGGAGACAGAAAGCGGTGCACCTCTGCTTTTCTGTTCCTCTGTTTCTGCCTGCTTAGTTGTTTTTCTAAATGCTTCTGCTCTATCTTCTTTAATGCTGCGTTATCTGACTACTTGTTTAAGATTATTTACACATTTGTACTATAATAAATTATTGGATTTGAGTGAACTGGACTTCAGTCTTTTCTCTTCCTACAATAACTATTTTCCTCAACATAATTCGAACAGGCTCACCAACACTGAACAGTAGAAGATTAGAAAAACGTTGCCTGATCTGATAAGTCTTACTTTCTATTGCAACATTTGGGTGGCAGGGTCAGAAATTTGAAATATTCAGTCTGCTGTATCTGTGCTTGGTTATTCCACATAGGAGCTTGGAAAATTCTCCCTATATTTTAAACTAATCAGGAGGATTATCGTAGGTTTGTCACGATTTTGTTTCATCTAAATGATCCATTACAGAAAAAAATCTGGCCAATAATTTAACAAATGCTATTTTAGAAACAGCATCAAGTGGCTGCAATAGTGTCTGTTCATTGAGGACTGTGATGGTTAAATGAAAACCAAAAGCATTTTCACCATTACATGCAAGTGTTCCCTGAAAATTACGTTTTAATTTTTTTTTAGGTTTTGTTTTTCAATTTTGTAATGATTTTTAAAATGCTGTTTTTGTGTCATTTATTTTGCTTTTTTAATTGTTTCTGTGATCATTTTTTATGTTGATCTGATGTAATTTGCACTTCAGAGCCACTGTAATTTACTCTTAAAGTTTATACTCACAAAATACTTAGGAAGTAAGAATTAATTTTTTTCTGTGTACCTGAAGTATAACCCCTTCACCCTATAACCTATAACCATTCACATTATCTTTGATACATTTCTGAGACTCTTATCATAATCATAATCCAAACTTTCCTTAAAAACCCATTGTTTATAACTTGAGTCATGTTTTCTGCCCTGTTGTTCATCATCATTCCACTAGAGGGCAGTAGGAAGGCTTTTCCTTTTCATTTCAATATGGCTGCCTCCATGAAATCCCAAACACACTTTTGGTGGGAGATGTTTGGCTAATTTGAGAAATGTCATAGTAGAAATTGCTCATCTATTGTTATTCTTTTTTTTATCATTACTCACTGTATTGATGGAATGCAAACTTTATTTATAAGTAATCTTTATAATATAGTTACTCCATGTGTGGATCAAATTTGATGGATAAATAAGGCACTTTTTTCCTGAACAGTCAATATTTTTGCATCTTAAACTAACTTTGTTGTGAGCAAAAACTTACCAAATGACCCATCACATCATAATTGCAATTGTTTGTGTATTTTATCTAAGGGTTTAAAAAAAACATCTTGGTTCCCCAAAAAATTGAACTTTCTGTCAATTCTTAGATGTAATGGGCTTTACATGATTAAAATAAATGCTATTAACTTTCATAAAATAGTTTTCAGGAATGATGGGGGGCTTTAGGAAAAACAAGCTTATCATGCACTAAGAGACGGATACAGATGAAGAGGATGTAGTCATCCTTTACAGCTTGAACCTCTGTCTTTGGTTTACTCCCAGCGGATACGTGAAAATAAGTTTGAGTGAGTATACAAAATCTGGGTTTATTCTGAGCCACAACATCCATGGGTCATAACACAGTGAATACATTGCATCAAACACACAGTACCTCCCAATATGGGAGAGAAATTATTCAAGTCAAGAAGTTTGCAATCGCTTCAGGTATTTCCTGCAGACAGTACAGTACGACATTCAGTAATCAACACTGTGCCATAAATAACAAGTGGTGTCAACTGCAGGCCAAACAACAGAAGGGGGTTTCAAGAAATATCAGCTGTTGGGGTTGCAAACGTGAACAAAACCACAAGTGTTTGGAAAGACACAAACTTCAGTGCCTTTTGTTGGTGGTGCGTTCGATTCCACACAGCAGTGCAGATTCAGTTGCATGATGCGTCCGTCTTGTCTGCTAAAACAGCTTAGTGCAGCACCAGGTATAGTGCATTCCAGTGATACAGCACCCTTCACGGTCCTTGCTCAAATGGAATGTCTAATCCAGTAAGCGGTTAGTGAATGCAGTGAATCTTCCAGTTATTTGGAGCAGTTGCAGGCTCTACGCTTCAGAAGACGCCTGGGGTTTGAGTTTGGCTTTTTCCATGGTTGTGCTGTATGGATCAGATCTTTTGAAGAAGCCCATCTGTGGGAGACCATGGAAAGAGCACAAATGAAAATCAGTTAATATCCAAGGTGAATGTATTCCTGGGAATGAAAGTAGGGTTATTTTAATTTTTATCTGTTCTTTATCAACTTTTTTTAGTATTCATATCTATTTTCACTATTTTATTTTATTATTATTACATCTTCAAAAGATTATCCAATTTTACTCAACAATATGAAGTCAAAAAAGACAAATGAAGACAGAGGATACTGAAAGTTTGTGACACCTCAGCTACAGGGTGCCAGAACAACAATTACCTTGTACAGTAAATATATGAGCAGAGCCAGCAACAGCAGACCGACCAGAACAGCCAAAATGATTATCCACACCGGAACCAAAAACAGACTGTCAGGTTTGCTCCACGTCACTGTCGCCACCACCTGCATGAAGGCACACCCAGAGTTTAGAGCATGATGAGAAGAGCATGTGCTTAAAAACACAGCAAGCTACCTTTTTGGATCCAGACGGTTTGAATTTGGGAGAAATTGAGTACGGCATTTTGGTCACGTTGTAGTGAGCGTAGCACTCTAGTTTAAGCTGCTTGTGACCTCGCTGCAGAAGAGCAAAGAGAAACAACCATTGGACAGAAACACATACAAAGACGCAGACACAGAGGGGGCTGTTAGGAACTGACAGGGAATAATTACTGCGTTGTTCTTAAATCAGCTTTTGAATGTCAAGTCTTATGGGTTTGCTCCATGTTAATAAAAAATATCACACCCTGTATGGTGTCAAAGAAGGATCAGCTTTAAGTGATTGAAAAAAACAGATTGTAAATTTGAAAAATACATTGAAATCAGTTTTAAGCTCAAAAGCACACATGATAACATTTGAAAATTAAAATTGTAGAGCTCATTATCCATTCATTTTCTGAACCCACTGAATCCCTTTTTGGGTCAAAGGGTTGCTGGAGAGTCTGTCGCAGGTCTGGTTTGTCTTCTTTAGCTTTTTATTTTATTTTAAACTATCTCACACATTTAACCTTAATTTAACGTTTTTTAAAAACTTAATTGGACTAAACACCTGTCATGTTACAACTATGCAGAGGAACGAGCTAATGGCTGTTAAGAAAAATATCAATATTCTGCAAAATCTCCTTATATCAATTTTTTTGAAGTTTAACTGTGTCACCTTTATATTTTTTTATTCTCATTTTGTCATGTCACACAGGCATCTCTGTAAGAAAGTGGACGTTTTCAGTCCCCTCTGCTCTGCTTCAGGAGCTTTGTTTTAAACTACTTCCTCCAACAAATTACTTTTAATATTTACTTAAATGCTGATACTTTTACAAATTTTATTATAAATAACTTTATTTTGGAATTTCTTTTAATTTCTTTTGAGGATTCTACTTTATCTACATGCTGAGATTAAAGTTCCCAATTTTGGGCTGATTTCGAATTAACAAAAATAAAAAATAGTTGAGTGATGTGATATTTCTCCACTAGAGGGCAACATCTCCTTGTGGGAGATTTTCCTTTTTCACCTCTCAGAACTTTCATTCTCACCTCCATGAAGTTCTGAGCCCAGATTCTGGAGCGGACAGTCAGGATGACGCTGCCCCCTCTCTGCAAGACGCCAACGCTGCAGTTCAGCTCCCAGCACTCCATCGCCCCACATGTCTGCACAGCAATAAGGTCAAACACAATTGAAAATGATCGATCCTCAAAAATCTGACTTCATGTTTTGTTGTCAAAAAAATTCTAGTAATTAAAATGGGAAGTTTGATATGAAAAGTAACTTTTGCCGTCTTTCATTATTCTTCTTTTTAGTAGGAGGGGGGTTATGACCTAATTTCAAGTCTCAGCAGAAAGAAAAAACGTTTTTCTCTAAGAAAACTCTAGATATGAATCTTGCATCAGATCACACCAGCTGTGCTTTTTCTCATCTGTTATTTCTTTTTGAAACAGATTATAAAAACCCCATATTTTCAACTTTGAGGATGAGTCAGTGATTAGTGACCCTACTTGGCTTTAACTGACCTTTGGACAAGATCCTGAAGAAAGGTCAGATTTTAAATCAACAATTTCTGAGGGAGACAACCAACACTGCATTTAACAACTCAAACTATCAAAGTTTAATATCACAAAAAATAACCAAAGGAGAAAACAATTCACAGCATTCAATGACATTTGACATACTGAGGTAAACTAGCTGTACCGTCAGACCTCATGAGCAAAAGCGATCTGTCAGAGTGAAGCAGATACAATTGTCCAACAGAAACTCATCAAGCTGTCATGTCAGTGATTCACAGATAAGAAACAAAGTAGCAGACATGTTTCAGTCTGAAAGAATTATAGACATTTCTGCAGCCTTGAACCTCCAGAGAACCACGGTGAGAGTCATTATCCACACACAGGAAAAACACAGAACAAACCGGAGAACCTGTCCGGAGTAACTGACCAAAATGAGTCCAAGAACACAAAGAGGTTCCTTCCAGGATCCGTTAAAGGAAGCAGAACAACATGGAGTGGAGGACTCGCTTGACTGAGCTAAAGTCAGAGTGCATGACTGAACGGTCAGAAAAAGATTTTAAACAAAAATTGATCCATAGAAGAGTTCAAGGAGAAAGCAAAAAGGAAAAGAACACAAAGAATGCTTCACATTTAACACAAAACATCTGGTTTTACTGCAAAACTTTTGCACAACTATTTGATGGACTGATGAGACAAAAGAGAAACTTTCTGGAAGCTGTTAGTTACATCTGGAGTAAGACTAATACAGAGGTTTAAGAAAAAAAATATCAGTCAAACATGGTGGTGGAAGTATGATGGTGGGGAGCTGCTTTCAGCCTGAAGACCAAAATGACTTGAAATAATAGATGGACCAAAAACAATTCTACACATTACTACACAAAATTCACACATTAGACTTTAATGAAGGCTTCATCATTTTTTGCTGCATCACGTGTGCGTTGTTCGCTGTGATGCACTTGGTCTTCTACGTAATAGTAAAATAAATCTACCGTGCCTCAAACCAAATTCCATTTTCCGAGATTGATTATCATCAATTTATTTCATTTTGAAACAATTTTATAATGGTATGGTTCCATTTGATTCATCTAACAACTTGCCTCAGACAGATCAATCTGGTTGGATAAATCAGTTCATGGATGCACCCCTAATCTGCATTTGCTTCTATCAAAAAGATTATCGTTGACGTAATTTGCTATAGTAACGGCATTAACAAAAATCTACTTTCACCGCTGCCTACACTACATTACAGAAGGTTGAAGTGTTTATATCATGTTCCCATTGTTGACAGTCAATTATTTAACAATTTCAACCCACACAGAGGGCTGCAAATGCTCCGACTGGGGAGAGGAACCAGAGTCCTGACATTAAACCTTTTAAATGGATGAAAGAGCAGAGGCTTCTCTTCTGGGCTGGAGTTTCTCATCAGCTCAGCTCAGATGAACATCCACATTCCAGTCATTGATGGAAGCCTCACAAACACAACACTGTAAATCACAGAGGTAATTAACTTCATTTCGCAGGAAATTAGAGCGTGCAGCGGCAGATGCTGACCAGAGCTCATCGCGTCTGTCTGCATTTCCTCTGTGGGAAGAAATGATCTCATGTGGATCCAAATGTTTACCACAGTCCCAGTGACTGTGCTGTTATGACAGTTTCATGACAACCTGGAGGTAGCTTAACACCCAACATGAGGACAGGATCTCATTTTAAGGTCCCACTCTGATCTTTTCTTTTAAGCTAATTTAAAAGCGTTGCCCGTGCTCCCAGTGATTATAAGGGCCACCTTCAACGAATGATTTATTTTCACATTTATGTCATAAGGCACAAACAAGGCTTTTAAGGCACATTAAATGTGACAAAATAGTCAGAGAAAAAAGAGTCTGCCAGTCAGACTTTAATAACTGCGTTCACAGTAACTTGAACTTGTTTGCAGTACGCTACACCAGGGGTCGGCACCCTATAGGCACGCGTGCAACAGTTGGCACGAGGGAAAAACAGTGGCATGCCGGGTTGTGACAACAATAAGCAGAATCTGTTGTTTGTATTTTTCGGATTTGAAAAGACATTTAATTAAACATGCAATAAAAGCACCATCACAGAACTAACCTACATTCAGTTACTCAGGCCCTGTCTCATCATGAAATAAAAGATCAATAAGCCAAAAGCATACACTTTTTTAGATCAATAGTTGTGAAGTTCTTGAAAATATTGATGTATTTTGTTCTGATGTATTCAATCCTGTTGCTGTAGGTATGGCATACCACAAATGCAGTACTTTTAATTTCAATCCCATTTCAGCTTTGGTCTATTTTCTTTGTGCAGTGTTTTTATTAAAGCACCTTTTTAGTTAATGCCAAATATGTTCAGAAAAGCTTTTTGACCTGTTGTTTGTGATTTTTTTTTTTTTTCAGATTTATTGGAAATCTTTTTGTAAAATCCAGTGAGGGTTCTTAGACGAGATCCTACGCGCCGCTTCCTGACTGGATCTCCCTGTGCCTTAAATATACAGGGTTGTGTCAGGAAGGGCATCCGGCGTAAAACTCTCTGCCCAACCACCTGTTTGTTAGGCCTGTCCTAGCAGGACAGGCTGAATGACAGCATTTTTTTTTTAATAATTCTGGTATAATTAATTATAGTTGGTGATGACACAGTTGTTAAAGAGAAAACTTCAAATTGGTACTTCATGTCATAAACGTTGCTGACCCCTGAGCTACCTGTTAGCCTCATTAGCATAATTACAAAACCAGTTTTTACACTTGAAATACAGACTGATAACGCTAAAACAAACATTACTGTGTATACACTAGCCCTCAATATTGTTTGTAACTCAACACAGTCTGACACCGCTAAATGCTAGCTGCGTTAGTCTCTTGAGACTCATGTCATGACCAATCTTCAAACAATGCTGACTTAAAGAGAAAAGGAGCCTCCTGAGGTGGTTTTGAGTCCCTAAACCAGTCATTTAGCTGTCCTTCACAGGTGTGTATCAGTAAATAGAATGTGCTTTTAAATAAAAGCCAGCAAAAACAGGATTTTTTTTCCAATTGACTCACCAAGTTTCCTCGAGCAGATAAAGGACTTTTTCGCGCCTCCCTCCTCTGGATGTCGTGCTCAGACTTCACAGATGTAAGGCCGTTTGGAGCTGCAGGCTGGAGCTGCATTTCAAAGCAAAGGCATTGATCACTGAGAGTAAAGCTTTCAAGTGGTTTGGTTGTGTGTCCTCACCTTGAGTTTCAGCGGATTGAAGGTCGTTTTGGAGGAACAGCTGAGTGGCCCCTCAGTGACAACCTCTGCAGGATAGAGCAGCCTGTGACCCAACGCTCTGAGGAAACATTTCACCTCTAACGTAGACCTACTAACCACACTGGGACCGTTATTCACCAGCTGTAAGGAGAGAAAAAAAATTGTAAGCAAAGATGCTGACAGATAACTGGAAAAGTACCGCTTACCTCATAAACCTGCAGAAGCTCAGGGCCGACATCTCCCTCCTCAATCAGATCGGGATGGGCGCTCCAGTCAGAGGGAGAAAAGATAACTTTTTCTGGCCGAGAAACACTGCCACAGGCACATGTTTATCATGTCAGCTGCCATCACAAAAGTTAGGATTACATCAGATAAAACATGCTGTTGGAGTTGAAAAGGAAGCCTCACCCCTGAAGAATGAGATCAGCCTTGGCAGCAACCTTCAGCTCCAACAGGACCACTTCACTCTCCGAGTTATTAGCATTTTTGCTACAAAACATCCACAAGAAAAAAACAAGAAGTGATGATAGAGTCCAATTAAAGCTGAGGGCGAGGTTGCATGACCCACTGGCGTTACTCTGCCCTGTTCACAGCATGGGAAAATGCTAAGTCTAACTATGCAAATGTTGCTAAAAGTGCTAGCGGTACGTTCAGCCTCATCAACTATCTCAGGAAAATAAAAGTGTCATCAGTTGCGTTATTCTGTTTATTTCACGCGACTCCTGGCTACAGTAGCCGTTTTGGTTCCGTTGTTCCGCTCCGAAGACAGAGCGTATTCAGACTGAGAACCGAAGTTCAGTCTGATTAGAAAGGAACCACCTCAAAAGATGGGTCAGAGAGCAGTACAGGTACCGCAAATAAATGTGTCTAGTCTGAATACACTCTTAAAGATTTCTGCAAATGGGTCCACCATAAATGGTTCTTTTAGTGCAAAAAAGCATTTTTTAGCATAAACAATGACCAGCATTTACACATCTTTACAAGAAATTAACTTTTTACTGGAATTGTCTAAGGTGATCACATCTAAAACAACTTACCTGCGTACTTGAAGCTCAAACTTAACAGTGTCATCGGAGTCTTTAGGTCTTGGAACAGTGAAACGAAGGCCGGCCCACAGCTACATAAAAAGACATGAATAAACAGAATTACATAGAAAATAATTTAGATTTCCTAAAAATCTGGAGTAAAATTAGTGTTTTAAAAAGGGAACAAAACACAAAAAACAACTAACTGCCACCACTCCAATAAAATATTTATAAATGAATTTCATTTTTAAGAAATTCACTATGAATCATCCACAGTAACCTAAATGTTTGTGTTTCTTTAACATTTTATGACTGAGCTGACAACACCTAACAAGTAATCTTAAAAAATAACTGATTAATGGAAAAAAGGAAAATAAACACCAAAAAATGACTATGTAACATATGCTGAAAAATCTTTGAGAAGTAAAAGGAATATGACTTAAAAAAGTATTTAGAAATTTAGAAAAAGAAAAAATGTCCTCAAATCATGTCAGGGGAAGGAATCTAAAAGTTTGCTTCTTTCCACTCTCTTTGAAGCAATTATTAAACTTTATTTGATAATCATTTTATTTAATGGATTCAATGTGATATGTGTGTACTGTATTTATAAGGGGAAATATGTCAATTTATGATTCAAAGCAATTATTTATTCAATAAGATATCATCATTGTTTTTAATTTATCTTATCAATTTTTGAATTAACATCTCAAGTAGTTTGATATATTGATGTATTTTTACCGTCTTGTCTTTTTCTCCTTTGTTTTTTGAACTTGCTTGAAATTGCTTTTGTAATATTGCAAAAACAAAACATACGTTTAACTAGCCTGGGATAAATTATAAATTTGATGCTATTTTTCAGAGACTATTAATGATAACACAAACCTTTTTTCCACTCATGGTTAGTGGCTGGATTAAGCCATTTATTACTAAACAACAGTGTTAACACTTTTTAAATTATAACAGAAACTTCCCAAATTACACAAAACAGAAGTTTACATATCACAATTCTTAATACCTTGAACTGCCTGTTTGAGATCTCTCCAGAGTGGCTCACTTATTTTGAGGTCAGGAGACTGAGATGGCCACTCCAGAACCTTCCCCTTATTCTGTTGTAGCCAATGACAGGTGGACTCGGCCTCGTGTTTTAGATTGTTGTCATGTTAAAATGTCCAAGTACGTCCCATGCGCAGCCTCCAAGCTGAAGAGTGCAAGTTTTCCTCCAGTATCTTTGGACAATGTGATGCATTCAGTTACCTTTTCCCGTAGATTTTTGACTGCTCTGGAACTTTCCCCATGACTCAACATCCAGAACTGTCAGTGCACCACTGGATGAAGGATGCAAGGGTCTGTTGGGAGCCCCAAAACTCCAAGTTTGCACACACATTGATTACAGGCAAACAAGTCACAGGTGAGAATGGTTACCTTTAGCTGCCATTCAAACCCTTATGAATCAGCTTGTGTGCATGTTAACAGAACAAAGTTATCCGGGGATGTAAACTTCTAAACAGGGTCATTTGGGAAGTTTCTATTGTCATTATGATTGAAAAATGGTCAACAGAATTTTTTCTGACAACGAATGGCTTCAACCTACCACTAACTGAGAGGAAAGAAAGTTTTTGTGTTTTCATATTCTATGAAAAATGACCAAGAAATTCTAATTTCCTTCAGGGTATGTAAACTTCTGAGCACAACTGTAATCACAAGATGCTGTGTTTGGTAAAATGACACTTTAGGGACTGGTAGTCAGAAAGTTTCTTAAAGGTTTTCTTTTAAGAAATTATTTAATTTTAAGAGATATTTAAAGTCTAAGAAGATGTGCAAAAAACATAGAGTTTCCATGTTCTTAGTATGCTTATTTTATGGAACAAAAAAAAAGTTCAATGGAAAGAAACTAGTGTGCTTGATAACATCCCAACAGCACTCTCCCTCATAAAAGCAGGATTTGTTTTAGGTCACTGTTAAGACATGTCATTGGAACACACATCACCCAACTGGACATAGTGTTTTTGCTCAAAAACATTCAGGGATTTTCTGGTTCTTACGCTGCTTCCAGACTTCATGGGGTTTCCCAGATCACACACCAGATAGCGAGTTTGGTTTTCTGCCTCATAGCTGCACGTCAGCTGGGTCAAACTCTGGAACAAAAAAAACACAAAGAAAAAAGTCAAAATTTTATATTTATATGTAATATTTAAACTACACAGCTGAATCAAGGTTTTCGTCTGGCATTTCTCACCACATCATCACGGGCTATCCCGCTGTAGTCAGCTTCTGGAGGAAGAACAACATGGAGCTCAGCCTCGTAAGCCCCTCCCTCACCCTTGTTGCTGGCGTTGAAGGTCAGACTTAGGGTGTTTTCATCCCCCAGGTAAACCTCAGATTTATCACTGAAATGAAGAAAACAGCAGAAGTGCACACATTTTTAAAGACCCATCCAGATGAAAGCTGTGTTTTTGTTGTTCTTAACATGTTCTTATGACATTTTTTTTATGATGGAGGACATATATTAGAAAAGTTATGATTAAAATGGCATTTCTGAGTATTCTTTTATTCAAATTGTTGTGAATCAGGAGCAGACAAAAAAATGCTGGGCAGGTCACAAGCTCCCTGCTCCGCTCTGCTCTGACGCATCCACTTGTAGACGATTAGATTTATGTACGTATTCGGTTTCTTCATCCGAGCAGGCATCTGGCTCAAAACTGTACGGGTAAATGGCTCCAATATTGCTCGCCATTTTTGTTGCACCGATAATGTTAGGCTGGGGGTATGAGGGGCTGCAAGCTAGCGGGAGAGCGTGTAAACAGATAGCTCAGCAATGTGGGATGGGAAGGTGGTCGTTTCAGACCAATGATCCCGCCCACAACTCAGATGTGAATTTCTAATTAACTACTGCAGAAACTATGTCCTAGAAAGCCACACAGGTTTTTTGATTTTGCCTAAAAGTGGCATAATCATAAGTAAAAGACCACTGGGAATGCTTTTAAAATAGATCAAAAGTTAATCGGAGTGGGACTTTAAGAATACTATTATAGGCAAGGGTGGAATCACCGAATTTTGCTGCCAGTCTTTCATCTTTTGGTGAGTTATTTTTTTTAATGGTGTAGAAGAGCTAGCTGCACCAAAGGTTTCTGCCGGAAAAAACTACCCAACTGCACATACAGGATCTTAATTCCCTTTTGTGTAAAAAAAAAAAAAAAGCAAAGATACAACAGCAAGTTCCTTCATTTCTCAAAATGTGAAACTTTTTTTAAAAACTTTTATGAGCCTCAGCACCATTTCAGGATGCCTAAGAGCATGAGTCCATACTGTTTATCAGTCCATACTGATAAAATAAAAGTTGGAATTTCCAGCAGGCTTTATGTCAAGGAACCAAAGAGGACACTTCCAAAACACTTTTTTCAGTCCAGCACTGGTGTGCTTCCTTAACTGACTGATCCTTCTTGGACAATGACTTTGAAGGCTACTTTGACAAAAACTTCTGGAATAGTCCTGGGCAAAGTAGCCTGGGGGTGGCTGTGGTGCAGAGGTAGAGCGGTCAACATCCAATCGGAAGATCGCAAGCTCAGCCCCGCCCTGCCTGCCTGTGCTGAAGTGTCCTTGGGCAAGACATTGAATTCCACAATGGTTGTGGTGGTTATGAGTTGGTGCCAGTGTTCAGCTGTCATCAGTGTGTGAATGTGTGTGAATGGGACAATGACAGTAAAGCGCTTTAGGCCTTCAAAGAAGGTAAAAAAGTGCAATGTAAGAAAACACCATTTATTATTGACAAATAAACACATTCAAATAACATCCACTTTACATTCAACCAATACTTGTTGGTGAGCTATCCAACCACTTCTCTCACTAGTTTACTTTTCAAAAATCACGAACTTAGTTCATACATGAACTTTTGACCAGGCTCAGGTTTGATTCTAGAAGAAAATCTTTGAATCTTGCTATGGGAAATATTCAAATGAAAACTCCCTTTAAAGCTAAGCAGCTGTATCTCTTTGGAGGAGTTTTAGGCAGACTTTTTAGAGTTTTTTTCCACATTAACATGAGCCATTGCCAATCATTTGAGAAATATTGCCTTATCAAGTGGTCAAATAAGTCTTTTAAGGAGCGTTCAAATGCTGGTTGATTGGTAGATGTCTGACTGTTAACTGAATACCTAGCAGAAGTCTTACCCCCACTTACTACCGAGGAATGTTATATGAAGTTATGAATAATGCAGTGGAGCCAAAGCTCGGTGATAGACTTTTGAAGGGTCTTGCATTTCAAGCATTGCTTTCCCCGTCTGGAAGAGCACATTTTTCTGCAGCCGTCAAGCTGACTGAAAACAGCATGGCTCCATTTACAGACACAGCTCCGTCTGAGCTACCTTTGCTGCTGCGCCCGTTTGAAGCTGTGACCTCAACACCCCCCGCCTCACCCCCTCCAGATGAACTGTAATGAAAATCAGAGAAGGACAATGCATCCCTGTTTCTGACGCTCCCTGAAGGCCACTCTTCCCCCGATGTCTGTTGGAACCCAAAATCCGAAAGCAGTGATTTGTCTCCGGAAACAGGCCCCCGCCGTGTTCCGCGCATTCACAGTGACATCCCATTTTTGGTGTTGTGATAAATTCCTTTGACACGCTGCGACTCCGACCCTCCCCCGTCTGCAGCGCAGAAAAGGGGGTGGTGGTAGTAAATCCTCGGGGTTTTTTTTGAGAAGAATGAGGGAAACCGAGAGCGCTGAGGGTCTAAACTCTGGCTCTTATTTCCAACTCCCCACCCCCCTGTTTTCAGATGGTCTGGAAGCAGTGACCCCACACTAGCTAAGATCACCACCAGATGATTTTGATTAGGCCACGGCAAGTTTATCAAACACGGGGAAAAAACTGCTGCATCTTCCTCTACTTTGACGAAGGCAAACTCTGTTCGGAGAAGTGCTAAATCATCTGACTAGGTCCCAAGGCAACATTATGTGCAGATTTTTGAGTTTTCATGGGAACTATGATTATATTTCTGCAGCTAAAAGAAATCACATGACTTTGTATAATGCAAAACACTCCGGCAATGAGGAGCAAGCCAGAGCCTGTTTGCATTGTGATCGGAGGAGACGTTGACAAATAATTCCCCTGTGTCTTTCTGCAAACAGGAATACATGAGCAGACTTTTCAGCCGCCGACCTGATGAACTCTACAGAAGCAAATCAAGGAGACTTAAAGACTCCTTCAAGTCTTCATTCAGGAGTAAACAATGTATAAAGGACATATTCTAATTGTATTATCTACTCAGATCAAACCCATTTGTGTCACACTTAATACACGCATTTCTGAGGCCCCTCCTATATCAAAACCATGACCAAAACTTTCCTTAAAAACCCATTTTATATGATTTATTTTCTGCCCTGTACTGCATTTTCATTCTACTAGAGGCAGTATGGCTTTTCTTGGTCATTTCAAAATGGCTTCCATGAAATCTCAAAAATATTTTTGGCGGGAAAAGTTTGCTAATTTTCCAGACTTTATGGTGAAAATAACTCGTCTGCTGTTATTCTGTTTTTTAATATGGCTGCTTGTGGAAGTAATAATAAACAAAAAATGTATTGATGATTAATTCTTTATAATCCAGTTACACCATGTTAAAAATGTCAAATTTGAGATAGTGGGTACATAAGGTGCTTTTTTGTATCCTCAACTAAGATTGTAGGGAGCAAAACTTACCAAATTCCCCATTATTGATAGTTCCAACAACTGTTGAAAAATGTTGCAAAAATATTTGGTAGATTTCCATAAAAGGGTTAAAAAAAACACCTTAATTACAAAAAAAAGTTGAATTTTCATGTTTCTTTGATGTAGCGGTACGTAACTGAACTGCGTACACTCAGCACATGCCCCCCCTCCGCAGGGCTGCGTCCTGAACACCCTGTTGTTTACACTGATAACCTGTGACTGCATGTCAGTTTTACATAAGCCTTAATGTAACATTTGCAAACTACTCAACCATAGGGAGGGCAATGGTGACCTGGTTTAAAGAGTGGAAGGGATGGTGACAACAACCTGATCCTCAATGATGCCAAGACAAAATAGATCATCATACATGTTAGGAGAAAGGGTTTGTGTTGAGCTTCTTTTCTTATCATGCACACAGCTGTGAAGGCAGTCAGCATGAAGATTTGTGAGTAATACATTACAGATCCTCTAAGCAGGAGTCTCATTTAAAGTCCCACTTTGGTCTTCTTCTGATCTATTTTAAAAGGGTACCCAGTGGTCTTTTACGTATGTTTATCCAGTTTTTATCCAAAATTTTAAAAACCTGTATACCTTTAATAGGACATAGTTTCTACAGAGCCACTGCAGTTCATTAGAAATTCACCTTTGAATTGTAGGTGGGACTTTTGGCATGGAGAAAGCCTGCCCACTTCCCGTCATCCATCTGTTTCTATGTTCTCCTGCTAGCTTACAGTCCCTCACACCGCCAACCTAACATTATCCATCCATCCATCCATCCATCCATCCATCCATGTTCTTCCGTTCATCCGGGACCGGGTCGCGGGAGCAGCAGTCTAAGTAAAGATGCCCAGATTTCCCGCTCCCCGGCCACTTCCTCCAGCTTCTCTGGGGGGACCCTGAGGCCTTCTCAGGCCAGCTGAGAGACATAGTCTCTCCAGCGTGTCCTGGGTCTTCCCCGGGGCCTCCGCCCATTGGGACATGCCCGGAACACCTTCCAAGGGAGGCGTCCAGGAAGCATCCGGACCAGATGCCCGAGCCACCTCAACTGGCTCCTCTCAATGTGGAGGACCAGCGGCTCCTTCAAAGCAGCTTCTCATCCTATCTCTAAGGGAGCGCCCTGCCACCCTACAGAGGAAGCTCATCCGCGACCTCGTTCATTCGGTCATGACCCAGATGTGTAGAGCTGGTCCACAGTTCCACAACCAGGGCAAAAACCGTACTGTTGTTCCTGGATCTGAGGACCTAACATTATCGATGCAACAAAATGGCAAAAAAATGGGAATGCTTTTAAAATAGGTCAAAAGATTATTGGAGTGGGGCTTTTATGAACAGAGCAGGTGAAGAGGTCCCTTTTGGACGATTACAATAATGCAGAAGTTGTCTTTTAAGACTTATAGGCAAAAACCTATAAATACATACATTTCATTGTTAATGTCCAAGTAAACCTGCTGCAGAAAGAGGAAAAAGTAAATTATTTAAGACAAGCACCATGAAATAGTGAATATTTCTCCTCTCACCATTCAACATCCAGCTTCAGATCAGGGACGCAGATGTTGTCTTCTCCACAGTCGAGCTGAATCTGGGCCTGGTGAAAGAAATAACAGAGATAAATGGAGGAAAGAGGGGGAGAGACAGATAAATATGCGATTGATAAAGGTTTGGAGGAAGTGGGTGTTTACTGACGCCAGAACACAGATTCAAGATCTAATGACGAGATAATGGAGAATCTGGAGTATACATTTGCTCCTTGAACGCACAAAACTGAGAACATTTATATCCACCAGATGCCAGAAAGTTGTGAGAAAGCAGGGTCCTTTCATGTTAGCTAGATTAATGCAACCCACGTTACATGTAGAATGAAGGACAGGAACAACAGAGGGACCGCTTTGAAGGTTCAGCAGAATGAAACAATGGCAAATTCCATTTATATGATTGCATTTTTGCCAACAAGTCTCCATCAAAAAGTGTGGAAAAACAAAACAGCGGGGATTCATCTTACCATCGGTCTGATGTGACAGATGACTTAGAAAAGCATAAATGCGATTTCATTTGACAGATTTCCCCTTGATCTACTCTTTTCTCCCGTGTCACTTCCCAATATCATTGTTGCCTTGTCTGTCCAACATGTGGGAAACATTAGAGTCCAGTCGAAAGGCTACAGTGAGCGGCGCAACCAGCCTGGCAACAGTTAACCGCGTCCCAGAAGAGATTCTTTCTTTGAGATGCTGGTTGAGCATTGATTCAAGAGGCTGTCACTTCAGCAGCACAACCAACAGGCAAACGTGTTCAGCAGCAGTTAAGTGTAACAGCAAGAAGGTCTCGGCTGATGCCTTCTCATCCGTCCAACCATTTCTCAATGTCAGTCCATTAGAAATGAGGAAACTATGGGTGTCCTATGCATCACATACATCACATCATTGCTCTTAATCAGTAAAGAGCAGTACTTGCGTCTTATTAACAGCTAGAGTGCAGCGTAAAAGCACCGTACAACAGCATCACCTTCATCACTGATTCTTTTGATGAAACTATTCTGCAAAAAAAAAGGAAGAAAAAAAAAGAAAAAAATTGATCATTATTCTCTATTATTATTATTTTTGCATATGCTCCAATCAAGTCTAAAATAGTGTTGTACTTACATGCAAAGCAGTATGACTGATTGTTACTCAAGAATGTTTAATGACCTGTATTACTGTCAGTACAGTATAAACACCTGATTATTAATTACGAACTGGTTGATATCGAATGTAAAGTAAATGGTATGGTCGAGTCGGGGTGGGATTATATAAGTTCGCTTCCTCCCACTCCCTTTCAAGCAATTAATCTTCTGATGTTTAGTTATCCTATGTTTGACATGACTACGGATGCTAATCTTTGTTGCTGTTGATTGTGTTACTCATGTCTTATATATCTTGTCTGCTTGAAATAAACCATTTCAAATCAAATCAAATCACCTACACGGAATAAGTAGAAGAAACTTACAAAATCCGTACAAATACACTAGCCACACGCATGACAATGTCACGTTCCATTTTCATTACGTCCTTGAAGGTGGCCTCACGAGCCTTGCAGTTGCGAGGACACACGTGTGCTCCCCTTAACATGCAGCCGCTCTCATCTACGACACTCTACAGGCCTGGACAACACCCGTACAGGTCAACCACCCAAACGCGTGCATGTGACTGAGGCATGAGTCTCTTCTTCAAGAACAGCACTCTCATTTTATCAAGACAGTTACAAACAAGAGGATTCAAACACATAACCAGCTTCCTAAGGTCCAGAATTCTCAGACCCACAGCTAAAGCTCTTCAGCAGCTGCAACCTCTTGCTGAGTGAGGAAACATTTAGCTTTAAAACTACTTTTCAGACTAGACTTAGACAAAGTTAATGCAGGCACAGCTGTGGCAGCAGTTTCCTGTAAGAAAGGCCGCTTTACTTGAAATCCAGCCACCGTTTCCTCAATGAAGTCTGAAAATAGCAAATGAGTCATCGTTTTAATGGATCCATTTATTAGCATGCCTATAAAACAAATGAGTTTGTCAAAGCTCAATATATATGGTATTATTCTGTCCCAGACAGAGAGAGACCTCCAAACCAAACATGACATTAGGTTGCTAATGGTAATGAAAGGGGGTTTCTCCAGCAGCAGGACTTTTGCTCATGTGGTCATTGGGGTGGATGTATGACCCCACCCAAAAATTATGCAACATGAAATTCATCAGACCTTCCCAGATGTCTTCTCCTTTCATTTTTCCCCATGTCCATGCAGTGAGCGGCTTCTGCAGCCGATCCTAAAAGAGCCTCACGTCTCAACTGATGTCTGAAGCGCTCAGTTTTGATCCGTGTTTCCATTATTCGAATTCGCTCTAACCTAACAAGTGTCTGCTGGAGCCAAATCCTGTCGACAGCAACCAATATGCAGGCTACACCCTGCACAGGTTGCCAGTTCATCCCAGGGCCACGTGCAGACTAACAACAACACATGCTCACATTTACCCCAAAGAACAGATCTTTGCATATTTTTGGAAATACAGAGGTAAACCGGAGAAGCCACAGAAAAGGCCATCCATCCGAACGCCGCACAGAAAGAACCAAACAGGATTTAAAGAAGGATCTGGTTGCTGTGACGTGATGCTGCCAACCACCACTCCACCGTGAACTCTTATTTTAGAGTTAGTCCTTTTTTTAGCTTCACTCTTGTATAAAGCAGATTTACTTTGACAAATCCCCTGAGGTAAATGAAGGATACGACCAGAGCTCATCTGGACAAATTCGCTTTAGCTTAAATGTCCATTAAAACACAAATTGAAATAGTCATTAAAGTAGTCATCGAGCATCTTTAAATCTACTGTAACAGTGTCTTCTAGTGGTCTTTTATTTATGATCATTTCATTTTCTAGGATATAGTTTCTGCAGAGCTCATTGCCAATTCGCCTTTAAGTTGTAGGCGGGACCATTGGCATGAAGCCCATAAAGAAATCAAAAATTTCCTCAGTACAGTTGTAAATAATATATCTAGTGAGAGACGTGAAATGGTTTTAGGGACTTCTCCACGCCAGTGTTTTAAAGGGAGCTCAATTGGTTTTATTCCTCAAAATGACGTCAAGTCAGTTGCATCTCTTTTTTTATGATACGGACGTTGGATGTTGGAGCCTGACGTCATCAGTAAGCAATGATTGGTCTGAGTCGTTTCTATGGCAACCACTCTACCTAATCTGGAGTGAGCTTGTTGGATGTCAACAACCCAACCTCTTGAAAGCGAGCTACACAAAATCTGTCAAACGTTTTGAACATTGGACGTGGGGGCCAGGAGACACCACCCACTTTTGAGGCATCCGATTAGCCATTTTAGAACTTCAATAATTTGAGCTACAGAGAAAAATTATTAAGACTAGGATAATTAGGATCAGCAAGACTATGCAAAAAAAAATGTTAGCAGAGCGGGAACTGTTATTCTGACAAATAGAATAGCTGTTTATTTCTATGTAGAAATCTATGGGACTTTGGCTTCTTGGAGCCAGCGGGTACTTCCTGTTTGGAAAAAAATAGTAAATAGAAAACAGGTAGATTTAAAGAACTTTGCTGCTTCATGAAGAACAGTTAAAAGAATTAAAGACTGATCTTCCCCACTCACTGAACCTTTTCATAAAAAGAGAAACGGAGACTAAAAAGTGATTGAAATGCTGGTATAAACATTGGGAGATGCAAAAAAAAAAAAAAAAGAATGAATATTCACAACAGAACACGCTTCCCCTGAATCATTCCTTTAAACGAGCACATTGTCCCGGTGCACAAGAACCACGGCACATAAATGTTTGAACAAACCACAACCAGATGTCGGCGAGCAGAGCACCGCCCCACCCCAACCAAGCTGTCAGCCCCCCCCCTCCGCCTCTGTCCTTTTGCACAACTATGACTCGCCAGTCCTCCATAAACTTTCCAACTCTTCATATATAAAACAGGAAAGTGAGTGTGGAGCAGATTTTTGTGCATGAACCCTGAGCTCCTTTCTGTTTTTCCCATTCAACGTATGAATGTAACAGGAGCCACAGAGGGGGACTTCCTCCACTGCAAAAATGGAGCCAACGTCTGCGAAACAGACATTTCACGATTTCAGATTGTTAGATAAATGCTTAAAGAAAACATCTACGATACTTTGTTGAACTCACGAGGAAATGCTGGTGGTGACCATGTGATTAGTTCCTACAATCAAGGCGTGTAGCCTTGGAATCAGTGATGTCCAGAGTTTTAGAGCGTTGCTTTAATGCACTCAAAGTCTGTTTTCTAGACAAAAATGTTCCTGCAACACCACCAAAGACATTCGCAAATTCTCCTTTGGTTTTTTGTCAAGAGAATGACCAACTTCAAAGTTCACAAACAAAGAATGAAACCCTTAAAACTAAAGAGCAGAATTTGTGGTTATAGACTGAACACATTGCAGTGGAGTCAAAAGTATGCAGAGGAGAAATCTGTCAGAACTTGTAGAACGAAACAACTACTGGTTGTGGTTGAAAAGACTGGCCACTAGGTCATGTTTTCCTAAACTAAGATTATTTTTGCTAACAAACTTTCGTGATAAAATTATTTTTCTTGCAAAACAGAAAATAAGATTTTTTTTCAAATTAGGGTCATTAAACTTTCTCAAGATTCCGTTTTGAGGTGTTAAGAGCACAAATGTGTGCTAAAAGTGAAAAAAGGAAGAAATAAAAGGCATTTCAGGAACCACCTTCTTCACAATATTTAAGCGATTACACAAATGTGATGATTTATTGGGCGGTCTTCATACCTTCTGTTCTATACGCTGCTCTGTCTTGTAATCCAGAATGGGACTGAGGCCATATTGGTCCAGCGGCGCCTGAGGATCCAGACTGAAGTTCAGGCTGATGAAAATAGGAGAGAGTTTGTCCCGAAACTCTTCTTCTGCCTGACAAACAGACAGAGACTGCTTAATGATCAGCTGAGGAACATACAGCGGAAGAGGTTCAGCTGGATACGGCTGTGGATGGTCACTTATAGGAGGCAATCCGATTCAATTCACGATCTAAGATCAATGGTTCACAGATCAAACTATGATTCAAACTATTTAATATGTCATGTTTGAATGGTTGCTAAATGTATTTTTATTGGATTTATGAAAATTTTAAAAATGTATTAAAACAAAATCATTTATACCTTTATTTAAAAGCAGGAGATCAAAATCAATAAAACATAACTGATAAAAACACAAACATTTGGAAGGAAAGAAATTATAAATCACTTCAAACGTCACCCTCTTAAGTTTTTCTGTCAACTTCCTGGTTAACTTCAGCAGTGAGCAAAACATAAACATCACTGTAGCTTTGGAGACGACATCAGATAAAGCAAAGTGTCACTGTAACAACTGAGAAACACTCAGTCCTTTAATCTAAACTGAGGTTTTCCAACAAACATGTTTCATAAACTGACTTTTTTTATTGTAAGTGGAAATACTAAAAAAAAAACTCCCAACTTTAAACATTTTGTAGACGTCATAATTGATTACAAAATATTTGCAATATTGTTGATTTCATTTTTTTATTTTCAGATTGTTGACTATATTTAAAACCAAACTACTTTTTCTGAACTTATTTCAGGAAACTGAACTTTAGTCTTAATTTTTTAAGGTACCATAAACACTTTGTATTACTTTGAAAATAAGAACCTTCACTTACACTTTATTTTGAAGATTTATTTACTTCCTGCGACAGTAGTGCCTTCAGTTTTGTTTATATTCTTAAAATCTAAATTTATTCTGCGATTTTAAAGAGATAATTTCATCTTAGACATCACAAAAATTCATACTCAAATTTTCTGGAAGAGATTGTCAATATCAAAGCACTCATACTTGTTGTACTGCTGGGTAGTCTATCTGCTTTCATACTGGAGGAAACAGTGAATTGACTACTTCCTTTTGACGTGGAATGGAGGCGTTACAAACATAACAGTGACGGGTAAAAATGAGGGTTCAGGAGGTACAGAGAGGAAGTTTGAAAGAGGCATACTGACCCGCAAGTAGATCTTGCTCTCCTGACACAAGCTGTCACCCTTGGTGAGGTTAAAGGTTTCCACAAGACTGGCCTGTTGGCTCTCCAGGAACAAAGTTCTTCTGATGGACTCCTTCTGGTTCCGCTTGGCGCTGTCAAGCTGCACCTCCACCACAAAGCCTTGACCATGCATATAACAAACATTATAAGAAAAACAAAGTCAGGTTGGGCATCATCTGTACATCTGAGCTCCATGGAAACACGATTTCAGTAAGTGTTGGTGGTAATGATTGTATCCATTTGAAAACATTTATTTTTTTTGTTCTCCGTTTTGAGGCAAAGTCAGTGTTACCACAGGCCGCAAAGCTTTGTAGTTTGCAGACAATATCCCCCGCCTGCGCATGCACTAACATACACTCGAAACGCACTCTCCTGTGCATTTAGACGGCTGTTCCTTTATCTCAATCTTAACTGCCAGAAGGACCTCAGAGAGCTCCAGCATATTTGTGGCAACACAACCAAATGAAGGTAATGGAGACCATGTGTGTGTGTGCGTGCATGTGTGTGTGTGTGCATGTGTGTGTTCAGGCCTCACCTAGATGAGAAGGGAGATGCTTTCCATCTGCTTCCAGGCAGAAACTGATGCTCACACTGAAGGTTTGAAATACAAACGAGTAAAGAAAAAATTTAACATGTTGAACCTTTTAAATGTGCTCTCTTCGTACCAATTAAAGCCTCCACAGACAATTTTTGGTCTATAGTCTGGGTCTTAAATTGTTTTTTTTTATTTGTAATTAATTTCATGCTTAATACTTAGGTTTTTACCTTTGAATGATCAGAAAGAATTGTTCATGTATTTTAAAATATGTAGAAAATGCACCGGGGAGGTTAGGGTTAACCCCCACCGCTCTGCAGAAACTATGTCCTCAAAAAATACTCAAGATTTTGGATTTTGGCTAAAAACGGCACAATCGTAATTAAAAGACAACCAGGAACACTTTTTTAAAATAGATCAAAAACTTTCTCATCCCAATGATAAATATCACCATCTCCAATTTCAAACTTAAAATACATCCTGAAAGAGCATCAACTGTGAATCGTGAAGTCATAAAGCTGTTTGTCGTCAGCGTAGCTGTGGACATTAAGACTTCTGAGGACTTTTCTAGAGGAATCACGTGTATCTAAAGCAATTGTGTGTCTAAAGTTTAACCTAGAAGACACAAAGTATGGAATCAAAGATTTCCCTCAAAATAATTTCACAATTCTATAGTTGCATGAAACAAAAGCTGCATCGGTGCCAAAAAATATCTTCATTTTTGTTTTTTATGAATGTACTTTGGTTGTTGCTTGCATTCATTGTTGGTGAGTTGGTACAGGATAAACCTCTGTTTCAACATCATGTGTCCTGACCTGAAAACTGAAACTTTCACCTTTACACTAAGAGAATTTGTCCTCCACATTTTTTGCATCCCTTGATGACTCAGTGAGCAGCATTTTACAGTTCCCCGCAAACTATTTAGGGGTTTTACCCCCCCCCCGAAATCCAGCCACAAATGGTAATTTAGAGAGCAGCATGGGATGAATCAACTGTGGATTCAAACCCATAATCCATCTGTCTCGAGGGCAGACACTCTGCCACTAAGCCAGCGTGCTGCTGGCACACGAATAAATGAAAGAACGGAAACGCCTGATGCCTCCAAAGCATTTTTTCAATGCCAAACACTCCAGTACGTCTTTACTTTTAAAAGTAATTCTCCAAGTGAGATTAATTACAAGACCTCACACTCAGTCCATCTTTGTTTCCATTCCTCGTGTATGTTTCCCTCTTGTTTCCATGACAACATTATGCAGACAAACACCAAGACGAGACTTTCCTTATAATCATCTGCCAGATCTATATTAAGGAACCATTACCACCTGACACAGGTCCAGAAATGTACCTTTTGACGATTACACTGACACTGTGGGAAAAGTTAAATTAGATTCTTTGAGGTGGATCTACAGTATGAAGACTGAGTACCATACAGCAAAAATCTGGCTAACAAAAAAGAATCAACTGTGACTTTTCCTCTTGTCTTTTAATTCACGAGGTACATGTTTTTGCGGCTACAATGACCATTCTTTGTATGCTGGACCACATATTTGTTGTAAATACAAAGATCAAGTTCCTACCAGGAAACACTAGTGCTTTCATCTCCCGCGGTCAGTAAACACATCTCCTCCTCCTGGTTAAACATGGCTGGCTGCACCGTGAGCGATGCGCTGGCGATCACAATCGGCCGAGCCCTGAATTGAAGCACAAAGAGGGGTTCAACTGTGAGATGACTTTTTTTTTTAAGCTTTTTTCTGCTGTTTTTTTTCTGTTGTTTCAGTCGATATTGACTTCATATTGACTTCATCAGCACACAGTTTTCCTTCAACTTCTGGTTCTATCTTGCAGCAGTCCCAGACTGCAAGGAATTGTTTTCACAATTATTTCTTATTCCGCCTTTGAGTGACAGTTTTGCTATACTCAACCCACATCCAGTTCCCATACTCACCAAAACTTGCACACACGAGTACCCAGCGAAAACAAATTTTTGACATTGTGAACGACCCGCCCCCAAGAAACCGTTGACATCACAGCGGGCGAAACCGTCCACAAAATGAATGAAGCCAAAATCTCTTAAAGGAGCTCAAAAAATATAAACGTTTCAAAATCCACTAACAAAACCAAAACACAAGTGTCGGCGAGATCTAGGACGTTATAAAATTCTTATGGGATGGTCAGAGAATCTACAACTTGGCAGCCATTTAGTGCGAAATTTTCATATTTTCTTACAATGTAAGAAAAGAAAACTTTGAGTGATCATGCAACTAAAGTTATGTTGACCTTTGCAAGGGGCTGCTATCTTGAATTAAAAAAAACATCAATTTTAGTACTAGCTTTAAGTTTAAACATCTCCTACAAATTTCACTCTATTGCGGCTCAACTCCTCCTTGCTCGCACATTTTTAACCGGAATGTTTGTAGTAATGTGTAGTATGAATCCCTGGCTCAAGCTGAACAAAACAATATAATGAATGTATAAGGAATGAGGGTGTGGTTAACAAAGTAACTCTGTTGCCAATGAAAATCTAAAAATGTACTTTTGCTGATCTTTCTAAAAGTTATACAGACCTGTTTGTCTCCCCCAGACGACCAAAACATAAAATGGTTGCTATGTAGGGAAAACCAACAGAAAAGTCGCCATTGTGAAAAAGTACTTTTGTGAATTTGTCACATACAACTCTGACCACGGTGGCAGGGGCAGAAGTGGAGCTGCATGTATCAGGCACTCAGCCAGTGAGGGCAGGCCAGTAGGGGGCCACGAGGGCAGGGATGGGTACCACAACCATCGCAGCTTTAATTGTTCTTCAGGGAGGAGGGTTCTTCAGGGATACCATTATTATTAAGTACTGCAGTATGTGATTCCCCTGTGATGTCAAAACTGTAGTTTGGTTTATGACATAAGAAATTAGTGCATCTCAATTCTGGTTGTCAGGGTTCACTGTCCTTTCAGATGGAAGTGTAGCAGAGCTTTCACTCCAGATAACACTGACTGTGGCTGAACCTGGTTTTGAAATGGCAACTTCCCAAATCCAAGTCCAGTGCAGTGTTTGCTGCTCCACAGCGGGGGAATAAAACTTGCTGTTCTGCATGTTTGATCCAGCACGCCTGATTCAAATCACTTACTCTTTATGGTGCATTTGCATAGACAATGATCTTCAGGTGTGCTGGAGTGAAAAAGCATGTGGGCCAGAAGGGCTGGTGTTAAAAAGCACAGGAAAATGTGTACTGTAGTTGATATTACCTGTAGAGCACAGCTTTATCCACTCCGAAAGCTCCCACAAGCAAGTCTGCAAAAGAAAACGATCTGAGTGAAGTTATCGAGAAGAAGCTCTAGAGATGGAATGCGGTGGAACATTTTTTCTTGCACCTGGATAACCATTTTGATCAAGGTCTGTGTTGCCTCGAAGAGAAAAGCCAAAACTAGCCGGGAACGAGCTGTAAGCCCATTGACCAGCGAGTATCTGAGCAGGAGAGTCCATCAGTCCTTCACCATGACCATTATAGATGAAAACTAAACCCTGTCCGTCTTCTCCTCCGTAGGGACAACCGATAGCTAAGTCTGAGCGTAGACAAAGAAAAAGAACACACAAGCTGATTAGCCTGTTGGAAATGACCATTCTACAACATGAAAAGAATCTGATTATAAGATTTGGACACAAGTGAAGAAGGCACCTTTGAATCCATCCTGGTTCAGATCTCCAAGAGGAGCTAGAGAGCTACCAAACCGACCAAAGGCCTGGGGACCAAGCAGTTGGGATTGGCTTGGCTCTAGCAGCAGAGGGCCTCGCTGCAGATACATGTAGACCTTACCAAGCTCCTCCAGGCGCCCATTAGAACCGCGGCTCATGAACAGTGGCGCCCCCACCACCAGGTCATCCAGCCTGGAGAAAAACCAGAATGAGAAACAAGCCTTTCAACACATTAAAGAAAAAACAGAGAGCTTTTATTCTCAAGGAAAACAACAATACAGTTCAAGGTTTGAGGAAGTGAAAGTAACGGTCATGAGAGCACATTGGGATTGGAAATTTTTATGACACACAGTGATCATGTGGAAATGTTCCAAAAAACTTTGACGCTTCTATTTAAAAAAACTCTTCCCCACACCCACTCTGGTTCTGGTTTTGCCTTTTGCTTTCATTTAATCTTCCAGTCACTACTACTTTCTGCTTCCATCTGCTCTGCCAGGGTTTCCCTCACTTACCCGTCACTGTTGATGTCAGTTGCTGCCACTGCGTAGCCAAAGTAGGACCCCATCTGGAACACATTACAGGCGAGACCTGGTTAGCCTGTAATCACACTACGGTGCACAGATCCCGTTCTTTTCTTTGATTTTTTTGCTCCCTGTCCTTTTTGTGCTTTGTTCCCTCCACCACCACCACTCCAAAGAAGTTTCTCTATCCCACAATGCCCTTGAGTCTCTCTGTTTTATTTTCACGGATCTCAGAGTTTTAGCTTCTGTAAGTGAAGTGGAGGGATCGCGGATGAAGACGATTGAAAAACTCATTTAGTTAAGCTCTTGTGGACTTTTCCAGTTTAACTTAAGTCAGACCCATGAATGAGAATCATGTTACATTCTCAAGTGAATGTACTTTGAAGGGATTTGACATTTAAAGCAAAAAGATTAGTTTGAAAGAAAAGCTTTACTTTCGGGATAAACCTTTACAATCCAAGCAGAAAGTATAACTTTTATGAAATGTACATTTTGAAAGGCATATTTACAAAACTGTAAACTTAAAGTCCCACTCCGATCATATTTGGATCTATTTTAAAAGCATTTCCAGATGTCTTTTAAATATGATTTTTTTTTCTAAATAAAAAAAAAACTGTGTCGTTTTCTAAGCCAGTTTCTGCAGAAATTCGCATATAAATTGTGAGCAAGACCATTGGTGTGGAGCAACCCCGACCCTCTTTGCCGTCACCTGTAGAGTTCTCAGTTTAAGTGCTCTCCCACTAGCTTTCAGCTCCTCACACCCCAACCTAACATTATCGGTGCAAGACAAATAGCGAGTAATATTTGAGCTATCCAGCAGTACAGTTTAGAGTCTGACACCAGCTCTGACGAGAAAAACATAAACATACAAGGCTCTATTTGTCTGCTCCTGGTTTGCCACAATTTGAACAAAGAAATACTCAGAAATGCTACTTTAAGATGAATTTTCTACAATATCAGAAAAAATGCTACTAGAAAATGTAAAACATACAAAATCAAAGTGGTTATTAAAGGTTCTCTTTAGGCTACTCACTAAATTTGAAAGTTTAAGTAAGAGTTCAGGCATATTTTTTCACCCTAATTTGGATTGTTGCATGTGCATCCACGACTGTGTATTGTAAAAATGCAAGGACACTTTTTCCTCTTTTCATAGTTCTATATATATTGCGAGAAAGAGAACTGCCCTGAACGTAGTGTGGTCCAATTGAAAACAAGGTCTACAGAACATTTGCAGGGAAATCCTGGATCAGTTCAGCAGCTGTGTGAACATAGACAATTGAGCAAAAGCAAAGTGAAATAAAGGACAGAATCAGAACCTCAAAACTCACTTTAAACAATGAGAACCTTCACCAACATGACTCTAAATAAATACAAAAATAATAATATAGTTTAAAAAAATGTACATAGAATAAGCCAGATGCCCTTCCTGACACAACCCTGTATTATCAAGGCACAGGTAGACCCATAGTTAACCAGCAGCGTGAAGGGTCTTGCCTGAGGACCCACACTAGATTAAGCTGAATGCACATACTGGGAAGCAAACCTATAGGTTTTCTGTCTGCCTTTCCTACACCCAGCCAACTGAGCCCTCCAGCTGCTGCAAGAAATGTCAAAAACTATTATTATTTTACATGGTGGCACTATGTAAATATATATAGGTTTATTCTGGGCACACGATCACCATCTAAAGAAAAACACACTTGTCACTTTGGGATTCTATTCGTCAGAATCTATTCTATTCAGACCGAAGTAGATTTTTCAAAAACATGACCAGGTGTGCAACTAATAACTGTTTAGTGTCACTGTAAGAATTCTAGAGGCAGCGGGTAATGCAGACAGTGCGTTGACCTCTCCCACATCAATAAGCATTCACAGTTCAAAAAGATACAGTCATTAACTGTAGTCATGCTGGTCATACAGTGGTCCCTCGTTTATCGCCAGGGTTACGTTCTAAAAATAACCCGCAATGAGCAGAATCCTCAAAGTCAGATCATATAAGCTGTTAAGCCCCTACTACACACTTTTCTCAGACAGACATGAACATTTCATACTTGTCTCTTTTGTTTAAACTTTGAAATTTAAACCTTCATAGAAAAACAAGTCCAGTATTGTAGAATGGAAAACAAAGTTCTGTTCGCAACTGAAGATTTATGCAACTCTGGCAAGCTGGACAAAACCTGTGAAGTGTAAAGAACATGGTACGGTGGTATAAATGACTATGCTTTGCAACAAATCAGAATGCAGAACACTGTGTACTGTAAAAAAATAATTTCAAAAACCAAAATTAAAAAGCATACAACATTGCACTGAAAAATAATCCGCAAAACAGTCAGACCACAAAAGGTGAACTGCGATATGGCGCGAAAACACTATAGTTTTATCTGAACAGCATCACAATGCTAACCACTGTTTGGTGTCACTCAAAAATTCTAGAGGCAGCAGGGGATGCAGTCAGTGAATCAACCCCTCCCACCTCGTAAAGAATCTACAATTCATAAAGATTTGGCAGGCTGAATTACTGCATTAGGCTTTGGTGAATAGTACAATTTTGAAGTATCATATTTTTTATTATTAAATTATTAATAAAAAAAAAAAATACTGAAGATCACATATATTTAATCCAGATCTAAATACTTCATTAGTGCTACTGGATACTGAAGATGATATATTAACAATATACAAGCACTTTGAGCTGTTAAAAGCGCAAAAAGTGCTTTTTATGAATGCAATTTATTTGTATTTGATACAAATAACCCCACTTCCTGCATCACGTTAAGTGCTAATTTAACCAAAGTATTCATTCATCTTCTATACCGTTTTGTCCCTTTCAGGGCTGCCGGAGCCTAACCCGGCCACTCATGGACGAAGGCAGGGGATACCCCTGGACAGGTCGCCAGTCTATCGCAGGGCTACAATCACACCCTCACACCCACACCTAGGGACAATTTAGAGTGACCAGTTAAACTAAGAAGCATGGTTTTGGACGGTGGGAGGGAGCCGGAGACCCCGGAGAAAACCCACGCATGCATGTGGAGAACTCCACACAGAAAGGTCCCCCACTGGTGACACTGTTTCAAGTCCCCCAGCCGGGACTTGACATGGGGACCTTGTTGCTGTGAGGCAAGAGCGCTAACCACTGCGTCACCGTGCAGCCATTAAGCAAAATAAAGCAAGAAAATTCAGAGCAATTTTTCAATTTCATAATATTTTTCAGTGTTGTTTTATCAGGGTAAAAACTCCTGAAACACTGACAGAAGCTGGTTTTGAGAGGAAGTAATGCAAGAGGACTAATATTAGGATTAGCTGGTACATTCTTTAGTTTATGATTATTTAGTTACTGAATGCAGCCTATTAAATTGGGTTATTTGGCTAATAGAATAAAGTTCATAATCATTCTCTGGATGGTAAATGTCAATAAGTAGCTGTCACTCTGCCTTATGATCTTCTAAAAATAAAAATACATGTTTATTGCTCCAGCTTGACTTGAAATAACCCTCTAACTGGGCAAACAGAACCTGTGAAAAACAACCTCAGAGCATTGAAGTTGCTCAAATTCTCATGATAGTCTGGCTTAAAATGTCACTTTAAAAATGATGCATAAAGGAAATACTGATGCTGTCTGTGTTTTAAAAGCAAAGTTACAAATGACAAACTTGTTTCGTTGTTGGCGTCCCAGCACAAAGATCATCCGGCGTGTTTTTACAGCTGACTTGGAGAGCACAGACTGATCACCCACAGTGCAGAGTATCAGTCAGCCAGAGGTTCACCTCAGATCACTCTCTCTGGGATTTAACAGTTTACCCAGTGTCCCCCCCACCCTCAATGTGAAGCCTTGGAGCCAAAAAGAAAAGACCTCCCACAATGAGGACACAGCCAAAAACGATGCCCTCTTTTCCACAACCACACAATCACACACAATTACACCATAAATTACTTTATTACATCCCCTAACTCAAAACAAGTTTGATAAAAACTGGTTTATTGCACAATTTCACACCAACTTTTCTTTCTTTTAAAGTCCTACTGTGATCATCTTTTGATCTACTGTAAAAGTGTTCTCAGTGGTCTTTTAATCCTGATTATGCAGTTTTTAGCCAAGAAAAAAACCCTGTTGTTTTCTCAAACATAGTTTCTGCAGAGTGGCCACAGTTCATTAGAAATTCCCCTCAGAGCGACCTCAACCCCATTACCCTCCTTGTTGCTGAGAGCTCTCTGTTTACACGAGAGCTTCTCCAGCTAGCTTACAGTCCCTCTCGCACACTGTAGGCTGACCTCTGACCTCCCCTCGCCCCACAGGGGCAAATTCCTGAAGCTGCAGGAACTGTGCCACATGAAATGAGCACTCTTATGTGATAAACGAAAACTCAAGGTGCAGGAAAAGAACGTGCACATACCTGCTCCCCCGTCAAGTTAAGCAGCGGTTTTAGATCCGTCCCGTTTAAAATTGACACCTAAAAAAACAAGCAAAAAAAAAAAACAAGATTTGTTAGAAGAAAGACATTTTAAGTAGCAATTTTTAAAAAGTAAAAACCACACAAAGTGCTTTACAAGATGCGATTAAAAGGCAATACAAATGTAATAAAATAAAATACATAAATTAAACATCATAGGTAAAATACAAAACATGCAAAAACATGCTAAAAATTCATCTGATTAAAAATGTCTTAAGAAGCTTTTTAAAAGGGTTAACAGGAATACCTTAGATCTACTTTTACAAATCCACCCTTCCTCTCTTCCTGCTAAGTCCTAACTAAGTGCAGTTTCATTGGGTTTCTAGAGCCTATCCCAGCTACGTTAGATCGAAGGCGGACCACACCAACCAAGACCACACCGGGCATTTGGTGAGCATTCAAGAACATGCTAACCCGCATCCTTGAACATGAGGATAGGCCGTGATGTTCACAATGGACAAGCAGGGAGGGGCCTCTTTATCTTGTTCTACTGTTTACCAGCACGTCTGCCACCAACTCACAGCTGGAAGAGGCTTGGTGCGAAACGTAGAAGAGGTGTTTATTTGTGAGTCTTGCTCCAGGGATTTTCTTTCACAACTCTGTTCTGATACATGATTAACTTGATGTCATGCATTTCCTGCCAGGCACAAATCCTAATTATTAATTTCTCCTTCATGATCCATTTTAAATGGTTGGCGCTTCTGTTAATTAAAAAGAAAGCCATCCACACATCGCCACAAAACCCGAATCCCTGATTCGTCAACTGTTCAAATGGTTCAACTTTTAATGCAGGTTCAATGGCTGCGCATTTTGCCCAAAAAAACAAACAAAAAAAACAAAAATGTAATGCATGAAGGTGAGATTTTTGAACGCGGAAGCCCGAAATGCACGTTTACACAAACTGGTCATTGGAAGCAGCCGCTTGAACGAGTGTTGCAGAGGGCGGCGTGAACAGAGGTATCGGTTTAAATTCAGAATCAACAAAGGCAGCCTGTTTTTGGACTGTGGGAGGCAGCCTGAGTGCTCAGAGAAAAGAAACAAATACATGTTTGTTTGGTTTTTATTTCAAAAAGGTGAGGTTTATTAAAAAGGAGAAAACAGAAAAGGAACTTACTAAACCATAAAGCATGAATCCCTTTGGAACTCCTGTGATGAAGTCTGTAAAATACAGAAGAAAAGCATAATTACATTCATTGTTTTAGTTTTTAGAGCCTCTAAAAGCGCCAGCTTCCTGAAGGACTTAATGTGTTTCCGTTACAGCATGAACATGTGTGGCAAGGCTGTTCTCAGTCGATCGTTCTGGCTCTGTTTTGTAAATACGACCCTCACCTTCCTCGCCATCCCAACTAAACTCGCCGCCGGCAACAGAATAACCTGCAGGAAAGGGGGTAGGGGTTGCAAAGAGAAAAAACATGTCGGATGACATTAAAAAAAGCTTTTATGATGCACAGAAAAACAACTCTCTGGATCTGATTTCATTTCATCAAAAGTTATTAAAGCTCTTGTTGAAATTTTTGGCACCACAAAAACAAAAACGCTTAATTCTACCTGAAGTAAAAAGCTGGTAAAGACATATTTTAGCAGTGGGATGCTGGGATTCACATTAATATTTGAACTGTTCCAGGCTTTTTAAGGCATTTTTGAACACTTTTATTCAAAACTAATTCAGTTATTGAATCATTCAGCCTATTTATAACATTCCTGTTAATTTCTATGTTTTTTCAATACTTAGAAAAATCCTCATTTACAATCATTGAAAATATATTTTTTATGAATAATCTACGTAGCATTTTAAGCTTCTTTGTTAGCCGTGTTTTTTTTGGTTTTTTGGGGGGGGGTGGACTTTTTGGCTGAAACACAACTTTTTAAACCTTTTTTTAAAATAAATCTGCATTGACATTTGTCAGTTTTTGAAGTTTACCAAGAACATTTTCTGATTCTTCCTTACCTTTTTAAACAATTACTTGACAGTTCTCTCCAGACCAGCCTTTAGGATTAACCTTTAAAATATATTATACTCTTTATTGCAAGGTTTACCGGTACTAAGCTTTCTTTAGAAACAAGTTTAAACTTCTTTATCTGCAAATGTTGAATTTGATCTTCAATTTGTGCACTTATGTGCTTTTTAACATCGTATAATATTTTAATTTGCTTTTAAATATACATTGCTTGTGATGGCATTAGCAGATATTACGTATTATCCATTGTCCATTTTCCAAACCCGATTTATCCCTCCAGGGCTCATGGGGAGGCTGGAGCTTATCCCAGCCACTGTTGGGCAAAGTGGTGGTTTATTTTCCGCATTAGCATTGAATTTTTAGAAAATATTTGTTTGGTCTTTTTCAAGACTGTTTTAGCTTTTAAAATATAAAGATTTTTACTCTTAAATCTCCACGGCTGCAAAATATGTGCAAAATCTCTACGTTTTTATATCAAAGTCGTTTTTTCTGGTTTTTCAAAACAGAAACTGGTAACAAAAGCAACAAACTGCAGAGGTTGCAACACAATGATTTTTGGATGTGTCAAGTTTTGGACAGACCTTTACTGCATCAGGATTAGTTTATCCTGAAGAAATATGATCAAATTGACTGCCAAGATGCCAAAATTATCACAAGATAACAGTTTTAGTAACATGAAGGTTTCAATAACGGTCCTTTCATTCAGATGAAATAAAAACACATTTTAAGGACAACTACTGCTTAGGAACGCGCATTTGGTAACATTTATTACTTAAAAACATTTTCTTATAGCATTTACTAAAATTTGGCAAATTTTGTATTGTAAATTCAGGATATTTGCAGAAACAATGACAATGAACAGTCTGATTCCAAAATTATAAAAAAAAAAAAAAAAAAAAAGATCAATGTCAGAATTAAACATTATGAACAAGTTGGAACTTAAAAATAGGGATGGGTGATCCATCTGTGTCAATATCAGTATCGGTGTGGGCTGATATTTGCACAATTCGAGTTTATCAGTATTGGTCCAATATAAAAAAATCCAACGTTTTGTTCTGTTTTCAAATACACTTTAAATTTTAAATGTATGCTTGGTCCTAATGGATCCCTGGCAACTGGAAACTTATGGTTAACAGTTTTGTCTGATGGTCAGTAAATGGTCTGAATGTTTTTAAATATATTTTCAAAAAAGTAAAAGTGGTACACAATAATGTGCGGCACAAAATAAAAAACTAAACTTTGTGTTACTGTAAACATTTACATTTTGGTATCTGCAAATTTTGGCCACAGTTGCAGTGGAAATATCTGTTATATGTATCAGCTGGAAAAAATGATATTGGTCCGTCCCTACCTAAAAAAGACTTGAGAGTTTAAAAAAAACTTTTTAATGAAATAGCTCCTTAGGTTTATTCTGTCTGCATTGTAAATATTGAGAACGTTCTTTTAAAATGACAAGGATACATAGATAACACAGTCCAGGAACTCAACATCTGTGGTTCAGCTCCTTTGTTTTCATGGTTTACTTTGGATGAAAGGGTGTCTGACATGAGGGTGGGTCTTAATAGAGACTTAATAAATTGTTCAATGTAGAAAGAATTCACTCTCTGGGGGAGGGGGGTCGGACTTCTGAAGAAAACAATCCAGGAGTTGAATGAAGCTAAATTTTGTCCAGATGGCAGCATTGGAGATAAGGTCAGCAGGTCAACAAAAACACCGGAGTTGTCTGGGGACTGTACAAATGCAGAACAAAGATGATGAGATACAATCGTTGTTTTTTTTTCATGGAAAATAGATTGCTGGTGTTGTCGATGGGAGACATTCTTTAACATTCAAGAGCGTTCGTGGAAAAATGGATCCCTAACCTAATGCTGTGTTCACACCGGGCTCAGAAACACGCATTCAATCAACCACTTCTAATGAGGAGTCTATGATTAATGAGTGTATATGCACATTTCAGGCTTCCACATTCAAAACTCTTGCGTTCACGCATCGCTACAAAAGTCAGTTTTCCGGGCTCTACGTACAAAACACTAAGCAATTGAAAGGATTAAAAGTTGAACCGGTTGAACTTTGACCAATGAGAGACTTGGATTTGGTACTGACATAGGTAGCATCCTTTTCAAAACACCAAAGTACCAACTGTTTGAAAATTGGTTTTGACGGAGAAATTTATAATTGCAGTTTGTACCCAGCTGGAATGAAATGACATCAAGTATTTCATATATTGGAATAGAGCTGTGAAAGAAAAAACCTTGAAGCAAGGTTCAACATTTCGCACAGAGCCTCTTCCAACTGAGTACGTATGCTAGTATCAGGTAGCGACAGCCCAGTGTGAGTAGCCTGTGCTAAAAGTGCGTTCAAGAATGCCCGTTTAGCCAGGTGTGTACATTGCATGTCACGACAAACTCTGGAGCTCTACAGAGATATGTTTATAATCCCAACGGCAACTTTTTATCAGACCAAGTGGATTTCTTACCAAGGTAGCTGTCGTCGTAGCTTCCCTGCGCTTGTCGAGTCTGAATCTGCCCGGCAACTGACAGCAGGAAGTAGGAAGGATAGTAGGCCTTGACAATCTCCTCAGTCATGGCTGAAATCAGCTGACCTACAGGATGGATAGGTATCAGGGGCTTCAACGATATCTCACTCCTGTAGGGGTTCACACAACTGGAAGCTCACCTTGCCAATAAAAGCTACCCGGTCCTCCAAGAACGACCCTGCCATCCTGCAAAACACATGCACAACAGCAGTCTAAGGCTTTAAACTCAACCGGAAATACTCCATCAATACTGTTGTTACCTTCGTGAAGTCAGCGCTGAATCCTCCCTGACAATAGCCCTGTCCAGCAGGTCCATGTCTCTCTGCAGTGAGCCACACCAAATAATAAGAAACGTATTCTCCTGCATTGAAAACTGAGCAGAAGGAACAATTCCCTTTGTGGGCTCACCTGTTCGACAAGGGGCGAACTCCACAAATGTCTTGAGGCCATCCACAGAGAGAAAACAGGTTCCCGTAACATCAGCAAAAGGCGTGTCCCGTTCGGTCCTCCAGTAATACCTTGGAGCACAAGCCTGAAAACCACAGATAGAACCAATAACTGCATATGAGAACTGGACCAAGTGACCCCTATCTCCTTGCATTCCAAACAGGAAAGTACCTGCTGGTTTCAAGAAACCAAAATCCCAAAGACTTCTATTGAGAAATAAACAGCTAATACTCTATCATTTTATTGTTCAGAATACCGGTAGCCATGTTTGCTCTGATACCTTTTTTTTCAATCCTATTTTTTTGCTGTAGTGCAAGTGCTTTACTGACGATGTCTGGCTCCACCATGACACAGTCTAAATCGACTATATAGGTGAGTCAATTTACTTCATTTGGTAGGAGCCTGAAGGAAGCTATTTTCTGAGGGGGACATCACACTCACTCAGTCCAGCTCTATGAAGTCAATGTAAGGACTGAGTAGAAATAGAAACATTTCAAACTATATCTGAAATATTTTCTGCCTTTCTTGTATTAAAGCCTTGGTCAACAAGCTATCAAGCCAGTTACCTGTCCTTTTAACCTGTCCATTGTCCTTCCTGGAACCGGATTAAATACTTAAACTACAGCACATTTGGCAATTTTCTTCAATGCAACCACAATGTTGTTTTAATATCTAATGACTTAAGTAGAAATAAAAAGGAACAAATTGGTGACAGCATTATAGTGATAGTCTAAGAAGCTTACTGACCAACATCACAATTCAGTACCAAGTTTAAATTGGTCTGGTCTCACAACCCAACACAAAGCAACAAAACATCAAAGCGTGTTCCTTTTTTTTTTTCTGTCTTTTGGCCTCTCAGTTGCTCTTTTTTGAACCCCAGTCTACTCACTGCACCTGGTGGTGGTGGTGGTGGTGGGGGGGGTGGGGGGTGGGGGGTGGGGACAATTGAAAAATCCAATCAGTCAGCATCTGGGGCTTTTTTAAAAAGCACCTGAAGAGGCCCAGGGGGATTTCCTCTGTCAGTTGTGCCAGTGTGGTGCAGAAACCCAACTGTGTTTCTGTTTTTTAGTGGGATGGTTGAAACAGAAAAGAAAGATCACCTCGTACGTCTCACGTTGCCTTGTTTTCCTCTGGTATGCACAAGTCAGTGGCCGCCACCTTTGTATTTTTTACAGCTAAAGTTTATAAGTGAGACAGACCTTTGGTTTCTTTACTTATTTTTTATTGACAGAATTGTAAGGGCTGTTTTTTTGTATTTCTTTTTTTTTGCACAACACCAACTGAAAAAAAAGTTATTTACAATTGTTATAATCCAAATTAGCCCAGATCCTTCCAGTAAACCCAATTATCCATGCATTTTTAAAACCCGCTTATTCCCGTTTTGGGTGACAGGGTTGCTGGAGCCTATCCAGTTATTGTCGGGTAAAATCAGCCAGAAGACAATTATCATAGCTATATTTTAAGAATGATCTACATCAGTAACACAAAATTACATGCAAAACATTTCATCCAGTCCCCTGTACATACAACCACAGTGGTCACCTGTGGAGAGAAATGTCTCTGCATTCAACGGAATATATTTGATCCACCCCTCCAAGTGTGGCTGCAGTTTAGCAACCAAACACCAGCTGTTTGTTAATTATTCTCATTCTTAATTAAAAGTGACCAGGAAGTAGCCATCCACCCAGCTTCATCTAAATTAGTCAAGTTTATTACACTAATTAGTGTGAAAAGGAACTTTACTCAACATGACATGAAAGCTGAAGTTTTCCCAAACAAGTAGACTCATTTTAAAGACCAACTATGATGAAAACTGTCTTTGTGGTGTTTTTAACTTTATCTTGGTACAAAACAAATACAGTTTGAAGAAGAGCACGTTTGTGATGTAGAAAATACACTGGGCGGGCCACAAGCTCCCTGCTCCGATCCCACCAACAACTCAGAGGCAAACTTCTAATGAACTACTGCCGCTCTGCAGAAACTATGTCCTAGAAACAACACGGACTTTTTATTTTAGATAAAAACAGCATATTGTTAATTAGAACAAAACTTTTACAATAGCTCAAAAGATGATCAAGTGGGTCTTTAAATCTCACTTGACATACTTTAAAACAAAAGTTAAAGCTACAGATAAGCTGTGGCCAGGAATTTGAGATTTCAACTATCTAAATGAGGTCAAAGATGAAGCACACTTAAAAGAAAAGAAAAACAGGTGAGAAAGTTAATTTATATCAATATTGTGAAAAAATAACTTGGGTTGAGGCACTGACATCGACAATACTCAGTGAAACCATAGCCAAAACAACGTATTGTACATTTACCATGTATCTGCCGTTGTAAACAATTTGTTACCATTTTTTTTTTGTAGAGATGATTTTTTTTAAATTTACAAGTCAGCAAAATCATTACTTGCTTTGAATAGATAAACGTAACTGATTTAAGCACCAATCTATAAATGCATTTTTTAAAATTGTATTTGTTTGACTTTCTTTTTTTTAAATGACCAAAAAAAAAAAAAAACCTCTACTTGCAGTTTAAACAATGAAACATCCACAACACAACTATGGCATCTTACCAGGGTGCTGTTGCCATGGGAACGCACTGTAGCTCCAAACCACTGATGGGACTTGAACTCAACTTGAGTGTAAATGTCATTGATATAAAAATACCGGTCACCTGTAAAAGAAAAAAAAATACATTGATGAAAATACCCACCAAGTCTTTCAATTCCTTTAAGAAGAAACTTTTGAGAAGGCGGAAGTCTGGCTCAGATCTTTTCAATGTTTGTGCGTGCTCAGATGTTTCTTCCATGGGTGATTTATGACCATGTTCCAGGTCTGTACTTTTAAACCATATTCAGTGCTGCAGCTCAGACCAGACAGCTAAAGCAGTCTTGTTGCTGTAACTCAACAGCTGTACTTCATCAAAGGGATCTGCTTTTAGCAGTCCCAGTAAAAACATACGGGTGGTAATTTTGCAATTTGAGCAACACACCAGCTTGGAGTGGTTTTGCTTTACAATCGTGGCCCTCTGTAATAACTCGTTTCCTGAAACAAGACTTTTATATTTGTAAATCTGAATTTTCAAGACAGTTTTTGCAGTTTTTCTACGGTTAATCCAACAAATTGTGGGTGTATGTTTTTATTTAGTCAACACAGACACACCTTCCGATCTGCGTAAACCATAACTCCAAAATCAGCATACAAGCGCTTATGATAAGCTACACCCTGTGATCCTCAGATGGCATTCCTTATCGCTTCCTGCTTTCCTGGTGGAAGGGAGGGGGGTTTCATTTCCTGACAGGGTTATAGGGAGGGGGGCAATACATGTATTATAGAGTTCAAAGTGCAAAAACAATGTAGTTCATATGAGGAAAATCTAAATTTTCCCTTTTATAGGGACAATGTATGCCCCATAATGAGGAATTTAGCTGGTGTTTAAAACACAACAGCACTTCTCACCCAGGGGTCAACCTGGGAGACTCTGGACATTACATAACTCCTCTGGGAGTCACTTTTATGCCTGGTAGCTATTTAACTGGAAACATGAATTTTTTTATACCCAACTACAGCTGTGATAATAGTCTAACATCGGAGTTACACAGGTCCGTCTGCCTTGCATTACCTGGGGAATCGGCCTCACAATTGTCAATTAGTTTACACTATCTCCATATCTCCAGTACGTTCCCCCTCTACTCCCTGGCTTCTGTAGGAGTGGTTTGTTCTTCCACCCCCGTGTCAAATACTTCATCCAAAATTTTGGAAATCAGGCCCATGCTCTCTCCTTCCTCACTAAAGTCCTTGTAAAATGCACATTTTTTATCATAAATGATGTCATGTTTTTGTACTTCCAAAAGATCGTCGTTCGTGGCGAAAATGGACACTTGTGTTATCTGCGCTGTTAAACATGCATTGTCATGTCGCCTTAAATATAAAATAAAATTACGTTTTAGTTCGAAAGAACAAAAAAGTCTTTATTTTGAAATCTACACCTGTTTTCTGTTTCTCCGGCTTTTGTGGCAAAATCAACACGTCAACAGACTGGAAATTGAACTCCTGCATAAATCTCGCGATGCAGAGGGAAGGACGCCAGACGCAGACCTGACAGAGGCAATGAAAATATTCCTATTAATTAATAAACACTCAAGCAAGATTTTTTCAGAATAACCTACCTTGCTCATCAAACTTGATAATGCTGCAGTTAGATTGGCGCCAGGGACATAAGAACACAGCTCCTCCTTCCGTGATGTTGGGCTGGCTTGTATTGGCTTTTGGAGCGCCGATCAAAACGCTGATTCTAAACAACAGAAAAATAGATGAAGTCTAACCAGTGGTACACAAACGAGAGGCACAAAAACAATTTTTGTTTTATTTTTCCTTGAAGTGAAATTTACTGTGAGGCAAATAAGTGTTTGAACACCCTGTGATTTTGCAAGTTCTACAACTTAGAAATCCTTGATAGGTCTGAAATGTTTATCTCAGGAGCATAGAAATCTGGAAATCCCATGGTTTGATGTTTTAAATAATTTATTTTTATTCTACTACTGAAAATAAGTATTTGAACACCTGAGAAAGTTAGGGTTAATATTTGGTACAGTAGCTTTTGTTTGTTTATGTAAAAGTGCGCTTTGCTGACTTTCGTTCTCAAAACATTTGCATTCACACGTCACTTCACAAATTCTACAGTTTTTGGCCACTACGTACAAAAGTACGTGACCACTGAACGCGTGGAGAAAGTTAAACCAGGTGACCAATCAAGGACTCAAATTTAGTAGTGAAGTATGGATGGCGCCCTCTTTAATTCACTGAAGTTAAAAATGGATCATGGAGGAGAAATGAATAATTGAACTCTGTGCCCGGCCGGAATTATCTAACACCAAGTCTTTCATTTATCGAAATAGAGCCATGAAGGAAAGCCCAGAGCAATATTCGCAAAATTTGAACTGCTTCGACATTTCACACCAAGCCTCTTTCCAATGTAGGCAGCGAACACACGCTAGTATTGGTTAACAACCATCCAGTGTGAACACCATATAGGCTACTGAATGCGCGCTCTTGAATGCGTGTCACAGGCCTGGTGTGAATGTAGCATTAGCAGTTTACTGCATGAAACAAAAGCGTAAATGTGAGTGAAGCAGCTGGTCTGAGCAGATTTTCAGTGCTCTTGCAAAAATATTTCATCTGGTTTAATTTCTTTACCATAGTTTTACTATTATTACTGTATTTTTTCAAATAAAAAGAATTTACAGATATTCTTTAAAGCCCACTACATAAAAGAATTGATAGAAAAAAAAACTTAAGATGTTTTTAAACTCTGAGAAGATCCACAAAACATTTTACAATATAACTTTAGTGATGAAATATACAATAGATACTATCAAATAAAACATGTTAGGTGATTAAGCAAGATTTTGCTCACAGAAATAATGATGTGTTCAGGAAAAACACCTATATAAAAACCTTTAGCCTCTGTCTCAAATAGACCTACAAATTTCAAACATCTGTAAGTAACTGTGATGTAAAGAATTAATTATCAACAAATTGTGCATACTTTCAACTCAGCATGCAGTCTTCATTCTCACCATAAAGTTTTAAAAATTAGTAAAACGTGGTTTCGGGATTTTAAAGGAAGCAGCCATTTTGAAATGAGCAAAAAAAGCCCTTTACTGCCTCTAGTGGAATCATGATGAACTGCGGGGCAGAAAACATGGACCAAGTTATTTACAGTGAGTAGTGTCAGGACAGTTTGGATCATGCTAATGAGATAGGGGTCTCAGAGATGTGTGTATCATACATAATTCCATTGGTTATATAGGGTTATGGTGTTTCTGGTAAAAAAAAGAACCTTGACTTCAGCAACTGATGACAAAAACAGAAATCAGGCAGACTCTCTGCACTTCCTCCTTCCCCCATCATGTCTTCAGTGTGGAATATTTACACATCGGAAAACGCTTTTCTGTAACGCAGCAGCAGAGCCACTGAAACAACCAGATTTGGAGTTTTAAATCACCTGTTTTTCACAGAGAACATGACACAATCACTTCCTGTAATCTCCTCATGCGTGCAGCTGAAGCTTGTGCCTCAGTCTATGAAAAGCATCGCTAATGAAAACTTGACAGCCAGGATTAAGCTCCTCAAAGTAGTGTTTACCAGGGGGACAAATCTGTTTGGACCTGAAATCAGGATTCCTTTCCTAATAGTCACGATCAGCTGGAACATCTGCAAACAGTGAAGTGACTCACAGGTGATGTGAGGAAACAGGATTTTTTTTTTATTTTTACTGGAAGATTTATGAGCAGGAATGATTCTCTTCTCAAACTCTTCCTGCATGGAGTATAAATAAAAACAGGTGGATAATTTGGGAAAGTTAGAGTAGTTTTGAGACAACTTGATCATCATAGAAATGTTTACACCAGTTCTGCTTTCTAGAGCTTCTTCCACCCCCCCTCCCCTTTCTTCAGCATGAGCATGTTCGGTTGATTCCTCTTTTGAGAACAGATTTATTCTGATGGATCAACTTGGATTCCATAATCAATGTCAGAACCAGAGTTACAGGACCCATAATACAGGAGACTGTGCTAAGTGGCAGAAAGCTCAAAACTTTATTCATATGCTACAAGCATGACAAAACCACAAACAAAGGGAGCAATACAAAAAAAAAAAAAGTGTGACAGCAGAAGTCAACCAAACAAGACTACACTGAACAGCAGACACTTAAATGTTTTGAGGATGATTGCCTTAACTGAAGACAGCTGTGGATGATTATCAAATGAAACCAGGTGGAAACAAACAGAACCTAAACCAAGAAAACAGAAGACCCAACAAACCAAACAAAAACCACAATCCTCACAATCAAACCTATATTTTTCACTATGAATAGCTGTGAAGCATTTTAAATTATTAATATATCTATTTATCCATTATATATGCCTTTTTACAAAAAATCCAGGCAGATCACTGCAGAATATGTGGAATACAATGAAAAAAAAATCTGCTGTTTGTTGTGTAGCTGTATTTGTTGTCCAGATAAAAAGTGAACAGTTTGATGCAAATTAATGACAGTTCATGCTATGCATTATTTGTGTGGAGGGAAAATGGGTGCAAATCACCACTCATCTCTTACCATGTCTGATATATTTGTTTGGAGGCTTTATCTACAGAATATTGACCTTTCACTGAAAATCACAACATATCTGTAACATGGTTCAACTGTGACAAGGTCATTTTTACATAAAAAGTCACCATAACTATGCAATAATCTTTATTGATCATAATCATGAAGCTCTCCACTTTGTTGCAAGAAGTCCATTATAATACTGTAACTGCGATTGGTAATATTTTCTGGAATATTGTAATTACTCTTTATCAATATTGGGAAATACCATTTGGATTGAGGCATGGTAGGTTTATATCAGTATAATGTAAAAACGACCAAGTGCATCACAGCGGACAAAGCACATGTGACGGCGTCAAAAAAATGATCAAACCATCATTCCAGCCCAATGTGTGGAAACACTTTGACTTTAGCAAAGACATGTGACCATACAGTGTGGTAGAATGCTCTAATAATGTTCCGTTTGTATTCTTTGGATGTGGAAAAAGAACAGTGGGCTGAACTTTATGGAACTAAAATGTGAATGAATTTGCCATTAATTCTTGTTTAATTATTTGTTTGTTTGCACACACATTAAATTTACGCTTGATTGTCTTGCAAAAAATACAAGGAATCTAGATAACTTCACCTGCACTGTTCAGTATTTCTCTCTGAGATACACCGGTTAGAAATTTGGCTAAAGATGTCCTGGATCGATTTTAGGTCAGTGAATCGGATCATTCAAAATGAACCAATATCAACTATGAATTGAATCAGCAACCACAAATTACGATATGAATCAAATCGTTGGTAAAATGAACTGTTACACTCCTACTCATATTCACCTCCCAACCCCTTCATGTCTACATGCCGTTCAATTTGGCACCGAAATGTTGTCTTTCAACATTGCTAGCATTTACATGAGCCACACATGGCCCAAAGATCCCAGACTGCACATAACTTATTACCCACATCAAATGGCTCAAGTGTCCCATAAGGACATGAATTACATTAGGTTTTATGGGGACATGTCTGGCACCCAAAGGTTCTCTCAGACAAAATCAATCTGGATCAAAGTGAGTTTTCAGGACCAAATGTGGGTAAAAAAAAAGGCAAATCTAGGCTTCCTTTGGGGTCAAAAGTTTTTTCTATTTAGGATGTTAGTAGATCCTAGACTGCATCTAAATATTTTTTTCCCAAGGTTGCAGGTTTAGCAAACATGTCAGGAGCAATAAGCAGAATGCTCCTATGAAAAAGATGGTGGAGCATCAAGCTGGAATGAGGACTGTAAATATACTGTAAACTTACATTTATTTGTGTGTTTATTTCCTCAGCCTGACACTAGATTTGGATATTGACCCAGATGCACACTGAACAGTGAGATCAGGTGAGGGAGACCGGTTATGCAACTGATCAGCTACGTAAAAACCCAACAAAATCAGAAAGAGGAACACACAAACACAAAGACCTGAGTCACACGGCACAAAGAGATCTAAGGTCAGCAAAGGGTCAGAGACACTTTAAGCTTTAAAGGTCGACAGCTACACTAAAGGTGTATTCAGACAGGACACATTTGGTTCGCTTAAAGTTAACCAGAGTTTGTTTCCTCCGATAGTAAAAAGTGTTGTACCTGACCTTGATACAGACGAACTGGTCAGCGAAATAAAAAGTTTAAATAAGAGAACTGTCCTGACAAGGATTCCAAAGCGGAGGACTTCCATTATTCTTTCTGTTGTTGCTTTGCCCCGCCCTCGTAATTCCTGGCCAATGACTGAAGAGATCTTTAGTCAGGTGGTTTTGTTTGAAAGCTTTGGCTCAAAACAGAAATGTCCAGTTGATGGCAGTCGGAAAACAGACCAAACGCAAGGTTCAGGACCAAATTAAGCGGACTCGGTCCGGACCGACTGACTTTTTCAGTCTGAATACACACTGAGTCTCTGTATCCAACCACTAGCAATCACAACACTGAAACCAGTACAGTATCATTTCCTATCATTAAAAAAGACCCCCCAGTACATGGCACGTACACAAAAAAAGAATTCAAACTAGCTGTGAGCGCACAAAACAGAGATGAAAATAAAGCAACCAGGAGAAACACTCATCAAGATTATTTTCCACATAAAATCCGATCAGTTTCACTGTCAGGCTCAAACCAACAGAAATAAACTAAATGTTTAAATTAACTGAAAGCAGATTACAGCCTGTTTCATGTTCTTTTTCTGAAATGCAGTGTAACTTTGTCTCTGGATTAGAACTGGGCAATGGGGGGCAAATTATTGTGTCCCCTTAAAAACATAAAGAGGTTGTTTTTGAATTAATCTTTCTGAAATACAGTAAAACAGTTAGGGGGACTGATAACCTCATTATGTCAATCACCTGTTTTATCTGTGATATAAATAATATAAGTAAAACAAAGAATATGACGCCATTGGAATCATGACAAATGTCTTCCAAACACGACAGCAAAGGGCTTTGTCTGGCCGTGTTGTAGTCTGGAAATGCAGGCCAACAAGAAAATCTAGGAGCTAAATGCACAAAATCTCATAAAAATCTGTCACAATTTTTAAGACTTAAAGAATGACCAACAATGTCAGACAAAATGAAAAAACTGAAGCAGACAAACTGTGACGTGACTCACAGCTGATAGAAGTCCACACAGCCAACAGTATTAGGAAGCATGGAAGGTGTAGGAGGTTTGGAGCAGAGCCAAGAAGGCGAGCAATCGACCCTTTTGACATGCTTTTAGCACAGCAGGAACGAATGTGACTTAAAAAAATAGGCATACTAAGCTTAAACCATCAATTGATATTGTATTTTTTTCATTTGCCATCCCTCCAATTTCCTAACCCGCTATGTCCCTTTCAGGGATGATGGAGCCTGTCTCAGCTACTGTTGGGCGAAGACAGGCAGGCCATCAGTCTACAGCTAATTGGAAACATTTCTGACCAATCAGCGTCAACCTTCACGCCGACGTCTGTGACTGGCTGGCTTTTGTGCCCTGCTGTTTGGAGCGCAGAAGAGACAGAATTTCTCTCTAGTGAAAATTGTTTTGGTTGCACATTTTTCTGTTTCAAGTGCTAAATAATTTTTCGAACACACAACATTTTTAAAGTTTTACACTCAAAACACTGAGTGTCGTGCTTGGAATAATGGCACTAAAATAGGCCAAAGTCTGCCTTCTCCGCTATCATTCTGAAGCATCTCCTTGCAGACAAATAGATCCACTGAATGATCGATTGCTTCAGAGACAGGTAGAAAAAGATCTAGTTGGAGTGGGACTTAAATGCAGCTTTTAGTTTGATGCGCCTTGGACATGACATTTATTTGAAAATAGAATATTCCTTTTTGACTTATAACATAAGGTATAAGACAAAATAAAATAATGTAGTAGAAAAAGCTGCCCCATCCAAAATAAATCAAGATTTTAGCAGAAAGAGAGTCAAACAGCAACAAAATAAGACACAAAACAGACCCCAGCAGCAGCAGAAATGGAAATGTGCAACCAGATCCAAGATCTGCTGATTAACACAGGAGCATTGCAACAAATTTCCCTCAATTATCAAAGTAAACAATTTATGGTGCTTTCAAATGCCTTCAGCTGTTTCTGTGTAAAACGTTCACATGCAGAGTTTTATTAGCTTCTTCAATGGTGATAAATGTTTGTTTCAATCTTGGAACTCATTCAGACCATTTTTGGGTAGACAGATGTGTTTAGCATTTGTTTATGAGGATTCAAAATGGGGTGAAAAATGATTTAGGGAGCTGTGATGTGCACGAAAGCACTACCCTGGGGTACAAAAAGCAGAATCGTTCCAAGAACACAACACCCTTCAGAGCAAGCGGGAATCTAATGATGTTAGGCATCACATTTTCTGTCAGTGACAACACTGCCATGTTAGAGAGCGCTCATGATGTAAGAATTACACGCTGTGCACATCATTCCACAGATGGGAAAATGCATAAACCGGAGTCTGTGATGTTTACTCAAGTGAATGTTTACCAAATGAAGGGAAGAAAGAAAACTTTATTGTTCCAAGATGGTGGTAATCTGCTTTACTGTTATGCTTTCATGCAAAACAAAATTATACATTTTTTGAATGAAGGGTTGTACTCCAATGAAAATGTTGTGTTTTTAACATGTTTTTGTGACATTTTCTGATGAAAGAGGACATATATTAAGAAAATTACCTTAAAATTGCATTTCTGAGTATCTTTTTTATTCAAATCATTGTGAATCAGCAAAAATGCCGTTTGGAAAAGATCTTATTTGTTACGTAGAAACTATAGTGATCGGGCCACAAGCTCCCTTATCTGGTCCATTCTGATGCATCCACCTGTAGAACCATGCATTTCTTTGTTTTCTTTGTCTGAGATGGTATCTGGCTCAAAACTGTACGGCTGGATAGCTCAGATATTGCTCACCATTTTTGTTGCACCGGCGATGTTAGGTTGAGGGTGTGAACAGAGAGCTCAGTTTTGAGTGACGGGAAGGGGGCCGGGGTTGCTCTGCGCCAAAAGTCCCGCCCCCAACTCAGATGCAAATTTCTAACTAACTCTTGCCACTCTGCAGAAACGTTCCTAAAAAGCGACACAGGTTTTTTGATTTTGGCTATAAACGGCATAATTGTTAGTAAAAGACCACTGGGAACGCTTTTAAAAATAGATTAAAAAATGATTGGAGTGGGACTGTAATCACTGGCAGTGCATAAGGACTGTGAAAAAGATGTTGCTGTTTTTTACAGAACACTTTGCATGAGAAGCACCACCTCCTGAAACCAGACAAACAAACTTTAACAGAGTTAAGTTGCAGACGCAGACTACATTCAGTCAAACAAGGCAGTGTTTGTCAGAACTCCTGACAGCAAGCAAAAAATTGGTCTCATCAGCAGAGTTTTCCAGGAAATCGTTCTTTTCCTGTTGTTGTTTAACCTGGATTCTCATGAAGATGTTCAGCAACGATTGTGAAATGCCAACACGTGAATTTGGTCAAGGACAAAGCGTGGGTTTGTTCAGTGAAACTGCAGAAAAGAGCCTAAATCAACATCTCAGCGATTATCCTGCAACACCACTTTCAGCTCACAGGAGCTCCTCACTTAAACAAGCCCGGGAAAAAGTAAACAATTTCCACTTGGATCCCATGATTTTTACCATCCAGATGTTGCAGACGACTCCTCTGGCAGGTCATCATAAACAGTGAAGCTGTGCAACATTTATGTCATTCCACAAGGAAGAGGCTGGGTCACCTGGTCCTCTGCAGGACATCAGCTGGGAACAGCTGGCTGCATATACAGTTTTAAGAGGTTTACTCCTGTCTTCTACAAATCTCGCTTTTCAGTTGTTGTTTTTCCTTGACTGGTCATACCTCACACCTTTCAGATTCAGACATTTTTATTACTGCATTTCTGCAAATGTAATCAAGTTTTCCAACAACTGCTATATCTGAAATGCTCCAATCTAAAAAAAAAGAAAAAAACCTGACAATTCATTTAACAATTGAGCTGTGCACAGTCATGCAGCTCATGGTGCAAATTTTACATTTAAACTTTTAAAGATATTAATCAAAAATTGACCGAAAATAATCTTTTGGGGAATTTAGATTTTTTTTTAACTATTGTTGGACTCCACTAATAAAATGTTTTCCCATAAGATATAGATAGTTTCAACAATGATATGTTTGGTATTTTGGTAAGTTTTTGCTCACGTTAGTTCAAGATGCAGATATACTCGGATGAGCACTCAGGAAAAAAGCACATATATAACCAATCTCAAATTTGATAAACTATGTTTAAAACGTGTGTAAGTATTATAAAGAATTAATTTATATGGAATTTTGCATTCTAACAATACAACTAGCAGTCATTTTTAAAAATAAATAACAAAAGATGAGCTAATCTCACCATAAAGTCTTAAAATTAACAAAACTTTTCCTGCCAAAAGTGCTTTTGTTTCATTGGAAGCAGCCACTGTGAAATGAACAGGGAAAGCCCTTCTACTGCCCCTAGTGGAATGGTAATGAACTACAGGGCAGATTTCATGGATCAAGTAAAATTCAATGGCGATGCCCGGCTTCAACATGGCGGCGTGTGTATTGCAAAAAAATGGCGATAGACTTGGCTTCTTTTTTGTTTAAGATGGAAGTTTGCCATTTTCAATGAATGACATCCCATTTCTCGTATACAGTAAACGGGTGGGGCCCGTAAAACATCATTTTTCTCATAAGACCAATGACTCTGCCCCTAAAGCAATAAACCCCTATTGTTCACTAATATTGAATCCACTAAAACAATAAGCAGACCTGAAAAAAGTTGCTACGAAGTTATCATCTCCTTTTAAAACTAATCTCTGAACAACATAATAATCCAGATAATACTGTAGAGATCCTTTGTGAAGGGAGGAAACTGATGTGTCCACCAACACAGAATAACTACTTTGACCTTTGACTTCATGTCACTCAGCAAACTTCTCATGGGTCAATTAAAAAAATCCACTGTCCCTTTGGACCTATTGTCTTTTTTTTTTTTTTTTAACTTTGCTGTGGGTTAACCCCCTCCTCACCAAAATCCCTCACAGGCTGCATGTCTGTTTCCAATCATGGTGGGGCAGGAATCCAGCCTGTCTGTCTGTGCGTGTGGAAGGATGAAAATGAATGAGATGTGCAAATATTTACAGCAATCCATCAACGGACGGGTGCGGATTTTGTGTTATTTCATCCACAAACACAAACAAGCCTTAAATCTCATCAGGAAAAAAAAACTTTTTTTTTTTTAAAAAGGCGGGGACAAATGGTGGCAATGTCATACAAAGAATGAAAATATTAAATAAGAAAGAAAAAAAAATAAATAGAACTTTATACATTTTGATTAAAAAAATGTTGGAGACTTTCAGTGTAAATCTGAAAAGTGTACCTGGATGAGTTAGAGAAGAACTCCACCGAATAGCCGAAGTAACTCCCCCGCGGTCCGGAGAAGACCGCGCGCGTATCCGGGTCCAAGTTAAAAGCTGCGCAGATGTGAATCAACGAGGCGAGGACAGGTACGAGCATCCGGACGCAGGCGCGGCATCTGCGGCGCGCGCGGGCAGCAGCACGCGCTGGAGCGGAGCCCATCTCTGCGTTCTGTGAAGGGCTGCAGCGCAGCGCGCATCCTCCGTGCGGGTCCCTCTCTGGCACGATCTGAGGGTCCGTGGTGTGTATGGGGGGATCCACTCAGCTCCGGCGGGTCCTGAGTGGTGATTCGGAGTGAAGGTTCGATGTAAACAGAGAGAGAGAGATGGGGGAGTCCGGCGGGGGTGGAGCTTTGAAATGTTTCGGAAAAAAGCAGAACTGAGAGTCACGGCTTAAATCATGGCAGGGGTGTCAAAACTTTTTAAAAGATCCCATCCGACGAAAACTGTGGGGTTTGTGTTTTTAACATGTTCTTTGGCTTTTTTTTGAAAGAATTTTTCAGCTTAAAATGTCGTTTCTGAGTATGTCTTTATTCAAATGATGTGAAGCAGGAGCAGAGGAAAAAATGCCGTCTGAAAAAGATTGTATTTGTGACGTATAGTGGGTGTATTTTCCCTTGTTCCACTCATTTCGGATGCATCCACTCATAAACAACCAGATCCGTGTTCGTCTTCGTTTTTCTTGTCCGAGCTGGCATCTTACTCAAAACTGTACGTTAGCTCCAATATTGCTTGCCATTTTTGTAGCACTGCTAATGTTAGGTTGGAGTTGTGAGGGGCTATAACCATTTACATCTGTCAACGCTGGACAAAGGGAGGTGTTGATGTCACCCATAGAAAATGTGAGTAAATTTGAGAATACGGGAAGTAAGCCCACACATGCATGTGCGAATCCCTAATGAACTACTGCCGCTCTGCAGAGACTATGTCCTAGAAAACAACACAGGTGTTTTGATTTGGGCTAAAATGGCTTAATCATAATTAAAAGACCACTGGGAACAATTTTAGAAAGACCAGAAGATGATTGTAGTGGGACTTTGTAAAACTTGAGGTGAAAAAAAATAGAAAGCATGGAGACTTGTTGACTGTTTCATATAATCAGAAGAAAGTTTGGCTTCTTGGTGTGAAAAAATAGGAAATGAGGATTGCCAAAGGTTTTCTCAGTTTCACAAAGTATAGTGAGCGGCTAATGAACTGAAATGCTTGAATTGATAGCTAAATGATGACCGTAATAAAGGTCTGCATGGTTAAGCTGGAAACTACAGCTCTTGTTACAGCATGTGTTTGATTTTAGCACATTATTTTGACATCATCATTATAGCTGTTGCTGCTGTAAATGTCACTGTTTTGTGAAGAACAGTCCTGCTTCACATTTGCAGATCTGTTTTTGATGAGTCAGGCTCATTGAACGTCCCTGCGTGGTCGACCTATCAATTAAATTGAAAGTTGCTTTCAGTCACGTGATGGCGTATTCTGAAGCATGTCGAGACACGTCAGTGTGATTGGAGTGAAAAAGCCCACAGATTTCCATCTATCCTCAGTTGGGTGTCTCATCACTCTTCCAAACTTTGTGCTGTCATGGCAGGCTGAAAGCACGCAGCCTGTGGTTATTTATGGTTCTGCACGTGCTTGTGTGTGTTCATGTGTTTAAAGCCTACAGAAAAGGGCCCCCTATTTCTGTTACAGTGAGTCATGAAGTGCTACCTGCCAAAGGCAGCAGCATTTAAACAAAGAGGGTTTTCACTCTAAAATGCTCATAAAACCTACAGAACGTTCAGTAACAGATCATGGTAACAGGCCACATTTGCAGTACAGAATACATCAATCCATCCATCTTCTTTCGCTCATCCGGGACCGGATCGGGCCAGCAGTCTGAGCATAGATGCCCAGACTTCCCTCTTCCTGGTCACTTCCTCCAGCTCCTCTGGGAGGACCCCAAGGCTTCAACCACGGCCTCAACCAAGGGCGGTATGAACGTAGCTTAAGATTGCTTTGACAAACAGTAATTCTACACAGAACGTTTTGACTGCTTTTTATTTAAACCGACAGCTTTTATGTACTTTAAGAAAAAAAAATATCATGAAACCCTTATAATGGTCTACTTTAAGTGCTGTTGTTTCAGTGCGTAAAACTAAACTCACTGGACAAGAAGTGGTTTCACTGGCAGCAGTGACATTTTTTAGACTAAAACAGAGTTGTAAACACTGTTGACTGTACAACATCCCAGATTCACTTTACAAAGAATCCTCACCCAACAGGAACATCAAAGAACAAGCTATCAAGCTTGAAACCCTTAACACAGGAAATGACTCTCCAATCTGATGGATGGGCTCGGCGGAGTGTGTCTTTTTTAGCTTATTTTCAAAGGCAAGAAGTGGGGAAAACTGAACAAGGACGATCTTAACAGATTTGGCTCCTGATCGTGGAAAAATCAGAGTTGGATCTTGGCTGACGAGCAATATGAAACTGCAAAAACTGAAGACCTGCTGTTCTCATTTTATCTGCAGCCTAATTGAAACGGGCTGAGAACAGAAGCACGCTGAAACGCTGTTCTCTCTGCTCCTTTGCAACAGTGTGGGTGCCTGTAAATTTTAAGTGGCTTCATTCTGCACTAGTCAAGCTGCCAGCCATGTGGGGGTTATTACTTTTCAAGGGTTTTTTTGCAACCTTAATTTGAACCCCCTCCAGAAAACCCCACACAGACATATAGGTCTCTGCACTGAGTCAACGTAAAGGTGATAAAAGACATAATGCACACTCTTTAGAAGAGTCTGGTTGCTGTCTCCTGCACTGAAAAATGAATGCAGCATTCCCTCTATACACAAGGCAACTTACACACATAGGAAGCAACAAAATTACCACAATAAAAACAACATCGCTGTTCATGTGGGAGTTCTGTTGTTTTTTCCATGAGATTAGTAAAAGTCACCATGTAGGTATTTACAGCCTCTAATGACTTTTCTCTGGAGGACGCCAACTTCAGGAACCGTTTGTTTTCGTTTAATCTGCATTTTTGTTTCCATCATTTTAGCTAAAACTGAAGTTTACAGAAACCTGTGTTCCATTAATGTCAACCAAGTTGCAGTCTGATGTTTCTGCTACACTTTTTTACATCTCCACTAAGTGTAAGTAGATATATATATATAGGTGATGTTCTTCAAAATCTAAACAAAGTCAAATACAGTCAACAGTTCTTAAACACAAAAAGACAGGTTTCTCCATACAGTCTCATTTTTCATAAAAGTTATTCTAAGCTCTGCACTATAAGATGCACTTAAAAGCCTTAATTTTTTTTGCACTTTATATATGGATTAATTCTGGTTGTACTTACTGATGTCAAAGCGATTTTGAAAGCCAGACGACGATGTCAAATTTTGGTTGGATGTTATTGTGAAAACACTAATGCGGGTAACATCCAGCAGTGTCAGTCTGTGGTTTTTATTCGATGTTACTAACAAGGTTGCGAGGGTAGAGTAGTCACAGTAAAGTTTGTTTTAGCGGTATCTGTCTGTTTATTTATGTGCTTAAAAGTGAGAGTGAGTTAAACCAGAGTTTTCGTCCTAATAATTGAGAACAAGTTTTTGGGGGGTGTCTGAATAAACCCAAGCGGACCCTGGTCCGGGACCAGGAACTGCTCTCAAACCCATCTTTCGAGGTGGTTTCGGTTCGTTTCCAATTGGACTGAGTTTGGGTTCGCTCTAAGTTTGCTCTGTCTGAATGGGGTCAGTGCTCGCGGCGGAACTACTCAACCAAAACGGCCACCATAGCCGGGGATAAATGGATTTAAACAGAGTAGTGAAGAAGCAATGAAACACTGCAACTCATTGTCATGTTAACGGATAAATTCAGGCTCATTAAAACAACTTTTAACAGGATACACATTGCTTCTCACTGTTTTCCTGACATTTTATGCCACAAACACTTATCAGAGCACCTTTATAGCAGTCCTTTCCTCAGTAACCGCCTTCAGCATGCCTCCACCATTCCAAAGTGGTCAGTAAAGAGTTGTACCTGACCATGATACAGACGTTCTCTCGTTTCTTTCCTCCTTTCTCTTAATTCATCTTTACGTCTTTAGTCGTGCTTTTGTTTACAAGCTTTGGTTCGAAACAGGACTGTCCGCTTGACGGCAGTCTGGATACAGACCAAAGGTTCAGGACTCAATCCAGACCAAATTACGCAGACTCCGACCAGATCAACTGACTTTTCCAGTCTGAATACACCCTGACAGTTTAATTAAGGAAATTAGACAATCAGAGTGTGGTTTGCGTGGGCATGCTACGGGCACACCCTAGTATGTGCATCTTACTGATGACTAATACTGAGCGTGGTATTTGGAATTGGATTTGGAAATGATTTATTTCAAGTAATCAGGCAAGAATAACACATATGTAAAACTATCAACAAAGGTTTATATCCATAAAAACATGTCAAATATAGGCATCAAATGATAGAGTGCTTGAAAGGGAGTGGGAGGAAGAGAACTTATAGAATCCCACCCCGACTCGCCAACATCATTTACTTTACGTTTGTTATCAACATCCAGTTTGTAACTTATGATCAGATATTAATAGCGGTCATTGATTTAAGTCATTAAGCATCTTTAAGTAACAATGAATTACATTGCTATGTATGTAGATATAACACTTTTTAAATTTGTTAGTAGCTTATGCGGAAAAAAGAATCAGTGATGTAAGTTTCAAACATCCACTAATGTATATTATTTCTCATGAGAAAAACTCAGCAATATAGAGCAAGATTCTGACAAACATCTGAAAAAAATCCTTTACATTAGTCAATATAAAAATCAAAAATATATGCCGATTATTTTCATCGGAAAAGTAATTTACTTAAATCAGGTATAAAAATAAAAAATATGTGCAGATTATTTTCATTAGAAGATCCTTAGTCATGAATCACACTTTAGGGAACCAAGTTAAGTGATTTGGTTAGAGCCTTTGTCCAAGACAGTATTCCTTCTTCTGCTGCCTGATTAACAGCCGTCCTTCTGGTTTGAACAAAGTTTATAAAGTTCTCCTCGTAGTTATGACTGCAGACTTTGTTTTTCAGGTCCATTGCTGATGTCACAGCAAGTAAGTTGAACTTGATGTGTCTGCAGGGCAGAAATCGCTGTTGAAAATCAGGGTCAAAGTTGACCTTCGAGACAGTGGTAGATCCTTGGCGTCATATTTTTCTTAAAATCATATTTATACTCTTCTTTTGCATCACTCAGAGGTTCAGACGTCTGTGACCACACACTTCTCAAAGTTTTTCATGCTGGTTATTACGATCTTAGACAGGTCCGGTGGACCTAGTGGTTTTAACGTAGATCCTGGAATTCAGCACCCATGTGCTCTGGATCTGCTTCCTCCGCTTCAGGAGCCAGGCGTGCTTTGCCAGTTCAGCATTATATTTGGGGAGATGATCATTAAAATTAACAGAGGATCCTTTCAGGTGTTTTCTTTGCTTCATTAGAGTTGTCTTATGCTTTTGATTCACAAACCTGATAAGGATCTCTGGTTTATCTGACTTCTTTCTCCTGGGAAGCGGGTGGCAGATCTCAATGGTATTCAAACCCAAGGAAATCCCTTTAGAAGTAAGAAATGATCCAACTTGACTCTCCGCGCTCACAGCTGTAACCACTGCAGCCCCGCTAGCTTCTGTGCTGATGTTAGCTGCACCAGGCCTTGCCCGGGGTTTGAGTTGAAATCCTATGAGAATGACATTCATCCTTACTTGTTGATCCAAGTCGTTTGAGGTCAAGCCGATTATCCCGTTGTTCATTTCTCGCTCTTTCTCATCGGAAATTTTTCGCAAGTTTCCTCAGAGGTGTTAGCTTAGCATTTAGCTAGCATCTAACTCCAACAGTGGAATTAGCTTAGCTTGGATGTCGTCAACCGCAATTCTGAGCTCTGCTAGGTCAGACGTTTTGTGTTTTTTTTTCGGTGCCATGTTCAGCTCTATATTGCAGAATTGCTGCTTTTTTTGCAATAATTATGTGATAATTCAAGATTGAAATTGCTTATATCAGCTGAGCTCTAGAGACACGTCCTCTCGTGACCGGAACACGAGGGCACTGTAGTATGACAGCATCACAAGTGCATGCAACTTACATTATCCTTACTTCACAATGCACGACAAACGTACGTTCCATTTTTATGACCTCCCTTGAGGTGGCCACACAAGCTTCTAGAGGACTAGAAGACACACCTGCACTCCTTTTAAAATGCAGCTTACACTGTCTAGAACCCCTTTAATGGGCTCGGACAACCCAAAAACCAGCAGCACTTGTATGAGTGCTTGTGACTAAAGCCTACGATACTTCCGAATACTTCTCATCTTATTCTTCAGCCATCATTGTTCCCAGTTGCTACCCTAGTAAGTATTCTAATCTTTGTTTGAAGCTGATATTGACCTCTCACCTATTAGCCTATAGTTTCTCTGAACACTGAAGTGGAAGAAGAAAAGAAAAATTGTTTCAGGAAGAAATGCAGATTAAAAGTTTCCTCTGTTCATTCCTTCTGAGAGTTGCCCTGTAGGTTCATGTAAGGGGGTCACTTGAATTTCCATACAAGCTTCTGGTTTGTTTTCTTGAGAGGGTTTGATAGTAAATCATATGGAAAATGAGCAACGGAAATCTCTTTTTGGGTGAAGTCATCTCTGTTTATCTAACTTAGCCAATCGGGTTCAGACTCCATAGCAGCTGAAGGAGCTTTTTTCCCTAATGTATTTATTATTCAACTCGTCACCTCAACACTCTTGTCTTAATGGAGTTGAGCTAATGCAGAAGTTAGCCTTGTGTAACCCACACGACTGTTCCTGAGTGGAGCTGTGAGGAAAAACTCACACAGAAAACAACCCAAACAGCACGAGGTCAACTCAAAAAAACAGACCTCTGAGATTTCTGTCAACCATGAAGGCCTCTCATTGAGAAAAAGACAAGCAACAATGCATCATGTTCATATTGGAGAAAGTCCCAAAATCTTCCACTGTGAATATCCTCTTTCAATGGTAACCTCTCTGTGACTGAGGAACACTATTAATAACAAAACCACAGTTACTGTTGAATTTTTGTCATGGGAAACTTGGAAAGCCATCAGGGATGATTTCTGATGGTTTGAGAATTTACTTGTGAGAGACAGAATAGGTAAATAAATGTGAAACGGGGAGTAAACTTTGTGTCAGTCTGAGAATGCTATATTATCCCAAAAAGTATTAGTTCCTGGTTTCTACACCTGCTTATTTCTTGCTTAGGTCATCGTTCGAAAAGAGACGAGTCTACTATGAGTAATTGTGGTTCATGTAACCATGGCAACCTTTTTGACCAAAAATAAAAATAAAAACAAAGCACACTCTAGTTTAAATTAACCCAACATCTGGGCTGGTAGAGGACAGTTAGTTGACTGATGAAAAGGGTGGGAGGAGATGGTGAATGATTACAGCTTAAAATGTAGAAAAATAAATGGGTGTGGTAGCTGGTACTTTCTATTTGGTACGCCAGTCCAATGCTCATAAACATTCAATGGCTCCAACCAGGTTAAATTGACAGACTAGGTTACCACAGCATCAAACTCAGACTTTTTGAAACCTTTAAGTTGAAATTTCTGTTAGTTAAGCCAGAATCTGGTCAGGATTTCAATTTGGCCGCTTCTTGAAAATGGGTCTCAGATCACTACAAAAAAGAATGTTCATAGCCAAAAAAATGTCCTAATGAAAAAAAAACTGTGAAATAATAAAATAAAAAAAGCCTGTGAGTACAAGTTACTCTAGCTGTCCAATTAATCAGTGTCATGGTTATTTGTTCTAATGGTTTCGCTCATTTGAACCCCTCAGTTTTGCAGCAGAGCCGCAACATTCACACAGGTCCCTCGTTTATTCACAGTAAATCAGCTTTTAACATTCTTTAGCTCTCGAACAGTGACAAAAGTTAGAAACAAATCCTTACAGGTTTTTCCTGGTCCCAGAGATGTTTATCTAAAAACTTCCAGCTACAGTTTTTTCCCGTAGTCACAACACTATGAATGACAAAAACCACGTTGCATCATTTTTCAGGTCTTTATTTTGATTAAAAATTAAAAGAAATTGTTTCACAGTTTTCAAAGACAAATAAACAACAAGAAAGAAACTTTTCTTTAAACTTTAAAATTATGTTCTGCAGTTCAGTTGATTTTGTTTGCAAACATCCTCGAAAAAATATGTGGGACTTTGTGCAACTTCTGTAAGATATTGAATCCCAACCCCTGCGTCCGCATCCATCGGCCATGGCCACGCCGAAATGAAATGAGTTTGCCTCAGACCACCTGAACAGGCTGGATAAGTTTTTCCAAGAAGAACCCAGCGTAGTTTTCTAGATCTTGATGCTGCATCCAGCTCTCCTCCCTTATTCCCCTCAGCTGGCCTTCTAGCTGCTACAAGATCAGACAAGAAAAAAAATTACTGCAAATGACATTTCTTCATGACTGAGTGATGGAATCAAAAACCTTCAATTTGAAAGCTGTTTGAAAGCTTGTGAGTAGCTACATTCACTATCAATTCACCCCTCTCTTGACTTTTCCCGTTTATTAGTCTCAATTTCTTCATGGCTTCACAGTTAAAAATCTGACAAAAGCAGCCGTTTCCTGCAGTTTTCCTTTAAAAAGCTAACAATAGAAAACTATAGAAGTATGGAAATGTAGTAAATGAAAACTAGTCTTGACAAATTTCAGTGTCATCAAAGAAACTAAGACTTGGAATTTGACTTAAGGTCACCAGTGAGACTTTGTTGGACTCACCACTCCAGGATTTGATTTAAATCTCTGGATTATGGTAACTATGTAAAAAAAATAATTAATTGGTGAAGTCATGAATAGGGGTGATATTATACAAGTTTTTAACCTTTTTTTAATGTTTTAAATCCAGATGGCAGGTTTTTTTTCTTTTGGATTCAGACTAACAGATTTAACTTTAGATCCCACCTATTTTCCTTGCTTTCTTTGAATTAGATTTTTTTAAGGATTCACTCAGATGAAATGATTTAGCTGTCTTTAAAATGGCTAAAGTTCCACTGATTTTGGGTTTCTTTTCAAATTTCCTTCCATCTCAAAGATGACAGCGTATCATGTGTGAGGGAGGAATTTTAATTTAGAAATGGCAATAATTCTGTCAGCAAGATTCTAATCTGTAGTGAAAATCTCCCACTATTAAAAGAAAAAAAAAATACACAAGCAACAAATCTTCATGATTCTCTGGCTGAACAAAAACATGCGGGTTCAGAGTTACATTTGAGAGCGTCACAGAGATAAAATCCAAAACACACACAAACCTCTGGAGAGCCTTCAAGAACCAGGATGACTTCACCCTTCTCAAATTGCAGCTGTCCTTTCTCAGTCGGTTCATGGCGCTCTACTGCCACCACCTGGATGTGAACACACACTTTCAGGGCGGTCCAGTAGTTTAACCAGAAAAACAGTTATAATATTAGCTAATGAACACGATGAATTGAAGTTTTTCCAGAAAAAAAAATGAGGAAGAGTTAATTAAAGTGAGGAACATCCGTTTAAATTTCTTCCAAAACCAGACCTGCATGCAGATCAGAGTCTGACTGTTTTCCTTGACCTGCAAAACCAATGTAGTCCAACTGGGTTCAACTGTAAACAGCTAATATACAAAGTAAGCAAAAAGATAAATGCAAACGGAGTCAAATTTGTCCGCATTTTTTAAAGTCTATATATTTATTTATTTAGACTGCAGCCAATTGCTGCCATCCAAAATGAACAAACAAAAATATGTCTGATTAACTTTACAAAGACACAGGAAGTCATTTCAAAATTTGCTACATGTAAACTTAGTTTGAAAAAAAAAATAAAAACCTACAGACCAATAGGAACTTGACTTTTCCTAAATGTGTGGATATTTTATTCTAACATTGTTTAATCATTAAAATTTCAAAACACAAAAGAGATCTGAGTGTTACTACATCAAATAACCATAGCAGACAAAGTGACTTAATGTTTTTTTTTTTTTTTTTTTTATTTAGGGGGGGGGGGTCATATTTCATCATTTGCTACTTTTCCCCACCCTTTCAACTGCTCTATTGTCTGGTGACAGTGGAACACTCAACTATTATGGTTCATGGTTTTCCTTTAGTGTCCTGATCTGTTTTATATTTTCTCCCCAAAACTCATAGATAAAATCAATACAATCCACACCAGGGGCGGACTTACCATTGGGCAAAGGTAGGCGATTGCCTGGGCCCTCGGCAACCTGGGGCTCAAAGCTGAACACAAGTTTGAAACATTTCTAAAAAAACTTACTAAAATGGCATAAGACTAATCGTGTCACAGTGTTTTGTCTTCCTTTTTATTGTGTTTCCTTTTTTTGGTGGGAATTGTTTTATTTTTGTTTTGGTTTCTGGAATTTTGCATTGATTTCTAAAATGTAGTGTTTGTTATGATTTGTTTTGCTTTTTTTATCTTATTCAGATTTTGTGATATTTAATATGTTTTGGCGCTGTTGATGTGATTTGAACTTCAAGGCCACTGTAAGTTTTAGATTACGCTCTGGCAGTTCTTGCTTTTTTTATTTAAAATGATCAATCTTTTGGTTTGATTTAAAAAGACAAATGTTTTCCAAAACAGAAAAAAACATATTTTTTACTCTTTGCTTTAGTTATGAAACTGGATCATTCAGAAACGATTCAGGTGGTTCTCTGAAAAATGTCTGAAAAGATTTTCCTGTGCTTTCTGAAGCGGTCGCCATCATTAAAGTCTGTGTGGTAGGAAAAAAGTTTGTGCTCACATCACAGCATAACATATTCCGTTATTACCTATAACATAAGTGAAAATGCAATGTACCTTGTAGAGAAAGCCAGGTGGTGTGAGAGAAAGGGAGTCATCCGTTGGCTCAGATGGTTCTGGGTTCTCCAACTTGTTCTCGTCCTCCTCCTGCTCCTGATCTTGTGGGAGTAGGGCGGAGCGGCTGTCAGATGCCTGGAAGGAGTGGCGAGGGGCTGGAACCGGTGCAGGTTTTGTCTTGGCCTCCTCTGATGGTGGATCGTCTGCAGTAACCTGGTCAAGTGTCTGTGTGGCAGCACCATCTGAAGAATCAGAGGAGCCTTCAACTTCCTGACTTTCAGTTTCTGTCCCAGGCGCCTCGGCCTCGGAGTCATCCGGCTGGCCAGAAGTGGGCTCCGGCTCAGACTCCTGTGGACTCTGCACACTCTCGTCATCGTTGTCACACATTGACTCCCTCTTGGGAGTGTTGATGCTGCTGGAGCTGATGTCAGAGTCAGAGAAGCTGGAGCGCTTGGATGGCGTGTTGCTCTCCTCAGAGACGCTCTCAGTTCGTTGTACCTGCAACGGAGTGGCAGCTTTGCCATTTTCAGCAGAGGACTGGATGGACACATGGTCTGTGGGGAACGCTGTGTTGCAGGGAATGGGGTTGGAGATAACCAAAGACTTTCTTGTCTTTGACTTTCCTGATGTGCTGCTAGAAGAGAAAACATTCAGTTTTTTTAGATCATAATCAAATGATGAATTCAACTCTTCTATTTAGACCCACTCTGATGGAAATTGTGTTTTTGCTGTTTTTAACATGTTCTTGTGGCATTTTTATGATAATGTAGAACATATCTTCAGACAAGCTCAAAACTGGATTTTCTAACTATTTCTTGATTCAAATCGTTGTCAAATAGGAGCAGACGATAAAGTTGCAGTTTGAAAAAATCCTATTTGTATTGTTTTGGGCGGGTCAAAAGCTCCCTGCTTGGCTCCATTCTCTTGCTATGTTCACACATGCTGTGTTTGAGCTATACGCACAAAACATGCGGCCATTGAACACTCGCTGAAAGTAAACCAGTTGGACTTTGACCAATCAGGGACTTGGATTTGGTAATGACATGTGGATGGCGGCACTTTAATTCGCACCAAACCTCTCCCAAATGTTAAGTACAGTACATCTGCTAGTATCGGGTAGCAACAGACCTATATAAACAGCATATGCTAAAAGCTAACACTGAATATGTGTTCTTGAACGCGTTTCACATGCCCGGTGTGTACGTAGCATGATGCATCCACTTGTAGAAGACTAGATCCATGTCCATCTTTGTTTTGGCCTCTGGCTTGAAACTGTACGGCTGGATAGCTCCAATATTGCTCACCATTTTTGTCACACCGCTAATGTTATGTTGGGGCAGTAAGCTAAAGGAAAAGCATGTAAACAGAGAGCTCTCAGGAAGAGGGAGGGGAAGGGGAACAGGATTGCTCCATGCCAACGGTCCCGCCGACAACTCAGAGGTGAATTTCTAATGAACTACTGCCTCTCTGCAGAAACTATGTCCTAGAAAAGAACTGTTTTTTTTTTTTTGGCTAAAAACGGCATAACCATAATGAAAAGACTACAAGGAACATTTTGAAAATTGATCAAAAGATGATCGGAGTGGGTCTTTGAGTAAAACAAACAATTTTTTAAAAATTCCTCTAAACATTTAAGACTGTACCTGTTCAATCCCTTGATGATGAAAGCTTTGGTGGAGTACTGACCCTCCAGTTGTTTCATCACGTTGTACAGTTCCCGGTTCAGCTGCAGCACCGAAAAGAAGCACAAACACGTGACTTTCCAAAGCCCTCAGATGCCTTATTGAATCCGAGGAGTCTGTGCAAGATCTCACCCTGCTCATTTCTTTGTAGAAGACGTCTCTTAGGTTGGAAATGTTTTGGAAGACGGTCACGTAGCAGCTTATCCGACTACAGAGAAGAACAGCCATTATTTATCTGTCTTACAATGAAATACGTCTTTAACTGGAGCCGGTCATCAGCATACCTCTGATAGAGAACAGGCAGTTCCTCTCGCAGCTCATTATTTATTTCTTCAAAGACACTCTGAGCTTTGTTGAACTCCTCCTCCGCCTTTCAAGAGAACGTTCTTTAAAGACTGCACTCATCAGCCAACAATGCATTTCTCTGGACTCCAATGTTAAAGCTACCTTGGCTATTTTGGCTTCATCCTTTTTCTTGACATTCTGCAGAGCTTCCAGGTGATGGCGTGACGAATCATAGTCCACCAATTTGCGGCCTCGTTTTGCAACTCGTTCCTGAAAACATCAAATTATTCCTCCAGAGAGAACCAAAACTTCAAAAACGTCTATGTCAGCAATTTAGGCAAAGAGGAACTCATCCAGGAAAACTACATTTCAAATTACCTTAACCTCTGGAAACTGGCTTGTATAGTTCTCCATTGTGCGGACAAGCTGGTCATTCAGTTTCTCTTCAAAGTCGTTCCACAGCAAATCTTCACTCTAGAAACACACATTGAAGCTTTTACTTGAATCAAATGACACCTTTGTTACGACAAAATTATAGGTATTCATATTTTTAAATGCAGATTCTTAAAATTAATGTGGTAGAACTCGCTAAAATCCAAGATTAGCGTAACACTACCAGCTCACAAGTAGAGGACCTCAGGGTTCTACTTTAGGCAATCTGACTTTTCAGCAGTGAACACTCGTGATTTTCTCACCAATTTACAGCAGCTGTAGCTTTAAAGAGGCCTTCACCTGACTACTTTGTTCAAATTAATTCACATCTTTCAATTTTCCTGTTTTACCTGCTTCTATCACCCTAAAGCCAAAGTGCTAAATGTGCCGTTTATAACTGTGTATCCAGCAGCCAATGAACTAGCCAAACCTGTGTTTAATTAAAAAAAAAAAAGCTTGTTTGTTTTTGTTTGTTTGTTTTAATCATATTACATAACAATTTTAATAATATTTAGATAGAGTCATGTAAGAAAGAAAATTCATCTGGAAAAACTACCCAAGCACTCAGTCTGGTTTGAAAATTTAATGTTAAGAACTTTATGACAAAAAATATATATAAAATCTTTACAGTCTTCTGGTAAACAATAAATAAACTAATACCTTAACTAAATCACTACATGCATAAAATAAATAAGTGAATACATGTCTTTATTATTAAATAAACACATACATTAAATATTACATTATATAAAATAAATAATCAAACATCTTAGCCCATGAAAACAGTCAGTTATTAAACCAGCTGTGGTCTAAAAAAGGTTTGAGATCACTGGTCAATAAGTGCGCTGTGGTGAGGCCGGCTTTCAGAACACGCTTCAATAAACTCTGGTGCAGTACATTAGATACAAGTCAGTGACTAAAGTTGTAAATTTGTGTCGGTTGCTCTAAACAGCTCAGCATTAATCCAGTAAGTTACATTTGAAGTTCTACAAGACCTTTTTTTAAACACATCCACAAGCCCTTCTTTCCACTTACTGGTGTTTGGTGAACCAACGAAAAGTGCATGTGCTGCCATCTACTGTATGACATGTGGAACGCCACATCATCCACACTCAGGCTCAGTTCAATGCGAACCTTGTAAGGTCAAACAAGGTCAACAGAGTACAACAAAGTTCAGTACCGACTTTTAGAGTGCACTCCAAGAGTAGTAAAAACATCTACCGGTACTCAGAATAAAAAAGGTGCAGGAATTACTGAAGGTAATGTAACTGAGTCACCCCCCTTTTCAAGGAAGAAAATCTTGAAGGATAAAAGATTCCAGTTGCTATGATTGAACTTAAAGACAACACCTCTCCATACATCTCACCTGGTAAGAGCTCAAATGATGAGATCATTTCTATAAGCTCCTTCATTCGTCAGCACTATGTAAACACACCAATTATGAATTACAAAAGTAATGTTTTGCCATAACATATTGCCGTTTGCTGTAATGAAGTTGTACAAGGAATTACCAATATGTAATTTGTATTTTTGTATTCATTACATGACCCCGTTATTTTTTAAAGCTTTTAGTTTTTCATTTTTCTCTCTATTTTGAAAATAAATTTGAGTTTTAATCTGTACCGATTACACTGATCAAAGCTGATGGTTGGTCTATGGTATAGATAGTCTGTGGTATATAGGTGGTAATTGTAGCCACGCCCACTGGGATGATAACGTATGCAGTAGGAAACAAAAACAAAAGGTAAACAGCTGTCACATTTACAAATATTCAAAAACTCTTGCAAAAGTTATTAAGACGTTTATTCTTACGTCTGCGATGACAGCGAGCTCCCCCAATCCCTTCCAGTCTGACTCATAGACGTCTCGCAATGTTTGGGAAAGCTTCCTGGACGTCTCATGAACAGCTGTAGAAAAGGAAAAAAAAAAAAAAAGGTTTCTGTGAGGGATCCGGCTATTGTGCGGCGTCATTAGCACCGTGGTGGCATTCTTTTTGAAGGGTTGCTACAACCACAGCAGAAAGGTTAGAGCCACACCACATTTCCTGGCAGTAGCTACAAAAATAGGAGCAGAACTGCTGAACATGAGACATCCACGCAGTGCTGCGTCTGCTGTTTTCACTGCAGGATCTTGCATTTTCTTCAGCAAGAGATCAGACACATATGCAGTGAAACTTTAACACTTTAAAGACCCACTTCGATGAAAGTCAGGTTTTTGTGCTTTTAACATGTTCCTGTGGCATTTGTCTGATGATGGAGGACATAAAGAAAATTAAGACTAAAATTGCATTTAAGAATATTTCTTTAATCAAATTAATGTTTTGAATCAGGAGAAAAATGCAGTTTGTAAAAAATAATATTTGTGACATAGAAAATACACAGGGCAGACCACAAGCTCTCAACTCTCCTTCATTCTAAAGCTCTAACTGTAGACAAATAGATCTATGTACGTCTTTGTTTTCCTTGTCTAAGCTGGAATCTGGCTTTGGCTAAAAACAGCATTATTATAAATAATCTTATATTACCATCCACATCATATATAACGCACATTTCTGAGCCCCCCATCTCAGTTGTATGATCAAACCTTTCCTCATAACCCATCGTTTGTGTTTCGTACCCTGTAGTTCATCATCATTCCACTAGAGGCAGCAAAAGGGCTTTTCCTGGTCATTTCAAAATGGCTGTCTCAATGAAATTTCAAAAACACTTTTGGAGGGAACGTTTTGCTAGTTTTCAAAACTTTATGGAGAGAATAACTAATTTTTTTTTTTTTAATGACTACATGCTGCATTGAAATAATGCAACATTTATTGATAGTTATTTCTATATAATACAGCTACGCCGTGTTCAACATTTGTGGAATAAATTTGAGGCAATGAATAAAAAAGGAGATTTTTTCCTTGAACACTTATGTAAATAATTTTGCATTCAACATTGTTTTGAACCAACTTGCCGAATATCTAATGTATCATAATTTATGCTATCTATATTCTATTTTAAAAATGATTTTGTTTAATTATTTGTGTGGATTTCTTCAAAGGTTAAAAAAACATCTTCCAAAAAATGTCTTTTTGCTTTTTTTGTCAATTCTGCGATGTAGTGGGCTTTACAGGGTTGAAAGACCACTGGGAACACTTTAAAAATAATTAAAGTGGGTCTTTAATATGCTGAATACGAAAGGCTCACCTTTTACAGATGAATAGTAGGCTTTGACATCTTTAAATAATCTGTTTCCGTCGATCTGTGTAGGGAAAAAAAAAAAAAAACTGAAAATACACAAGTCATGTGTTTACACCTTCTCAAAGCCGATCACATTAGCCGACTCATTTCCTGGGTAATCTAAAACTCTAAATTGGCTTCAGTCTTCAATGTCAGCTTATAAGCATGGAGTTTAAATTTAAACTCAAAACTGGATGTCTGCTCAAAGTAGTGAACTGAAACTAGCAACTCTTGTCTGTGGGGAGACTTCCTTCCTGCAGATTCACACCACTTTCCCTCGCAATAATCAACAGTTTTTGAGTTTATCATCAACATCTTCCAACGAACTAAACTGTTGCTGTAAGAAAAGGAAAACCACGACAGCACAATACAGCAGAAACACACTAACCATTCTGCATTGATGCCATCTATGCTTCTGATAAACAAAGCAGAAGAAGTTGTTTCTTGTTTGGATTGCTACTTTATGCTTAACTTCTTCTCTCTAAAGAAGACATGACTACACACGTGCTAGAATGCACACGTGCAACATTCTTATATTTATGTAGTGAACCCTCCTCAGGTCTTAGTCACAACTGCCCTTTACAGGTGGATACGGACTATCAGAGGCTAAAAAAAAATGAATAAACTTGTACTGGGTAAGCAGGTGGCCCGCACAAAATATCCAAGTTGTAGACTGTTCGGTGAGCCCGTTGAGCAAATATGTTCACGCACATTTCTTTCAATGGGTATGCTGCAGGCGACAGGTTGTAGCGAACACTTATGCAACACGTAAGGTGAAGTAGGTGAGACGCAACAATGTCGGACGGATTTTTCCGTTTTGCAAGGGGAACATTAGTGCTGTTCAAGTATTAGTACCCCCATGCAGGCACATGTGACAAAAGCTACAAATACACCGGACACGTGACGTGGATTCAAAAACGTGCTAAACGCATGTTCTTGACTGGACATTTACCCCACGGTGCTCACACTAGACAAGCAGGAAGGGGCTTCGTCTTTTTCTTCTGTTTACTAGCACAGTCCACCACCTAAAGTTGGAAGAGGTTTGGTGGTCAATGTTCCACCAGTTTAACTTGCAATGTGCTTTCAATGGTCACGCATTTTGTACTTAGAGCCTGAAAACAATCCTACAAACTTAAGTAGCTATGGGTGAACGCGAAAACTCCTCGAAATGCACATTTTCACACATTTACAAAGACTTTTCATTGGAAGTGGCTGCTTGAACATTCATTGGCCTTCCAGACAAATAACTTCATAAAGGCTCTACATCTTTTAGGGCAACTTGGGAACAAGTGGTAAAAAGGAACGCTTTAAATGATTTTCAAGTTTTAGTTTTAAGAAACCCTTTCGCAAAGTATCTTTTCTTTCAATGAGACTCATCCTAAAGATTCTCTTTACCTTGAATTCAGGTTTATCTTCGTAAAAGAAAAAGGGTTAGGGATCTTGTGAGATGATAGGCGTGTGTAGGTAGTAGGTACTTTGTGAAGTGAGACACTTTCTTATTTTTCTTCACACCAGATAGTAACACTGTTGTGAAGACATAACAATCGGTGTTTGTGCCGAGCAGATAACCAGACCTGCATGTTGTTTTGAGCCATTCCCAAGGCCAAGCAGACTATCTGAATCTAAAGACTTGCTTCTCTTTGCAACATTTATAAACAGAACACTTTTTGGGTTTGAACAGAGCTCTGGTCCTCAGAAGCCCATAGGAGGCGAGAGTAGAGCAAACTGCTGAGCTCTGAAAGAAGATTAAAGATAAGTTTGAAAGGAATTTGTGAGGTAAAAATCCCAGCACAGAGCTGATTAGTGGCAGAGTTGAAAATGTTTGGTACCTGTTGTTTGTTGAGGTTCTGGAAGCAGAGCTCAAACTGCTCATCCTTGGTTTCCATAGTTTTGCCCAGTTTCTGAAGGACCTGAGAAACAAAAAAAAGAAAGTAGAGTTAAGGAGTGAAGATTTAACAGGTTTCCAGATTACCACATCAGTTTCACAATAAGCCTGTCTACACACGCTGCAGTATAAATTTAGAAAACTTGTGAGACTTCTTTTAAACTCAAGACAACCAAATTGGAATAGGACTGCTTTACTGGTAATGACAGAGTAAAAATGTTCAAAAGAAAAGAAACCCCAACAGTGAGCGCTGTGTTTTAGGTTGTCGTGGTCTTTCCTGCACAGCAGTGAAGAAAAGGCCATTTTTCCTTAAAAAAAATCTGTTGGCCATTGATTGAATATGAGAACTGGACAGAGTAACCCCTGCCCCCTAATATTTCAAAAAAGAAGAACCCGCTTGAAGTCAAATTCCCATAGGCTTCTTTTAAGAAATGAACAGCAATTACTATGTCATATTTGTCTGAATAAATAACCATTCTAGCTCTGCTACCTTTTTTTTTAACAAGTTCTTACTAATCCTAACTTTTTTCAAGGTAATCTTTCTTTATTGCAAGCGTCTAGCCCGCTTTTAAGTGGTAGGGGTGTGGACTTCCAACAAGCTAACTCCTGACTGGCGAGGGTGGTTGCCATAGAAACATAGTGTGTGTGCCAACACTGTGTCTGTGTATTTGAAAGCCAGGGATTTACAGCGTTGCAGTGGGCGTGTCACTTGAGTGGATAGCTGTGATTATAAACATCAAGTTCACCTGTTCAGTTGGGTGGAATGGACACTAGTTGGAGCGGGTGAGCTGGGGATTTACTCGGACCAATTACAGCTTACTGACAATTTCTGGTTCCAACATGATGACGTCCATATTGCGAAAAAATGACTCGACTTCACTTTGTTGGAACCAGAAGAAAGTCACTTTCTATCACTCACTCAGTCCAGTTCTCACTGAAAGTCGAGCAATTTAGTTGACGTGATGCCCCCAAGGGGTCATGGGAAAAATTCCTGGGGTGTTGTCACTGCAGTTTTCTAGCACAACTGAGATGACAAAAACCAGACAAACAGCAAAGAATCCCACCGTCGCCTGCAGCCCAGTGTGTTATTCAGACTGAACAGACTACCTTTTATAGTTTCACAACACAGTCAACATGAGGCTATCTGAATGGCCTCTACATGCTCTAAACTCAATAAACATCATGTTTTTTCTTCTTCGTAAGTGAGAGTGTTGAGAAGTTTCACTTAGCAGAGCACAGAAGTAACATCTTGAAGGGACACAAACGTTTACGTCCGTTATCTAAAGGCGTTAGTGGGTCATTAACAAAAATCCTCCAACTGTATTTTTAAAAAAGCTTAAGAAAATGATTTAAAGATTGCATAAAACAGTTAGCAACTCCTAACAGCATGCACTGGGAAATCATCGAGTTATGACTACTCTGTAACCTCCAGCAAAACAGACTACGCCGTCTTATCAGCCAGAACTGGTTGAGTTTAGAAGGGACCGGAGAGAGATGAGAAAAACAGAAATAAATGGTAGAGATTGCACTGAGGGCATGTAAACATGAGCAGACTTTATGGTGCAAGAAAAAAGTACAAAAAGATGTCCAAACCAAAGGACTAACCAATTTCCAATCAAAGCTAATCTTTAAACGTATTCATCAAACCAGACTATGGGTCACGCCTAATATGTTGACATTCTGTGAGGAATTAAGTCTCCCAAAATAAAAGCTTGCACAATTGAAAAGCACTGGGAGAAAAAGCAGGAAGGGAAACCTTTGTTTTTGGTGTACACTTGCACAAGCTAAAAAGTTTACTGGGAAAACTGCCAAAAGTCTTAAAATGTGCATACAAGCTACTAACTCACTACATCATGAAGAAAAGTATTTCAAATTAGGACACAAAAGTTGAATTTCTGCAACAAACAACACACAAAAGTCAGTTAATTTGAACTATAGGCAGAAGTTAAACATCTGTTGCCGAGTCTTAACCTGCTAAATTTGTATAAGTGGCAACTTTTGGTCAAAAATTTCTAACTTTCATAAACGGATTTCTAAAAAAAAAAAAAAAAAAAAAAAAAAAAAAAAAAAAAAAAAAAAAAA
>BSAI01000073.1:8415748-8444379 GCA_036245035.1 Adrianichthys oophorus
AAAAAAAAAAAAAAAAAAAAAAAAAAAAAAAAAAAAAAAAAAAAAAATCACTATAAACACAAATTGCACTTATCCAATAAATTTTTCCCCTGTGATTTAGTACATTTATATTTTTAACATTAAAAAAAATACTGCTTAATACCACATTAGGTTCGTAAATATGATCTTTGCCAGAATCCTTTATGTGAAGAGCAATAAATAAAAATAAAAAACAAATAAATACACATTTCACAGGGTTTCCAAGTTTTGGGCAAAGGACAAAAGGCCACAGCATGCATGCATATTTATATTCTAAGTATTTCTACCACGAATCACTGATAAAAAAAAGCATTTACATCAGAGTAAAAAGGATTCAAAATCTTATGACTTTATAAAATGTTTACAGGCATTTCCATTTCCTGTTTCATAGGTTCATGGTATCTCTAAATTATCCCTAATTGTGTGTGTGAGAGTCAATGACTGTATATGAGAACTGGACTGAGTGACCCCTCCCTCCTTGCGTCTTAAACACGGAGTACCTGTTGACTCCAAGAAGCCAAAATCCCACAGACTCCTAAAAAAACCAGCTAAATATCAGTCATATTTTTTCAGTATGACCATTCTTGCTCTGATACCTTTTTTTTTTAACATGTTCATGTGTTTTTGAAACAATTTTTAACAGGCAGATTAAGCTGGTTGAATCATAGGAACAAAAATGGATTCATCATTTACATTCCTTAGTATTTACGAACCGATGTATGAATGTAGATAAGGCACTATCTGCGAAAAGTACTCTGTTGATTACCATCTAAAAAAATTGCCTGTACTATGGCACCAAATCATAAATGTCTGGATAAGTCCTCAAATGGTTTGGTGTAACAGTAACAGTGATCAGCTGACAAATAGATCAACACACAATGCTTCTATGAGAGACAAACAATATTGCGGAAAAAGAGCACATTTGTGACATAGAAACTTCAGGGGGAAAGCCACAAGCATCTGCTCCTCTCCATTCCAATGCTTCCACTTGTAAACAACTAAATCCATGTACGTCTTTGTTTTTATCATCCAAGCTGGCATCCGACTCAAAACTGTACGACTTGATAGCTCCAGTTTATTGCAGGAGCTGTATGGGGCTAATAAGCTAGCGGGAGTGAGTGTAAAAAGACGGTTCTCCGTTAAAGATGATGGGAAGAGGGGGTGGAATTGCTCCATAATCAACAGCCCCACCCACATCTCAGAGGTGAATTTGTGATTAACAACTGCCGCGCTGCCAAAACTATGTCCAAGAATATGGAACAAGTTTTGTTTTTTTTTTTTACATAATTTTGTCTAAAAACTGCATAATCATAATTAAAAGAGCACTGGGAACGCTTTTAGAAATTAATTTTAAAAAACTGACCGACCAGATTCACAACAGCAAGAAGAAACTTTTTTTTGTTTTAAATCACCAACTCAAAAATTGTCCAACAACCCAGACAGACAACATTGGGCGTCCCCAGACATGATCATGGGCTTCAAATGAAGCTCATTTGCAAAACTTTGTTAGTTTCCGTTTTGAGGAGGAGCAGAGAAATAAAAGCCAAGTAAACTATGAAGTGAATGTAAAGAGAAGAGGAAGTGGAGGCAGGAAGTAGCAGCTTTTGTGTGTCCGCAAAGCTGCAAATAAGTCCATGCTTTTGCAGGAAAAAGTTCTGTGTTCGATTGCTGTCAAACACAAACGAGTCCAAATGAAGAACATAAATCAAGCATTTATGCTGTTAGAAATAAAGCTTTTTGTCTTCAGTAGAGATCTTTTTAGTGGATATATGCGATTTTTCTTTAAGCGCGGACTAAACTAACGGGAAAGTGTGCAAAAGTGACACACTTCGATCTCATTTCTTTAAAAATTAGTGAAGATCAAAAGTTTTACTTTCCCCCTGTGAGTTAGTCAAAGATGGAACAGAAGAAATGGTCCGTTTTAGTGTGTCACCTTCTCCTGGGCGCGACTGAAGGACTTCTGGACCCGTTTGGCCAGGAATCCGGCTCCAGCCTGCAGGTTCGGACCCGTTTTGTTCTCCGCCATCGTCTCCGCGCTGCTCCTCCGTCTACTGGGCTTCACGCGCGCGCGGTTCAAGGTGGAGGTGGAGGTGGAGCAACCGGCTCGAAGACGCGCTCCGTTAGCTGGGAGGAGGAAGAGGATGAGGAGGAGGAGGAGGAGGCCGGGCTGCGTTGCTGAATGATCATCCTAGGCCTGTTCCGACTTGCTCCTTCTGCGCTTAACTCCGTGGAGTCACCCGGCGGCTCACCTGAAGGTTATGACGTTAATCACCGGCCTCCGCGCGCCACACCTGAGTCAGGAACTGACTCAGAACCAAAGAAAAAAATTCCATCAGGGAAAAAGGTTGTCTTCCTGATCTGCTGCAGAGGAAATAGCCCACTATCGTTTGTTACTAAGTTTGATTAAGTCTTCAGTGCACAAAAGAAGCTCCCATTTTGATGTCTGACTTAAATGAAGCTTCAAAACAAGGGGAAAATGAACATATGTACACGTGGCGCCCCCAAGAGGCAAGAGAAAGACAGCACCAATCATGTGGGAAGTTTTTTTTCCCGCCCATAAGTCCCACTCCGATTTTTTTCTATTGTAAAATCGTTCTCAGTGGTCTTTTATGTAAGATTATGCAGTTTTTAGCCAAAATCATGAGCAGCAGGAGCTCATCGGAGCAGGGAGACTTTGACACGCCCATTTCACTTGCTGCGTCACTAACCAGAGCTCCTTCAAAACCACAGGTTTGCATCTTCTCCTGATCCATTACGATTTGAGTAAATAAACACTCAAAAATGCTATTATATTCTTAAATTCTTCTAGAATTATCCTCAGTCGTGAGAACAATGCTGCAGAACTTATTCAAAACACAAAAATACAATTAATTTAAAGTAATAATCAATCCATGTACTAAACTAGATTGCACATCTTTTATTTTTTTCCCTTTACCTTCGTTAATTACCTTTTTTGTATTTTTTTCCTCAATGAAAATGTTTATTTTATACTAAATTCCCCTATGTTAAAAGATAAAAATATGAGAATTTTACGTCAGATGTCCTTCCAGAGACACAGCCCAATATTCTAACCTGGCTGGAGACCGGGTCTTGCCTTGGGACCCACCATGGAATAAGCTCATCGTGCCCCCTAGTTACACCTGAAAGTGTTGCAAAGAAATAAGGCTGTGCTTGTAATGTAACACCGCTGCCACCAGGTGGCGGAAGATACCAGACTCTAAACTGTACCATTCTCTCTCTCTCTCTCTCTCTCTCTCTCTCTATATATATATATATGTTTAAAAGCAGAAGTGGAGGTGAAGGTTATGGACGACCAGTATGGAGATTAATATGCTGCCTTAAGGTGCACCTCTATAGTCTTAGCTTCGCTTTCTGATTGGTTCTGACTGTGTTTTGGTACCCAGCTACCTCCACCTATATGCCTTCCCTTTTCATCCTCCAATTTTCTGTATCACAGAATAATGTTTTCTTCTGAAACATTTGTCTGTTTCAGCTTCCACACATTTAATGCAAACTTTGTTCTGGGCTGTAAAAATGTTTTTACCTACACACTCTTTGCTTTGTGAGTGTGAAATAAGAACACGCTTATGTTTTTCACGTGAAAGTGTGACTCAGCTTCTGTGACTGGACAAATAAATAACACGCTTTTGTCTATCAAACTACATATATGAATTTGCAAATGTGGCAATGAAACAAAGTCACATTTCCCATTATGTGTGAATCACACAACACTCAGATTCACACCTTAAAGTCCCATTCCAACTATATTTTAGCAGTCACAAGCCCAACCTTTTTAAATTAAAATAATATAATAAAGAAATACTCAGAAATCGGTTTTAGTTTACCAACCCTTTTTCTAAGTGCACCAAAATAAAAATCCAGCAGGAAAAAGAAAATGTGTATACACATTTTTTCTAACCTTTATGGATTCAGTTCTCATAGAAACATTTACAAAAGCATTTATTATTTGAGTTACTGTTATTTATGTTATGTTATTATTTAATACTGTATTAGTAAAGAAAAATGCAAAATAATACAATTAAAATGTGAAATTATAAAAGCCTTTGCTTTTTTTAAAAATATCTATTGTTTTGGAAATTATTAACTGAATTTGAAAACTTATTAGGTATTTTTTAATAATAATAATAATAATACGTTTTTAACCATTTATTACTGATTACAGAAAAGCTGTTACCTTTTAGTTCCCCAGAAGAAAACTGGGCTAGTGTAGGAAACTATGGAAAATATACATTTATATTATCAGTTTCATAAATCGTATGCCGTTTCGCGTTTTGTTATTGTAAAGTTTTTTTATTGTTTAATTTCAAAATGTTTTATTGTAACCTTTTTTTGCTGAGTAATGGTAGTTATGGCATATAAACTCCCACTTTATGACGAATGTTTAGTGCAGGTTTGTTTTGTAGTACAAGGTTTCCTGTCTGGGCGGAGTTCCTTTTAATTGCCTTTCATCACTATGGTTTAGACGGTAAGTACGAGGATTCATATCGAGCGTATCCAAAGCAGCGAGACAGAAAAACGCCGCCGGCTCTTAGCGCGGGTGATAGATGACTCGCCGCTGAAAGGACAGTCGCGACCTGTGGACCGGACTGCTGGGTTGTTCTTTCTCCCACGAATTTGTACTTTTTTCTTTCCCGGTGACAGAGGAATCCGGGACACAGTTCCTGTTGTTTTCCACACCCTCGTGTTTCCGGTTTTGGGTACTTGCCCCGCGCAAACCCTCAGAAACAACGCCAAAATGCCTCCCATCGAGAATGACGACCTCAAACTGCGAATACAGCAGCTAATTGAGTCCAACGCTGTGATGGTTTTCAGTAAAAGTTCCTGTCCGTTTTGTGTCAGGGTACGTTTTTTTTTTGTGTGTTTAAACTAATCGATTATTACTTCTACTCGATCAGAGAACTCCTGTTTCACCGCCTTCGGGAAGTTCAAGGCCCCGTCTAGTTGCTGGTTTCCTCTAGCTTCAGTCTTCAAGCTAGCAATAATGCTAATCAAAAACCCAAGAAGATACACATTTTTTATCAGATAAAGAACTTTAAAGGCTATTACGTTAATCCGAGACATTACGTACCTCATTTTGGAGCCATATTGAGTCGAAGTTTACACAAATAGAAGTATATTTTATTTGAAAAGTCGGTTTACGTAAAGTTTTATAAGTGGCGGTAATTTTGCATTAAATTGGTATTACTTGGTTTAGTTCGCAGGCTGAACCTGGAACACTCGCTGTAAGCTTTATACCAGAATTTATTAATTCACGATTCTTCGTTTTTATTACTTTTAAATATCCAAACTTGTTAAAGAACGCGTTTAGCCTCCAAATAGGATGAGCTAATTATTATCAGTTACACAAAGTTGTTCAATTTTCCTCATTTTTTTCTGAGCAACTCTGGTTTGTTTGTTGTTTGTAGGTGAAAGATTTATTCAAAGAGCTGGAAGTGGAGTGTAACGTGGTGGAGTTGGATCTCATCGGTAAGGTCGGTTCTGATCAGATTTTGACGCAAAAGTGCCAAGTTTTCTGTTGTCCTGACTCCCCTGAACGCACCTGACTGTTAAGGCTTTCATGGTGTCTACTATGATCACTCCATGAAACCAGGCTTGGTTTTACTGGGCCGTAAATGTATGTATAGCAAAATGTGAAAAGAGAAACAAACGGCTGTGTGAAAACGCTGCAAGCAGGTCAACTGAGGAAGTTGCGGTTATCAAATATTACCCTCTGTCATTCAGACAGGTTTGGCTTTGTTTGTCAGGTTCTCTGCAGCTGTGCGAGTCGGTCGGAGCATTTATATCTGTAATCTGCTGCATTCTTTACAGAAGGCCTTGAGTTAAAAAAAAATCTGTTAAGCACAGATGGACTTCATCACTGCGAAGGCTTGTCACTCATTCATTTCGGCTGGTGTGAAATCCGCACAGATCCAGATAAGAAACGTTTTCATAATCAGGTTTATGGAACTTCGAGACTGCAGGACTTTGAATACTTTGCTGCAGAAAAAGTTTAAATTGATTACAGCATTGCACTTCTAGTTCAAACAATTTAGTTGCATGCATTTTTGATGCATTAGTCCACATTTATTCCTAAATAGTCAATGTTTGTTCAGTTAAAAAATATTGAAATGAGTTAAATACAATTAATCCTAAAATATCTCATCTCTTTAAAACTGACAAGTCTTAACCTTAACCCTTTAACACTGGACGCGGAGGTTTTGCAAAAACTCAATCCTAATCAAAGTTGTCGGTATGACTACAGTGGTTACCGGTGTTGCAGATAAACGTTGGAGGATGGCAACAGTTTTATGAAAATATCCCAGAAGCCTTCACTTGCAGCTTTATTTCAGTTCAGACAAGTTTGTCCTTTTTTGAATCTGTTCAAGCTCTCCTGCTGGAGTCTGTTTATAAATGTAGGAAAATATATGACAGTGTGAGATTAAAGGGGTGTATTTGTGAATCTGATATTATTGAAATAATTATTTTTAATTTAAGCTACAAATTTTGCCTTTCTAAGAAGTAGCTGGTACACCTTTTAGTGTCTTTATGTGCAGCTTCACTGCAGATCAGAAATGAAACCTTTTCTGTTTCTGATTGCCAAAGAATGAAGTTTTACTTCTTTGTTAGATCAGCTGAGAACTGACTCTGGGCTCAAACATGTGATTCTCTTCTTCACTGTCCTCAAACATGAACATGTTTGCCTTCAGAGGAGGGAACAAACTACCAGGAGATGCTGCTGGAGATGACCGGACAGAAGACGGTCCCCAACGTTTTCATCAACAAGAAGCACATCGGCGGCTGCGACAAAACCATGCAGGTGAGGATCAAAGGTCCTCTGCGGGCTGCTTTGTTTGGAGTTCCGTTGCAGGTGTTTTATTGTGGCGGGGATGTTTCAGGCTCACAGAGATGGCAGCCTGCAGCAGCTCCTGAGAGGACAGATGGAGGAAAACCAAGACGACCAAGCTTACGACTACGACCTGATCGTCATTGGGGGAGGGTCTGGAGGTCTCGCGTGCTCCAAGGTGATGCCCCACCCCCCACCCACTTTTATTAGCATAATTCTTCATCAAGCTGCTTGAATGAATGGTGACTGTGGAACTGCTGTGAACAGGAAGCGGCAAATTTGGGGAAGAAAGTCATGGTGTTGGATTTTGTGGAGCCCACCCCCAAAGGAACCACCTGGGGTGAGAGACTTGTTGTTTTCTGATGCTTGAGGATGCGCACGTGTCTGATGCTAACCTATCCACGCTGGGTGTCAGGTCTCGGAGGAACCTGCGTGAATGTGGGCTGCATTCCCAAGAAGCTGATGCATCAGACAGCACTGCTGGGCACGGCCATGGAGGACGCTCGCAAGTTCGGCTGGGAGTTTGACGAGAGCGGTGAGGAGCGACTGGGTTGTGTCATTTTAGTTTACTTGCAGAAACTTGATGTCGTCTGGTCTCTGCTTAGTCAAACATAACTGGGAGACGATGAAGACGGCGGTAAACAGCTACATCGGCTCTCTGAACTGGGGCTACAGGGTTGCTCTGAAAGATAAGGAAGTCAACTACGTCAACGCCTACGCAGAGTTCTTGGAGCCGCACAAAATCAAGGTGAGTACAGTTCGGTCTGCAAACCTGTTCCTGATCTAGGAGTCTTAAGCTCCTTAACCCTTTTATGTTCTCTGTTCACGTTCTTTCAACTGTTTAATCAATTCATGTAATTCCAGTGGGTTGTAACGTGGAGTAAGGCAGCGCCACAGTAGTGAAGTGTTTATGCACTCGGATTAAATCAGCTGATTCACGTTGATTGTAGGTAGAACATTAATATATATATATATATATATATACACACACATATACACATACAAAGTAGCACAGCAGTTACTAGGGATTTAATTAAAGTCTGGTCTAAAAGGTGCACTAAACTCCGGAGTTTCCATGGTTTTTCAAATCTATCCTCATCGAGCATGTCAGTTTTTCCATTACATAGATATCTTGATCAACATTCACCCAGTCATCAAAGGTAGGAGCAACATCTGAAAGCCATTTTATTGTAATAATCTTTTCCCCAGCAATCAATAGAATATTGTATATGCAGTTTTTCTTACTGTCTACGAGATTAGTTGGTCTTTTCCCCAGATACAGGGTTTCAAATGTGTGTGCTAAGACTGTACCCATTACTTTTTCCAGCCTTTCCCTAATTCGAAGCCAGAATGATGAAAGTTTTGGGCATGCCCAATATACGTGATAGTGCCCCGCCCACTCTGTCCTGCATTTTCCCCAGCAGAAGGTGTCCCTTCCTGTGGAGGCCTTCTGAGAAAGCACCCTAAAAAAGCCAATCATAGTTTTCCATTCAAATTCCAGTTGGTGGATGTTGTACATGTCACACTAGTTTTTAAAATTTCCTCCCACTCTTTCAATGAACCCGTCTCTTCTTTTTCCCATTTTTTCTTTAAATATTCCACATTATTGCCTTCAATATTCTGGGTTACAAACATACTCATTCATATTAAACATACATATTCAAATGTTACAAACATACCTGTTGGCTCCAAGAGTCTTCACATACAAACCTGTCAACACCTACACAACACATTGAGAACATTTCATTCTGTCACGTAAACCAATTGTGCAAAGGTGAGCCGACACCTGTTCTCAGGTGAATGTCTATAATGAAGCTGAGGTGAGTGGTGGAATGTAAAAAAAATAAAATCAATTAAAAAAGGAGGAAGACTTCCCGGCCATCCCCACACCAGGACCCCCGCCGAATCAGCAGCGGCGACCAGAGCCCTCCCACACTCGTACTGTGGGGCTGACGGAGGCAGCCCAGTCAAGCACCACATGCCCCCAACACCCGAGAGCCGTGAGGCACGGGAGCACAGAGTGCAAGCCCTAGCCTAATTTTTCTTTAACTTAAAGGTGTAAATGAAGCAAGGAACCTTTAAACATCTTTTTTTTTTTTCAGGTTTCTGCTCTGTTTTTTTTTTTCTTCAAACCTTCAGATTTTTGGAACAAATCTTTTTTTTTGCTCTTTCTCCTTTTTTAAGCCAATAACGCGGGGAAAATTGATACTTTATATATTTGGCATATTTCTTCAGCATGTATACTCGCATACTGTTTAAAAAAAAAAAAGAAAGTAACAAAAAAGTTAATAAATGACCGGTACAAAGAAACTTATAATAAATCCACCACATTTATTAAAACTTTATCTTTCCTGAAATAAGATTTCTGCATTTGATGTCCGTTGTGTTTTATTAAAACCTGAATCTTGTTTGTTTCCTGTCAGGCGACAAACAAACGAAAGAAGGAGACGTTTTACACGGCAGCAAAGTTTGTCCTGGCGACGGGAGAGAGGCCGCGTTATCTGGACATCCCTGGAGACCGAGAGTACTGCATCACCAGGTGAAGCGACGAGCGAATGGCCTGCCCCCTTTTTTTAAGAACTAGAAATTACATATATATTTTTAAGCTTTTGTTTTTCATGTCTGCTCGACTCCAACATAGTCTGAGTCAGTTTTCTGAAACCAAATATCAATATAAAGTTCAGTAATTCTAAAACCTTTCTTTTCCCAGTGATGACCTTTTCTCATTGCCATACTGTCCCGGAAAGACTCTGGTCATCGGGGCTTCGTACGTGGCCCTGGAGTGCGGCGGCTTCCTTGCCGGTCTCGGCCTGGATGTCACCATCATGGTGCGCTCCATTCTGCTGCGAGGATTCGACCAGGACATGGCCAACCGGGCCGGAGACTACATGGAAGAGCACGGTGTGAAGTTCATCCGCAAGTTTGTCCCTGTGAAGGTTTGTTCGTGGATGTCCTGAAGAGCTTTCACTTGTGTTCAAGCCTGTTGAACTTGGACTGTATAAAACTGAATTTATTGTTGCTGTGACAGATTGAAGAGCTGGAGGCGGGATCTCCTGGCAGACTGAAGGTGACGGCCAAATCCACAGAGACGGACGAGATCTTCGAGGGGGAGTACAACACCGTACGTCTTCATTTGTCCTCCGCACTTGGATCAGGAGAAAAGCCTGCCTCATCAAGTTAAAATTCTTCCAACTTTATCAGATACAGATTGTTCTAACTTGACTTTTACTGTTGTACTTTGCTAAAAAAAAAATATTAATAACTAATGTTTAAGGAAAAATCAGTTATTTTCTCTTCCAAACTTTTATTTATTTAATCTCCAGCCATAATGGGTGAAGTTAAGATGACTAAATGAAACTCAAGCAGATTTCCCAACCCGTTCTGCTCCTCAGGTTCTGATTGCTGTTGGGAGAAACGCGTGCACAGATAAGATCGGTCTGGACAAGGTGGGCGTCAGAGTAAACCCAAAGTAAGTTCCCGTCCTGTTTTGTCTCAGCCTTGAGCTCAATGTGCAGTCACGGTGAGTCAGCACTTCTGGTGTTTGGGAGGGGTGGAGGAGATAAGAGGGCTGCTGCTGCTGCTGCTGCTGCTGCTGTTGTTGTTTGTTGCTGCTGCACTGTTTGTCAGCAGGACATTTAAAAATGTTTTTTCAGGTTCGCTGGAAATATATTTTGAACCCATCTTGATGTTTGGTGGCTGTTTATCATAGAAATGGCCTCCATTCTGTGTTGGGGGGGGTTAGGACTGCACATGCTCAGTTTAGACCATCTGAGTCACAGGTTCTGGTCTCATGACCGGTGTAACAACATGGAGCCAAAGCTGTATAATTGAAGAACATCGGCGCTGCAAAGGCTGTGCGGCTCAGTTTGACCTCTGACCCGCTTCAGCTTTGATGTAGAACAGCAGCCCTGATTAAAGGCTCATGAGCACAAAGGCAGCCAGTTTAACCTGTGACTCGCTTTTTCTTTTGTCTTGAACTCTTGAACCGTATCAGCTTCATCTCTCCTCATCCTCACCTGCCCTGTTTACTCTGAGTCTTCATCACTGTCAGACTGCGTTTTTTCAGAACAGCGAATAAAGTTTTGAAAAATCAAACTGAAGTCACAGATTTATAAATATCACTTTGGTTGCTGATCTGTCAGCAGAACAGAAGCTGAAAATCATTTTACACTTTTCCCTGTTTCACTTAAACTGTTTCTCTGTCAGTTCTTTGTGAAAATCAGGAAGTGTTGGGCCAGAATTGAGAGCCTCTTGCAAATAAGGGCGAACCGCATTCAAGAATGACAGATGTGCCAGTTGACTGCTTTCTCTTTTCTTTCATCTATAACTTTACTCTAATGAAGGATGTTAAAAAACACGAGTTCTTTAAAACAGCAAAAAGTTCAGGAAATGACAAAAGATGCAAGGAGAGTGATTTAAAATCTACATATTCAGTGGAAATCTGGAACAATGAAGAGTAAAATCTGAAGATCCGATTACAAATCTGAGTCACTTAAGTTGTTTTTATCTTGTGTTTTTGTTATGTTGTGACTTACTCTCTTTGCATTCAACATATCATTTTTTTAAATGACACCTATAGTTTTTCATTGTGTAATAATATAATTTCTCTGGTAAAAAATGTGTTTGACTGGTAGATTTTTTTTTTTCATCTCCCGGCTAACTTGGCTGGTGAGTAAAAAAATTAAAAGTTGACCAGTGGGGTTGTGACTTTAAACTTGGATCATCAAACCACACACAGCAAGATCGGTTTGAAGGTCGTAGCTGCCAAAAGTAGGAGTACGACACATTTGTTTCAACAGCTGAAATGGACAAAGTGTTTCTCTTTATAAGATCACAAAACCTCTGCTGCATCGATCTACCAAGATTTTTACAGCTTGTATTCAGTTGAACTTAGTGTTTGAGCAGATTTCCAAAGGAGACATTAAAGTAAAAGTATTTGTTGAATATATTCTGCCATTTGTCATTTTTGTTTTAAGAAAGTAAAAGAAGGAAGAAAAATCGATTAATATAAAAAATTGAATTTGGTGTGAAAAATCGGAAATTTTATTTTTAGGTGCGTTTACATAGATTCTTCATTGGAATTGGCCACTTAAACGCGTATTGCTGAGGGCGGTGTGTCAGCCCTCACGACTTCCTGTTGTTGTGAGGCCTAAAACTTGCCTTATTTGAGTTTGTAACTGTAAAATGTCTTTAGAACTCCAAGGTTTTGTCCAAACTCCTTCACTACTTAGTGCACTATTTAGGGATTTAGGGAACTCAGTGGATTCATATATATTCTTTGTAAAATGGTCATATTTAGTAGGTTTTTGCTTTTACAAATGAGTAACGTCAGAAATGGCGTAATAAAAGAATGCAGTGTGCATGTGTCTAAATTATGTTAAGACCCACAGCACTATCTGGTCTTTTTGAGATTAGGGAGTGGTCTGGGAATTTGGACATGACCTATATCAAACAGGAACCAGGTTTGCTAAATCCTTTAGAAGCAGCTCTGAACTTCGCCTCGTCTTCCAGAAATGGAAAAATTCCAGTGAACGATGAAGAACAGACAAATGTGCCACACATCTACGCCATCGGAGACATCCTGGAGGGTAAATGGGAGCTGACTCCCGTAGCCATCCAGGCAGGAAGGCTGCTGGCACGCCGCCTGTATGGGAATTCAACGCTCAAGGTAAATCAGCAGATATGTTTTAATAAATGCCAACAGGTTTGAAATGTCTGTCGTGAATAGTGAAGTAACAGTTTGTGTTCCTACAGTGCGACTACGTTAACGTTCCCACCACCGTCTTCACCCCGATGGAGTACGGCTCCTGTGGCCTGCCTGAGGAGAGAGCCGTGGAGCTGTACCAACTTGAGAACATCGAGGTAACTGAAAGATTCATGACGGATCGGGTTCAGCTGACCACACACATTTATGACAAGGATTCTGCCAACAACCCGACACTTTTGCACTGTGTTGACGTTTTATCGACACTTCTGTTTTTATAATGCAGGAAAGCTCTTTATGGTTTTTATCTGTCAAAGCTGCTGATCTGACAAATAATGTCAGATACGTTTCCTTTGATCTGTCGTTCTGTTAATATTTTGCGAAAGAGTATTTATTTTGCATTGGCCAAAAATAAGATTTTTTTTTTGTTTGTTTAAAGCTGCGTCCCTTTTTTTCTATTTTTATCACTGTATTTTTATTGTGAGGGTGAAATGAAACACAGGCTTGATTTATGACATTTTAAACCCTTCTCCCATCTTGCCGGGCCCATTGGTGCTGTTCAAGCGATAAGTACGTGGTCCAAGCTTGCTTCCTTAGAAACAAGGAAATCGCACAATTGGAGCGACCGTCTGGAGGCCCGAACAACCCAAAAACTCACAGCAGCCGAATAAGTCAACCCCCAGTACAGATGAACGGGACTAAAGTTTTCATTGAAGCTTTATTGAACTAAAAAGAAAGGATTTCTAGTGTCATTAACCTGGAGGCCACAAAGAAAATCCTTTTTTAACGGACATTTTTTTGTTAACCCATGAAAATGAGATGAGGTGTGATGCCACATCGAGGAATCATTTTGACATTCCTAAACTTATTAACCTCCCCCTCTTTGTCATATTGATGCATGTTTCCATTGTGGGTGGGGACAACATTAATATTAGTTCTAAGGAGAATTGAAAAATGAAATAGTGGAAGTTCAGAAACCTAAAATGTGAAGCAGGCGTTTCTGTCATGAAAGTTTTAAATCAAAGCAAATTTCGACTTTCATCTTTGTTACTTTCAATCACACCTTTGCTCTCCATTCAGGTGTACCACACTCTGTTCTGGCCTCTGGAATTCACAGTTCCCAACAGAGACAACAACAAGTGCTACTGCAAGATCATCTGCAATAAACTCGACAACGTACGTTCTTTAAGTTTTACGACTTTTTCACCAGAACTGCTGCTTTCTGTGTCTTCATTTTCTCTTTCTGTTTAAGTTATTGTGTGGATGATGAAAGTAAAACTTGCTCTGTTTCAGGACCGAGTTATCGGGTTCCATTATCTGGGCCCAAATGCGGGGGAGGTGACTCAGGGCTTTGGCGCCGCCATGAAGTGCGGCATCACAAAGGAGCAGCTAGACGGCACCATCGGCATTCACCCGACCTGTGCTGAGGTAGAACATCTCATAAACTCTCACCGGACCTTTAGTTTCAGTGTTTACGTTCTTTCAACTATTGTAACTCTTCAACCGTTTACCCGCTCAAGGTGAATTAGCTAATTTACGTTGATTGTGTAAATGGTCGAGGAGTTGCGATAAATCAAAAAGCATGTGATTTAGTTGTCGACAGTTACATCTCTGGCACATACTTCATTCACAGCGGGAATGTAATGCTCATTTCTATGTGTGTATTTAGCCAGTGGTGTTTACATTGAACTGTCGCCACAAGGTACTAGCTCAGGTCCGCCACCTACAGTTGGAAGAGGTTTAGTGTGAAATGTCAAAGCGGTGCAAATCTTGCTTCAGGATATGTTTTCCAGTATATGAAAGCCTTGGTGTCATGGTATTTTGTCCAAGTACAACCTGCAATTAGTCATTTCTCCTCTATGATCAATTTACAAATGTTTGGCACTTGCGTGAAATAAACGGAACGCTGTCCATACATGACTAACAAATCCAAGTCCCTGTTTTTGAGCTCTTTTTTTAAAGAACATTTTGATTCACAGATTTTTTTTTTACCTTAAACAAGAAAAAGACTTTTTATTTATTTATTTTTTCTTTTACTTAATGTGTTTTTGCTTTTGAATATAAAAAGGTAGCAAAACGTAGCAAGGTAGTATTTTTGTTTTTAAATGTATGTTTTAATACTTTTCTGGATCTTTGTTTTATTTTTTTTTGGCCTTTGGATTAGATCAAAAGTTGTAGGCATGGTTCTCAGTTGCTGTAAAAAAAGAAGGAAAACTTTCCCTTTTTACTTCTAGACTTCTAGAAATAAGTTTCTTCCACAATGCTCATCAGCTGTCTAAAAAACGGTTGCTATGGAGCTGCCCTTTCAGTTTTAGACATGTGTCGCTTCTTTGATTTATTTTCATCAGCACTTTTTTGAGTCAGAATTTGTAGCTGGGCGTTGTCGCCTTGCGTCAGTTGAGGAAATCACAAACATTTTGAATTGCTGAAGGTTCGGCTTACAAATCAGTCCTTCCAGCGTGTCTCAACTCTTGACTGCTGATAACAGGAAGGAGTAAAAAGTGATGAAACAGAGTTCAGTTTGACAGGTCTCAGTGCTGAAGGGGGATGTTGGTTCAGTTTTCTGTGCGTTTCATTGCTGCAACCAGGTGCATGAAGCTGCGGATGCCTTTAAGTTCTCTGTGTTTTTCTTCCCTGTCACATGTCCATTTAAAACGAGCACAAACATCATCAATGCTTTTAGGGTAAATTAACTGTTTGAATTCCCACTCAGATCATTTTTTGAGCTCTTTTAAAAGCGTTCGCAGTGGTCTCTGAATTACCATATTTTCTGCTCTATAAGGCTCACTTCATTAAAAAAAAACCAGCGTCTTCTAGTCCAGAGCACCTTTTATATGGATTAATTCTAGCGCGTTTACTGATGTTGAATTAATTTTCAGAGGTACACAGCACTCTGTCAAAACGTTAGTCTGTTTTATTTACGAGTTACAAACAAGGTTGGGTCTTATTGTAAATATGTTAACTGGACTAACATATAGCGTTGTTGGACTGTTATTTTTTTATGTTACTTACAAGGTTGGGAGTTAGCGTAGGCACAGTAATATTTGTTGTAGCTGCATCAGTCTGGATTTTACATGTTGCAAACAAACTTGGGAGTTAGAAGTTTTTTGAATGTTAATGTGTAGCTGTGTTAAACTGTGCTTTTTTTTAATTTATTTTTTATTACTTACAAGGTTGGGAGTTAACGTAGCCATGGTAACGTTTGCTTTAGCTGTATCAGTCTGTTGTGCTAGCATAGCTAACACTTCTAATGGAACTAGCATGTTTAAAATAAAGTTTTAGAATTACTGTGAATGCGGTTGGTGTGGCACACCCTTCACCTCCCTCGGTTTACACTCAGGAAATGCACAAGAACATAAAAAAAACCACAATTTTCCCCAGAGTGGGTCTTTAAAAGAATGTTGTTTTTTTTTAAAGCTGCTTTCTGCTCTTTGCAGAATTTCACCACTCTGCAGGTGACGAAGAGCTCCGGTGCAGACATCAAACAGGCTGGCTGCTGAGGTTAAACCCCGCTCGTTTAGCGAGCTGCTCTGCCGTTAGACTCTCCCACGTTACCAGTCGGCCTTAAAGCCTCGCCTTGCTCCTACATCCGAGTTTACAGAGCCGACTTTTCACGGGACTAACGAGGTTGGCCCAAAGATGTGCGAGGCTCGGAGAGTTTGACGTGGGGGGCAGCTTGCTGAACAGCGGGGTCACTCTGCTGATCTACCTGCTGGGCTTCAGCGGCGTCTTCTCAGAGGAGCACCAGCACACCGCCGTGTGTGCTTGTGTTGTTTGTGACGTCCTGGCTTGTAACCCGAAGCACTGAGGAGAGCCAGGATCGATGTCCCTCTGAGGAAGACCTCGATGGTGGCCCAGACCCTTCGTCCAACAACCCCCACCCCAACTATCTTCAACCCCTGCTTACAAAGGGTCCACAGACTGAAGTCTAGCTTCCGCACAAACAGGGTTTGAGTGGACACATGACTCTGATGCTTCGCTGTGTCTTCATCTTTCCTCATGCTTAGCTGTCTCAAATTTAAGATAATGTCTGTATTTATCTTTGCTGTTTTGGTCCGCAAACTTCACGGTCTTTGAAGTCCAAATCTTTTTACTGTTAGTTTAACTTATCAGGTGGAGCTTTTGCGCGTCGCTCCGGGTTGTATATAAGAATATTCAGTATTCTGATTACTATCAGTGAGTGACTTTAATCTGTCAGATGTTTGTTGGATTTCAAAGCTCTGTACACTTTTTGTCTTTTTTTCCTCTTAACAGTTAATAAAGAAAAAAAATCTTCATCATTTTGTTTTCACATCATTTATGGGGGGTTTTTTTGTTTTGTTTTTTTTACAGTTTAACTGTTGACTATATAAGAACTGGACTGAGTCTGTGTGATGTCATCCATAGGAAATGGCTTACTTTCTGCTCCAACCAAATGAAGTCAATTCAGTCGCCATTTTTTCTCTGTTTCATTTAACATTTCTTTGCCAACTACTCGCCAATCAGGAGTGAGATTGTTTGAAGTCCACACCCCTACTAACAGAGAGGCGGACCACATGTAGTCCATCATATGTACTGAACATTTGATCTGAGGCCACAAACCTTTATTGAGGCATCTGATTGGACCTTTTATAACTTTAATTACTACAGAAAAACTATAAAAAACATTGGATTAGCATGAAAATATTAAAGGTATCAGCAAGAATGGCTTTTCTGGTAAACATAGGATTTTGGTTCTATGGAACCAGCAGGTACTTGCTGTTTAGACTGTGAAGGGGGAGGAGGAGTCACAGCCCAAAACTTCAGAAGACCACAGAGAGACAAAGTTGTTAAATGAAGCCATTGAAGAGTCAACTAAATAAATGAGGCCCGTTGTTGACAGCTGTAGTTAAACATTAGCATTGCAGTTTTGCTTCGGCAAACGGGTGACATCAAATTTGGTGTTTAACTCTTGAACGCTGGAGCTTTCAACATTGTTTCGACTACAGTAACTCTAAAACTGTTTACATAATTAACGTATTTTAGAATCAGCGGATTCATATTTATCACGTAAACAAGATTTACGGTAGGTCAAAAAAACCTGTTTCGTTTAGTTTTTTGTTTTTCAAGTCCACTTTGTTCCAGAAGTAGAACAAGAGATCTCAATCCCACCAGGAAGTCCACCTCTGACAGACTGCAGAAGAACAAAATGATAAGACTTTGGACTGGCCTGGTCAACGTCCTGACCTGAATTTATCAAGATACAGTGGCATCACCTCGAGAGGCAGTTTGTGTTCAAAACCCATGACTTAAAGTCTCCGAGTAAAAACAAGTGGATCAGAAATCCTTCACAACAAAAACTATTATTGACATTAACAGTCCAGGGCGCACTTTTTTCACACATCTCCATGGAAATTTGTCTTTTTTTTCTCCTGATAATACACATCTTTTTTTGCATGATGTGTTTTCTTTGAGTATTCAAAAAATAATCTAAAAATATAAACTTTTAAAAAAACAGGACCACACAAAGGTCTGCTTTCTGAAGAAAATGACTGGCAATAAAATAGTGATGCTTTTATTTTGAGGTTCAACTATAGAAAGGATATAAATCTATGACAAGCGAAGTGTTGTATTTGTGCAAATTTTGTTTTAAAAGAACTACAAACTTCTTCATAACAACCAAAAAGATTTCCCTCATGCATGTTGTTTAGATCTAAATTTCTCTACAATCATTTTCACATACTGTGCACACAGAGTCACAGTGTTTCTTTAGAATCAGTTACTGCAAATTTAGAATTAACATTTGTTTCAAGTCAGGAAACAAAATTGGAATTGAGACACAAATTGGGATTCATTCCAAAATGTTTACCGGAAACACTCACAGGCTACTGCGAGTGTTTGTATGTACGCACATTTTGAATGAGCCAATCACATGGTAGCAACTCAATGCATTAATGCACGGAAACATGGTCAAGACGATCTTCTGCAGTTCAAACCAAGCATCAAAACGAAGAAGAAAGGAGTATTTCAGAAACTGCTGATCTCCTGGGATTTTCTCCCACAACCATCTCTAGGGTTTACAGAGAACGGGCCAAAAAGGAAATATTTAGTGAGTGGCAGTTTCTATGGGCGAAAAGGCCTTGTTGATGTCAGAGGTCAGAGAAGAATGAGCGGACTGGTTCCAGCTGATAGAACGATAACAGTAACTCAAAAAGCCACTGGTTACAACTGAGGTATGAAGAAGAGCATTTCTCAACACACAACACATCAGTCTTGAGGCAGATGGGCTACAGCAGCAGAAGAACACATCGGGTACCACTCCTATCAGCTAAGAACAGGAAACTGAGGCTTCAGTTCACACAGAATCACCAAAACTGGACATTACCGATTTGAAAAATGTTGTCTGGTCTGATGAGTCTCCATTTCTGCTGCAACATTCAGATGGTAGGGTCAGAATTTGGCCTCAACAGCATGAAATTATGGATCCATCCTGCCTTGTATCAACAGTTCAGGCTGGAGATGGTGGTAAATTGGTGTGTGAGGGACTTTTTCTTGGCACACTTTGGGCCCCTTAGTACCATTATAGCATAGTTACACCACAGCCTACCTGAGTATTGTTGCTGACCATGTCCATCCCTTATGACCACAGTGTACCATCATCTGATGGCTACTTCCAGCAGGATAAGGCGCCATATCATAAAGTTGGAATGATCTCAGACTGGTGTTCTGAACATGACAACAAGTTCACTGGACTCCAACGGCCCCACAGTCACCAGATCTCAGTCACCAGTAGATCACCTTTGGGATGTGGTGGAACAGGAGATCGGCATCATGGATGTGCAGCCGACAAATCTGCAGCAACAGTGGGATGCTTTCATATCAATATGGACCACACTCTCTGAAGGCAAAAAGGTCCATCCTGGTACTAAGAAGGTGAACCTAATAAAGTGACCAGTGAGTGTAAATCCTAACTACAAAATGAGTTGTTTCAAAAGGGCACTAGAAGTCTTTAGTCTGGCCAACAATATATTGAATAAGTGAATGTGCTAGAATGAAAAATAATTGTAAATATATATATATATTTTTTAAAAAAACCTAGATTAATTTAAAAATCACATGAGATCATCTTTTATTATAGCCAACGTCTAAATGACAAACTTTAGGGAAAAGCTACAGATGTTTACATTGCGGCTCATGAGGAACTATTATAAAAAGACAGGAAGGTGCTCTGTAAATGCATAGCTAATCGGATCAGAACCGCACGCCGTTGAATTTAGCAGGCCATTCATATCACCAACATCAGAGAGCCCAGGAGAGATAATAGCCCCCTGTCCTCAGTGGGTCTGTGGGACTATTCAGCCAACATAAGTGGATCCTCTGATCAATAGCATCCAGGCTGGTGTGAAGGCTTTGTTTGTTCCAGCACGTCGGAAAAACCTTGTCACCTGCACCCGTCGCCATGACAACCTGCACTTTGATGAGTTTTAGTTCACTAATGACCGTTTGTGTCTGTGGGATGCGTTAATTGATTCAATCCTGTTTGTTGTGCTGCTAAAATGGGCAGAGATTTGCTGTGGGGCAGAACGGCCTGAGTATGGAATACCATGAGTGCCAAAAAAAAAAGTGAAATGTTTCTTCCTTTTTGAATTGTCAAAATAAAAAAAAAGTCGTTCTGTAATAATATTTTGATGGAGATAAAAAAAAAAAAAAAAAAGCATAACTCAACATTTTAACTTTTTCTTGAACCATCTTTAATTTTTCCACATTTTAGCCTTGTTTTTCCTCCCTTTTTTCTGGAATATTTTGTAAAGACCCTCTCTTTTTATATTGAAATGCCCTGTCTCAGACCGGGGCCTGATGAAAAGCCGTCCCTCCATCTGTTTTTAGAGCCTAATGCACGCACGTGACTTTGACTCCAAAACTCTCTTGAAGCTTCTGGCTTCGAAAGCTTTTTCTATCTTATCCAGAATCCAAACGAAGCTCATGGTACTGAAGTCATTTTTCTGATGACACTTTTTTATTTTGAGTATTTTTTTCTTGAAGTAATGTTACTCTCTCTGAAGTAGAACTTTTGACCCTGAACAGTTTCTATGTGTAAATGTGACTGTAGGTTTGTTTTTTTATGCTCTTTTTATTTTGGCATTTGCATATTTACAGTCATAGACTGTATGCTTTTATGCATCCCTGGATGTTTTTTTATTGCTATTTTCAGATTTTGTTTGTGTTTCCGTCTGTTATGTCTCTAGTTTCATCGTAAACAGTGAAATTAGTAAAGTTACTCATTTTTATGGCATTGCTGTTGTTGTTTGTTGTTGTTTTGACTTTTTTGCATACATTTTTTTGTAGTTTGATGTCTTTTGTTTGTTACATTTTTTTAATTCTACATTTCAATGGGTAAAGTCAATTGTATTTCTGTTTATTAGTTCAAACACTTTGGGAAAAATACATTCTGAGCATTTTTTATTTTTAGCTTCAGCTTTTGTGTTTGTTTGTCTTTGAAACTTTGAATCCATTCTAATATGTCTTTAATATATCTTTAGGATTCTCTCATCTGCATGTTTTTGCTCATATAGTTTAACAAAAATCTAATAAAGCATGAAAATTTTTCAAAATAAGATTTAAACATAAATGATTAAAAATAAGTTTGTAAAATTCTAAACAACAACAAAAATATCTACACCTTTTTTAGAACTTTTTAAATGAAACAATAGCACTTTTTTAATGAAAAGAGAAAAACAACAGATTTTTGTTTGACTTCTTTCCCAACAGTAAGTGGTTTGTGAAATAGTGATCTAAACAAAGGGAGAACGCCTTAATGACTTTACTTCCCTGTAAGCTGACGCATGAGAACGAGGAATCCTCGAGGAAGTTGTCCGCAGGAAGACAAAGCCATTCCTGACACCGTTTACTCACTAAAAAGTCAAAGGTCATTCCCATTTCACTATGACTTGCTGATTTCCACATACAAGCGCAGGAAGTGCGGGTAAAATCCCAGTTATTGTAATAGCAGCTCATTTTACCACGACGTTGGTTTTTCTGCTAAACATTAACCCAAACAAAATGAGCTCAAGTGAGTCACTATAAATATATTTGTTGAGTGTAAAGACAAAGAGTTATTCATTCAGTTTCTGATTGACTTCTATTTGCATTTCCGGAACACTGACTTGCCGTCTGTGATGGTTTTCCTTGGAAACGCATCCCTCATTTCCTGTAAGAGGTCAACAGAGAGTTTACAACCCAGAGAATCACAAGTAAAGCGCAACAACCAGCAAATCATTTGAGGGGCTTAAGATTCCATTTTTAAAAAAAATCACAGTTTTAAAGGCTAAATGTTACAAATCTATGAGCTGTTTTGCTTCAATCGTTTGTCTCGAAAATCTTTGAGAAAATATGGACATATTTCTACTTCCATAGAACAACATTTTTGATGAGCTAACTGTAAAGGAGATATAATTTAGATTATTTTCCCCTACTAATAAACAGAGGCCAATGCATGGATGTAGAGTTCAATGGAAAACTGCTGCAGTTTTTGGAAATGTGGCTATTTTTATTTCAATTAATATTTAAACTAAGCACAGAAAAAAAAGGATCCATGTGCTTTTAAGGCGGATTTTTTAACACCACATACAGTATAAAAAGTAGATTATTCTTTGTGTTCTAGTGACTTACTTTTTCTCTATGATCCATTTTCTCTCAGCTGCCATTTATTGTGCTTTTCTTACATATTATTTGTGATTTTATTGACTTCTGCAATGCATTATTGTTATTATTATTACGTTTTAAACATCAATGACACAAATTAACATAATAATAGATTAAAAAGTATTTTTAGGGACTGAAATGCTTTTTTCATTCGTGATGTTTGTTCTGTTTTACTTTTATTATGATTTTTGTGTTACTTCCATAAGTTCTGCCATTGACCTGCAGGGGGCAGCCTTGTCCCACAAACTGAACTTTGTGACGTCAAAGCTTTTTTAAATGCTCCAAATAATTACCTAAAATAGTTCCCTTATCCATTTAAATAACATGTCTGCGGCTGGACGGCTCAGTTGCTGGACTGGCGCTTATGAAACCAGGGGTCATTTCTCAGGGTGCGCAATGAGCTCATGAACAGGTCAGGACCTTCAAGTTTCTCGGACTCCATGTTTCAGAAGATTTGAGCTGGGCTTAAACACCACTCACATTATTTAAAATAAAAGGCTCAGCAGCATCACTTGTTCCTGAGAACTCTGAGGAGAACCAAGCTCCCCACTCCTCTGATGAAGAGCTTCTACCGATGTACCGTGTGGTACACCAGCTGCTCCCGGTCATCAAAACTGTGGAGTGGATTATTATCCTCACTACCCCAGGTGGAGGAAATCTACTCCACGCAGCTCCTCCACTGAGCCACAAAGATCCACAATAACCCTACCCACCCAGGACGCTCCATTTCCACTCATCTCCTCTGTGGCAGGCTCATAAGAACTCAGACCAACGGGCTGAGGAAAAGCTTCTTTCCAATGGTCGTAAAGTGCTACTGACAAAAGAGAAGCTACCAAGCAAAATTTCCTTATAACAAAATATGACAACAATAAAGTGTATTTTCTTTCTTTAATCTTGTGTGGGTCTGTAGGCAAGACCCTCCACACTACTGAAAACTACGTACCCACAAGCAGTCCCGGCTCTGGGTCTCCCTGTGCTGCCCCAGCCCGGATAAAATACAGGGTTGTGTCAGGAAGTCCATCCGGCATTAAAAACTCAATAAAAGCTGTGGCGACTCCTGATGGGATTTGGCGAAAGGTGATCAATAACGTTCATTTTGAGACCTCATATTCATCCCTGCAATTCATTTTGATTTTTTTAGTGAAAGAAAGTGATATTTTGTTTGTGCACTTTGACCTTCCCGGCTTGTTGGCATTATTTTTGTAGTTGCAGTGCCACATTTTTGACCAGCAGGGAGCACTGTCCCACCGGGATTTGCTGTGAAAAGCGGTTTCAAACAACCTCAGTCAGACACAGGCACATTTATGATCTCTATTGAGATGCAAACACGTTTGGGATGATATATAAAAATTAAATCAAAATTAGATGCAAAAAAATAATTAAAAAGAGTAAAGTTACAGGAAAGGAAGGAAGAATATGAAAAATGAATGAACTTGTTTTGTGGGTTGACTCAAAGACAAAGTAATCTAATGTTACTTTTATGAAAGTGTTTTACTTCCTCTTTAGTTTAATGGTAGGTACATGGATTTATTCAAAGGAAGCACATTTCTGCTCAAGCTGACTTATATATGTGGACATTTTTACATCTCTGGGTCAACTTCAGTGTTTACAATCCACTAATCTAATGTATTAGTAAATAAGATGAAATGTCACATTTTTGTTTTAAATATATTTAGTTTTGTGCTGACTGAAAAACTTTCATTTATTTCAAATTCTGATTTAAGAATATTTAGGATAAGATGAACTAATGGTGAGCTTGCAATCACTCACAATCTGATCACAATCATTTTTAAATGTTGATTTTGCTGCAGTGAGTTTCCAAAGATTCATGACCAACCTGAGACGTCACATTTTAACCTGTGAACGCCTGAAACAGTCAGAGAGTTTCAGGATCACAGAGACAGTTGATCGCCCTATGGCTTCCGTTTGGATGTTGTCTTACAGATGTTGCTGTTGCCACGGCAGCAGCATCAAAACAGATTGCAACCACCTGTGTGTGGGTGTTGTCTTTTTTCATGTTACGCACGAATAGACGTCTTTAGTTTTGAAAACTAACATTATGTGGGATGGTTTCTTTATCATTAACTAATTTATCATTAGTTTTCTTTGTTTTTGTGTCTTTCCAGTAATATTTTGTTGTGTTATCAAGGGTTTAGACTTTGAGGTCCAAGTTAGAACCAAAACCTACCAGAAGCAACAAGGAAGACTGTCCATGTGTTTAAAGGAAGGCTCAAGACCTTCCTTTTTAACCTGCTTTATAGCTGAAAATGTAAAAATGTATTTCTTTACTATTGAAACCATTTAAAAACATTTTTTTCTCTTTGTACTTTTTAAAAATTGTTTAATTAATACACACTAAAAACTCCATAGTTAAAAACAAACTAACTGTTTTTAAACCAACTCCAAAGTTTAAAAAGGGACTCACTTCTTTCTAGATTATTTTAGCTCAAGAAAAATAAAATCTTTCAGGAAAATAAAACAAACAAATAAACAAATTGGGTTAAAATAAAACTACTATAGCCCAAAAAAATGATCATTGCTCCAAAAAGTTACTCAAAAATACATCCCAACATGAAAAACTTTTCATGTTGGTCAGTTTATGATGCTCTATTTTTACTTTTCCATGAAGGTCTACACATATTTTGAGTTGATTATTTATAAATGTTTTTCCTTTTCTGCATTTTACTCTTTTCACATTTTTTTTAAACTCCAGTGACCAACCACTCTTGTTGAACTAGGTCGTAGCAGTGGGATGTCCTCTGTGATCACCGGTCACCGGCGTGAAGAAATCCCCCCAAAAAATAGCATTTCAAAACATCTGAGGACATCCTGTGTTTTTATAATTCTGATTTGAGTTGTTTTAAGACCGTAAAGCACGTGTATGTAAAGGGCTTTATAAATAAAGTTTTATTTGACTATGTTTCATCTTGATTTTAATTGCTTCTTTAACAAATTTTGTGCACTATTGTTAACATTTCAGTTAGCTCCTTTAGTTTGTTGTTTTTCTTTTGTTTTAATGTTTAGCATTCTTTTCCCTTTTTGTGTCTTTCATGAATCATGTTTGTGTCATTTTTGCTTTACCTTTCAATTTCAATGTTTCAACCCGGCAGTTTATCAGAGCCAAATCTGCTTCTGTAACCTTCAACCAAGTGCTGACACAGCTTATTTGGCGAGTCAGCTGTTTGGAGAATGTGCACTGACTCATGTCAGCCGCTGACCCGCCGACCTTTAGCCGTCGATCCCCTCCTGAACAGTAAACACTGGCAGGCTTCACAGCGTCTTGCCTCCAGGCTGGAGGTTTGATCAGTGGCTTCTCCTCAGACTAAACCGAACTCGTCTCACGTATCGGCTTCATGAGGAATGTGGGGGCCAGAAGTGAAACTGCAGGAGGTCTTCTGCGTTGTAATTAGCTGCAGCTTTCTTAGGGAAAGATGGAGCTGAGAGTTTCACTGCCTCAAAGTCAACATCCTCCAGTCATGTGCTCTCTCCCGCAGAGGTTTGATTCCTGTGATGTCTTCATGTAAATGTCACATGAGTCTATGTTTTTTTTATCCTGGCCATATGTTAGATGCTAACAAAGAAAAAGAAGAAAAAAACAAAGAAACCAAGACTTTATATGTTTTAGCAGCTTAAAAAACACATAGACCAGTTATGATGTTGTTGTTGTTATGATGTTGCTGACATGTTGTTTATATATATATTTTTTTATAGTTTTAAGTGTAAAAATGTCGGGTTGTGTAGTAATTTGCCTCTTGGCCAGAACTTCCTTGAAAAAGAGATCTGCAGATCTCAATGGGACTTTTCTGGTTAAATAATGAATAAATTAAAGATTATACATATATTTCATGTTCTTTCAGAGACTGAACAAGTAACAGTTGTGTATTTGTCACTGTTCTGTACACCAACAAACGTATAAAGTATCAACATTTGGGAAAAATGCCAGAATTTCTTTTTTTGTGACAAAGCCTCCTTTGAAAATTGGCTTCTAGTAGGTGAAAACAATAACAGACACAAAATGTGTGATTAAAGACTAAAAACTGTATGCTGTACTGGACAGGATGTCTGAAAACAAATGCACAAGGTGGGTGTAATGAAAATTAAACATGTCCGATGGAATGTAGGGAAGTATTCCTATGTTCTTTGCTTCCAGGTAAAGAAAAGGTAAAAATATTGACTAAAAAGTTCATTAGTGGTAATAGACTCTTAAGTTTAATATGTGACATCAATTTGAATCATAATTTGTCTGCAATTCTTGGACTAAAACAGACTAAACTCATGTTACTGTTTTGATCAAAGCAAGAAAAAAAAGCAAAATTTTCTTTAGTAGTTCAGTTGCTGAAATTGGCCAGCAAGATTTAACCCTTTACCCTAAAAGGAAAAACAAACAGGAAAAATAACAGACAAAGAATAAATAACACTAAATAAAAAGTTAAGAGAAAACTTAAACTAAATAAATGAACAAAGAAACTGAAGAGGTAATGAGATAAATGTGAAATAAAAGAATAATTACATTTGAACTAACAAAAAAAATCTATATAAATGAACTAAACAAGTAAATAAATAACTAAAACTTTTTTATGATAAATGAATATACCAGGACTAAATACATATATATGTTAGAACTTGCTAACTAACTAAATAAATAAATAACTCGAACTTTTGGAAAGAAAAAAAAAAGATGACAAAAAAATTAAAGAAATTCTCCCAAAACGGTATTGAAAATGCTAATAACGTTAATAAATAACAACAAACAAACAAAACAAAAACTAAATAAATGAATTCTACCTATATAAAAATAGACTTTAACACAATAAATAAATAAACTCAAACTTTTGGAAGTTAAAAAATATTTTTAAAAATGCTAAAGTTTTAAAAAATTTCAATAAACAAACAAAAAAACCTGACATAAATAAAAAAAATATATAGACTTGAACGAAATGTGTAAATTAACAAATAAAACTTCCAAGTTAATAAATATACTAGTAGCCTACAAATAAATAAACAAAATATCTAAAATGAAAATAAATAAATAAATTCCCCTCAAAAATGTTGCCTTGATTTTTTTTCCCTATTTATTTTTTTATTTTTGTTTTGTTTCGTAAAACAGTTTCTAAATGTTTCTGTCAAAGTATGACTTTTGGTTTTTTTTTAAATACCGGTTTACATAGTTCTCGGTGGATGGCTCCTGGAAAAATATCGACTCCCCTTTGTTATTTCTTAAAAAAAAAAAAAAAAAATCAAAAATCACAAAGAGGAAGACATTTCTCATCAGACTTTCTTAAGCACATGAACCGTCCCCTCAGCTCAGTCTTTTATTTTGAAAGGGCCGCCCGGAACTACGTGGGCTGCAGCCCCCTCTAGCTGAAGCCCGCAGGTTTGGGGCTGAAACCGTCAGCTCGGGTCAGTCATGAAGCGTCTGCCACGGCATCCCGCCGCGGGCGCGCGGCGCTAACAAACGACGGGGCGGGTGGGTCTGCAGGCGGGGCTCCTCCAGCAACCGGGATGGTCTGGGACTGGACCGGGACCCGGATCGATGCTTCTCAGCGGATGAAGTCGGCGGTTTAACGGAGACTCAGAATGAGGAGAACGAGAGTGACCCGCGCGCTCTTCGCCTTGTGTCTGGGATGTTTCATCATGATCATCTATTACTTCAACAGCAGCCTGAAGCCAGGTGAGCCTCACCGAGCCCCGCGCGCCCCTCCCCGCCGCCGCTCCGCTCAGGTCCGCGTTCACGCACCGGCCTGCGTGTTTGCACAGCGGGCCAGCGTGTCCTCTTTTGTCCGCATGGACGTCACCCAATCTGCTACACAGTCGACCCGCGATCGTCGGCGATTTCAGGGGGAGAAAAACGCAGCAATCAGCGCAGGGGTATTGATCCGTCCCCTCCGGGATCCATCCCTCTATCGCTGCCAATCGATCCAGACCTCTGACGTCATGATTGCATTTAAAAATGTCACTTGTTTCATTCAAAGTGAGTTTGCTGAAGCGCTTCATTTAAATATTGATTAAATTAAAATCAATTGATTTAGAATTGGAAACCTAGTTCAAAATGTTGTATTTCTGATCAAAAATTAAAAAGAGAATTAAAAAAATATGAAATTGAAGTATATTTCTTTTAGCAAAAAGAGCCAAAAAAAGATCAAATTCATTATTTTTATTTCTCCAAATATAATTTATGTGTATTATATCACTGCGTTTTGTTAAAATGTCATAATGTATAATTTTTGAAAATAAAACTTTTTTGCATTTGATAGAAAATATATATTTTTCATATTAAAATTAGTCATCTTTTAAAAGAAAATATTAAATTAAAAAGTTTTGAATGTATTGTATTAGAAAATGGTATAAGTCAGCCTTAATTCTCATGTAACCTTTGTTTTGAAAGAAAGGTGCCACTTTTTTGAC
>BSAI01000073.1:8444479-8496862 GCA_036245035.1 Adrianichthys oophorus
ATGAATGAAAATAAAATTAATTATGAATCGATTCCTTTTTCTTTAGGCTCAGTTTGTCTTCATTTCCCCGCCAGCTCCAGATGTCTATCAGGAAACCGTGTTTCTGCCAAACTGATTATCAGAGTTTCCTCAGATCCAGGAGGAGGGTTGGTGGAGGGGTATAGACCCACGCTGCGATGTGCCTCCACCTCTCCCAGGTTCAAACCCCCCCACCACTCCTGCTACATACAATAGCCTCATTCAGACACCCTCTGCTGTGTAAGGGGCCCAAAAAGTATATAGTCCAAGAGGGAGCCTTCTTAAAGAGGGCTCAGTCCATCCTGGACGTGTCCGTGTTTACTCGCCAGCCATGAAAGAGCTGTCTCAGGTGTCGCTCGTGGCTGTTCAGGGACGTTTTTGAGGAGCAGTCACAGGTAGGGATGGTCAAAGCATCTGTGATGCTTTTTTTCCATCCTCGTCTGATTTTATTTTCATTATTAACAAGGAAAGCAGTTCTACAGTGAAATCATAATGACAATAAAATCTGTCAGTCAGTCAAACTTGTATTTTGACTTTATTCGACTCTTAAAAACTAATTATTATGTTAGAAATTTGCATAAAGTTTAGATTTCCAGTTGCATCTTCTCATTACATCGCTAAACACACAAAAGCTCCTATAATGATTATCCTGAAGCTGTCATAGTATTCCAATTTAAGTCAAACTCAAAACAATATTCAATAGAAATGACTTTTTTGATATTTTACAATAAAACAATATACTCAAGAATATTGAATTTAATCATCTAGAACTTCATAAATTCAGATAAAAAAGTTTTTTGTGCAAATTGGAATATTTTCACATACAAGAGTAAAACTTTAACCAAATAAAAATGAAGATCAACTGTTTATAATTGCTCTAACAATAATAAGTCTTCTATTGTAGAATACATAATACACAAAATAATGAATCCCAATGTCATGGAGCATGAGAACCATTTGTAAATGGTCTGATTAAGCAAAAGTGAAAAGTAGGGTGCTGTGAGATTACTGTCAGAGATAGACCCTTTTTTTAGGCTAAATTTGGGGATAAAGGCGGCTTATTTGGGAAGGAAGAGCCTAAAAATGTTGCTGTTGTTGAATCAGCATAAATCACCTGGAAAGCAGTTACGACAACAAAAAAGACACTGATCAGAAAAAGTGAAAAAAAGAAACCAAACCCTTCAAAGAATCTTATTCCTGATTGGCAAGAGTGGTTTCTATAGAAACGATGACTCAGACCAACTTGGACCAATCACTGCTTACTGACATCGTCTGGCTCCAACATGGCAGCGTTCGTGTCGCGAAAAAAATGGCAACTGAATTGACTTCATTTGGTTGGAGCTGGAAGATTTTCAATGGGTGAAAATACTCAGTCAGTCCAGTTCTCGCAGCCTGGAAATGTTGCAGTATTTTTACTTACCCGGAAAAGTGATGCTCATTTGGAGACGATATTGCCCAAAATAGGCACTAATTAGAAATGAGGGAAAATAGAAGAAACCCAGATATGTCAGCTAGTCCTCTACCACATTAAGATTTTTTACCTTTAAAATGGAACAAAAAGAAAATTTTCCAACAGTTTTTTTTTTTTTTTATTTGAGCTTTTTTTTTTCTTTTCGTGTGTGTCTGTTAGTTTTTTTAATTTAAATGTTCTAATTGGAAGCCACGTTGGATCGTCTATCTGGTTGCTGAACTGCACCAATGTTCACTCTCACCTAGCAGTTTCTCCCCTTTTGACATTTTATTCAGCAAAGACGGCGGGGACCAAGCTTAAACTGACCTTTAAATAGCTTAACTCGATTTGGTGAGTCATGTGACTTCACAATTTGAAGTTTTGGATGTAGCTGAATATTCAAGACTTAAACTAATTCTCTCATTTAATGAGGAAGATTAATTAAAAGTAACATGTGGCTAAACTTTACCCTGAAGAACCCACGGGGTCAGATTTGGCTGCTGTTTTTCATTTCTTTTCTTTTTTTTTCTGTTTACATTTTTTTCATTAATTTTTTTCCTTTCTTTTAATTTTTATTTTTATTTTTTTTGTCGCTGTTATCAGTGCTACCAAAATTTTTTTTAAATTGTCAATTTATTTTTGAAAGCTCAAAAGAAAATTGTTTTTGTCTCTTCTGGACTTCCATATTTCTTGGGTTCTGCAGGGTTAAGTATAAAAACAACAACATATCACTGCAATAAAAGTTGTATTCTTGTATTCTTGGGGTATTTTTCTATTAAATAGATGAAGAAAACAAAGCTTAAAATTGCATTTCTAAGTATTTCTTTGTTCTAATTGTTGTAAATCAGCAGCAGACAAAAAATGCTGTTTAAAAAGGAGCGTATTTGTGGTGTAGAAAATACTCTGGGCCGGGCACAGGCTCCAAGAAGTACATAGATCTAGTCGTCTACAAGTGGACGACTAGATCTATGTACGTCTTCCTTTTTTCTTGTCCAAAATGGCATCGTAATGCTAGCTTGTGATTGAATGTGAATGTGAGTGGCTGTAAGCTAATGGGAGAGTAAACAGAGAGCTCTCAGCAATGAGCTCCTCGTGAACGGTTCTGCCCACAACTCAGAGGCAATGTTTTTTAAGGAATCCCTGCCACTCTGCAGAAACTATGTCCTAGAAAACGAGACAATTTTGGCAAAAAACGGCATAATCATAATCAAGAGACCACTAGGAATGCTTTCACAACAGATCAAAAGATGATTGGAGTTAAAGTTTAGCTTTTATTGAAGAATGTTCCTTGTTTGTTTACTTTTATTTAGCAGATTTAAATGAAAGTTTCCACCTCTTGACCTTTAACCTGGAGAAAAGCTTGATAGTTTTCATGCTCACTGGTATAAAAAAATGTTGGCACTAATTTGTTGTTGTTGAGGATTTCTCTGCCGTCAGCATGTGCGATTCTGACGCTGCCTCGGGTCGTTTCTCTAAAAAATGTTTGCAGAGGTCGACTCTGCTGCGTGGACTTGTGTAGATAGATTACTCTTGGAATGCAGTTTATGTTTGAGGCATTAAAGCTGCTTGTTGGATCGGTTCTGTTAAGCACCGTCCGCCTCGGAAACATTTTCTCAACCCAATCTGGGCGAAAGGTCATAATACTTCTTTAAAGACAACTCAAAGCTGTGACAACAAGCATATAAAAGAGGAATGATGTGTTAAACACAAGGATAAAAGTGTTTTAGCATCTATATCTTTTATTAGTTATTTGCAAAGACCCAGAGGGTTTTACTACACTCGACTTTTTATTGATGGTAACTTTGGAACAGATGGCGAGGAGCAGGAGCGCTGTGCTCTGCAGGAAGATGGTGTCATGTTTTATAGCTCCTCCTCTGTTATGTGAAAGCAGGGATTCACCTGTAACGGCACAAACACAGACGTAGAGTGATGGTTATCAGGTTGTTTTGGGGCTGCGGGGCAGCTGTCCCCATCGCTCAGCCTCAGCTCATTCCTTCTTTGCCAAGACTTGAGGCGAGTCTGGAGGCCCGGACGCACGGCCAATCTCGATTAAAACGACCGTTTGGTCAGAATTCGCACGTGACAGTACATCTCGGTCCCTTACTTCTGCGGAGAACATCTGGATGTGACAGGTCAGAACAGAACGAGCCACAAAGGAAAATTCAGATCTGGTTTCCACATCAGACCCTCCTGCACAGTTGGCCGTTTCCACATCTTCTTGGTGTCCAGCTGATGTTAGGTCTTCTGCCATCCTGGGCTTGCTGCTGACAGGTCAGGGCACCCCTACCGCCTCCTCCAGCTGCATATTCATGACACAGCAGCAGAAACCTCTTCTGAATTTCATTAAGACCAGCTGTTGGTTTGTACTTGTACTCAGTAAGATTCCCAGAACCTCATGCAGCCTTTTTACGCAACAAGTGTGCCTTTCATAAATGGGAAATTTCCAGTTTTTGGTGAATCATACATCGGCACATCATTGATTTAACTTCCATGCCCAAAGAATATGACAATCTGAGATCAAAGATAAAGCAAACCAAAATACCAAAGTAGCAGTAAACCACGGTGGGCTAAAAGAGTGCTTATTTCCTACAATAAAAGAGAAATGGTCAAATGATAGATGGTATCAAATCTGAAGACTTTGTTTATTATTCATACGGTGGGGTTTAACCCTTTTCCTTAAAAAAATCACATTTTTGGTGTTTTTAACATGTTCTTCTGGCATTTTGATGGAGGACAAGTAAAAAGAAAAATTTAAGCTTAAAATTGCATTTCTGAGTATTTCCCAAATCAGGAGCAGACTTAAAGAGTTTGACCATTTATGAAACTAATGGGAATCAGCTTATTCTGACGTAGAGAAAAATTACTATTCATAGTAGTTTCGCACCTCATAAAGTATTTGTGAGAAAACCGCACAAAGCAGATTTACTTTGATTGCGTGGTTACTTCACTACTGTGCAGTGTTGCATATCAGGCCGAAGCTCCTTTTCTCTGCTTCAATCCTCTGGAATTACGTTAATTATGTCAACTTTGAAGAGTTGAAATAATGTCGACACTGGAGCTTAAACTCTGGTGCTAAAAGGTAAAAAAAATCAACCAATCAATATTAAATACTTTTCCTATGCATTCTATACACATATTTTACGAAAAAAAATAGTTACTTTAAATTATTCAAACCATAGTTCCCTCTGCTTAAAAGTAGTTTCTAGTATATTTTCCCTACTTTTGCCCAACAGTAGCTGGGATAGGCTCCAGCATCCCCGTAACTTCGAATGTGATTCAACAGTTTTAGAGGATGGATGGATGGATGGACGGACAGACGGACAGATGGATGGATTTGTTTACCTACAACTACTAATTTTTAAAGCTTTCTAATCTTTTCTTTAAAAATTGTTGACAATGTTTTGGTCCTAAGACCAGTCATTTTAAAATTTAGATAGACGTACATCTATGTACAAGTCATTGTTTTAGTAACAAACTAGAACTACTGAAGCCTCCACCCCAAAAAAACAACCTAAATCAAATTTTACACACACACTTCTAAGTACCCACGCCAATCATCTCTTGATCAAAGTGTTCCCAGTGGTCTTTAAGAATAAAAAAGCCTGTGTCGTTTCCTTGGACGTAGTATCTGCAAAGTGGCAGAAGTTCATTAGAAAATCACCTGAGCCGTCATCCTCCATCATCAGAACAATGCCACAAAAATACAATTTTCTATGAAGTGGGTCTTTAAAGACCTTTATGGCTCAGAAAACAGAGACCACTCCACCAACATCCACTTTTTCACATCTGCAGCTTTTCAAGCGTCAGCTTTTCATTCTGACTGTGTTTCTCTGCTCTTCTGCCGGAGAAGTTAAGGAGGAGGGAGCCCCAGTTTTTCCCAGTGACACCTAAACACAGAGCTCTGTTTACAGCCTTTACTTGACACACACACATATCAACGTGTCAGTGCCTTGCAACCCTTGATCCACCGGTGCTATGAGCACAATGTTCTGATCCAGATGGGGCCAAACTAAAGGGACTTCTGCTGAAGACTCTCAAAGCCTTTAATAGCTTTTTGAGTTTGCTATTTGTCTCCTTGACTGGTCAAAGAAATAAAGAAATTTACAGCTTCTAACTGCAACCAAGGAAGAATATTAGACAGAGGAATGCTTTGGTCCTTTTTCAGTTCTGTGTTTCTAAGTCACTGCAAAGCTCTGCTAAACATCTAGGAAGTTGTCTGAAGGACAAATGTTTCATTCAGTTTTGGTTTCAAGAGGAAATAACATATGCAGGTTACAGTGATTAACTATGCTCTCACGTCAGATGAACCTGAATGACGACTGCAGAATCATCTTTGTTAGGTTTTTTGTCTCGTTTTTTGCCTAAACTTTCCACATATGTTTCATAAAATCTGTTTTTTTTAACCAAACCATGTCAAAGTGTCATAAAAGAAGAAACAAACATTTTTTTTCTGTCAGGTTTTCTGTCATCACAAAACCTCTTCTGCTCCGTCAGCGTTACACAAAACTTTCCCAAGCTCAATAAAAGTTAGTAAAGTTGGTGCCTAAACTGTTAATTAATAATTCAGTGCATTTTTGTGGTCCTTTATAGGGTGTGTACAGATTTATAGCAGTTAAATCAAAGGATTTTTTAGTTTAGTTTTTAAGAACAGATAAAATCTAAACCTAAAGACATTGAAACAAACAGCTGCAGTCTACTGTTTCTTGCTCCACATATGGGATTCAATTGCCATGATCCCTATTGTATCAAATTTAAATGTTTTTCAGCAAACCAGGCAGTTTGCCTTACAAGGATTTCCACTTACCAGTTTTAACCACCATGAGTATTCCCTATTTTTAATCCATTTTTCAATCCACCAAACTGTTAGAAACAGACTCCATGAGGGCCTAACATCAACAGGTGGAAGCTGTACTTATAGCCCACCAAGACTGAGCAAGACTGAGCAATGCAAGAAGTTTTGCATTTGCTAGAGAATACCAAGATTGGCAAATTCACCACTGGCGCCCTGTGCTCTTTACAAATGGCAGTGGGTCAGTAATGGTTTGGAGTGGCATTCCTTTGAATGGCCGCACAGCTTTCAATGTTGGCTTTCAGATTTAGCTAAGAGAAACTTAGGATTTTTAAAAAGATGAATACAAACAGTTCATAAGAAATATTGTTTTTTGACTTGCTGGTAATATTAATGATGGGTAAAACAAAACAGAAAATAGAAATTTGATGAAAAGATGTGTTTGTTTGATGTAACACACCTGCAGCTGGCAGACGCTCTGTGGGATGAGTCAAAGGAGGAGACTTCCTTTAAGTCACTTGGATGTTTTCATCAACTCCAGCTGTTCTTGATAAGTCTGCAGTGTTTACGTCTACGTTTTGCAGCAGCTTGAGGTGGATCTACTGAGGAATGTTTCTCAATTTTTAGCTCCTAATGCTGTAAACCATCTGTGGTTTTTGCTTTTAGAAGCTTCATGTTGCAACTTTGGTTCAGCTTGTGCAACTACAAACATTAAAAAAACCCATAAATAATTACTAGCACTTTTATTAATTTTAGTCTGTATTTTGACTGTTTCAGGAAAAAAAGTACTGTCACTGGCCTCTTTGAATTGGAGATATTGAATGGACAGAAGCTACTCAAAACACGAGCTTTCCTTAACAAGACAGAGAAAAAAAGGATGGTGTAAAAGGGAGTTGCTAGGTGGAGCGCTCCATTTTTCCTCACTGCAAAGAAGGATTTTTACCACCCACAAACTTGTGTTACTTTGTATTGGGGCAGATAGACTATGTCTTCAAGTTGAGTCATGGCCACTCATCACCACTCATCCAAGTAGCTTTATCAGATTACATTTCTTGGTTGAGTGATGAAACATTTCAAGCAGAGAAGTCCTGACACCATGACTCAACTTCAGGTTATAAGTGGGTAATGAGTGTCATCTTACTTACTACTTAATTTATTTGTGTTTTTTGCCATTTTGAAATGCACAGCACTTACTGTAAGTCCCCTTAATGTCTTGTTTGTCGAACCTTTGTCACTTCGGTTTATTCCTAATCATTTCAAAGTCCCACTCCAATCATCTCTTGATCTATTTTGTTCCCAGTGGTCTTTTAATTATGATGATGCAGTTTTAAAATAGAAAAAAAACTTTCTAGGACATAGTTTCTGCAGAGCGGCAGGAGTTTATCAGAAATTCGCCTTTGATTTGTGAGCAGGACCGCTGGCACGGAGTAAGCCTGCCCTCATTTCCCTTAATCCTTTTGTTTACAGTTTCTCCCACTAGCTTACCAGCCCCTTACAACCCCAGCTTGTGCCCCCCGCCTGAAGCACCTGCATTTGTCTAAAAGCTTTTTCCAACTGCATTTTATCGAATGCTTCTGATTCACCACGATTTGAATATAGAAATACAAGAAAATCCAATTTTATTCCTAATTTTCTGTCAAACTCGTATCACTGGAATTTTTAACGTTAATAAAGAAGAAGGCTAATGTAAGAAAATTCTGCAGTGCAGTAATATTATTTGGGTGTGTCCAGCCCATCAATATTTGTGGGGTGGCTAATCTTTAGAAACTAAATAAAGACTGATTGGGGACAAAAAAAAAAGAACAAGTCATGAAACAAGCATTCAAGTGAGATGTTTGGGATTACCGGACAATTTTAGGTTCAACTTTGTCACAAATTCCTGCAACTGCCAACAATGAAAATCTGTCTGTAGCTGAACACGTTCATAGTAGACAACATATTCATAGTATTTATGCTTTTTGTGTGCTTTGTTTATTTAAAATGAATGTGCCTTTTACAAATGTAGCTTGTTTTCTTGGTATTTGACTAAAGATTTGATCTTTTTATGATAATTAGGGACCATAGCCTTGATTCCTGTATCATTTTAAAGTGTACTATTGTACTTTTTTGTTTAGTTTTGTTTCCTTCTTATTTTCTCTGTCATCTAAGGTGGAGGTTGTTCCTTTACTTTCTCTCTAAGCTGCCACGTTTGCATGTAGATAGCCCAGATTAGCTTTTCCTGGTTCTGTTTCTGGCTTTAGGCTGTGTGACTGTGACTCAGTGAAGCTGTGTAACCTGATGCCAGCTTTAAAAGCTTAAAACATGCAGACAATAGCTCGGGCTTCGCTTTAGAAATCTCAGACTGCACTGGTGGTTGTTGTGCTGCTTTTGCTGCTTCATTTCCACCCACAAAGTCAAGAAAAAAGCTCCTCTGGAAACATGGAAATTATAAGGTTTCGCAAAACTTGTTTTTCCATCCACTACTATATCCTAAAGAAATTTTCACATCAACACATCGCCCACCAGACATCGTCAGTTTTTACCTTTGGGTTCCAGCTTCCTAATTTATTTGACAAATATCATTTTTGTGTTGATACTAAGTCGTAGTATTTAGGCAAAAACGTCTTGTGCAAGAAAGGCTCAGGAAAGCCAGGAGGTTTGTTCAGTTGTCTGGGAGAATGAACTCTAAATTTAACATTGACATTTTTTGTTATATTGTCATCTTTAGGGTTCATAGGTTTGTTTTAATGAAATCTTAAATTAATTTCCTGCTTTTTTAGGTCTCCTGTAAATTTCAGCAAGTTTTTGAATGTAATTCTTTCTCTGCAGCAACTGAGTCGCAGGCAGATAGAAGCAGCGGGCAAAAATCGAGGAGGAGTCCTCTGCAGACGCTGTACGAAGGTGACCAGGTCAGTCCCATCATTCTTCCTCCACCTTTGTTGTGCACTTTTTAAAAAAAAAAATTCTGCTTTGAAGCCGAGTTGGAATGCCAACTAATATAAGTGGAATTTGACCTATATCTATGGGCCACTAGGCTTAATACTGAAAATATTTATTCATTAGTAAATCATTATTTGAGGATTTAAAGTTTTCCGCAGAAAACCAATGTCAACAAGGAGCTTAGTACCAAAAAATGTGATTGTTAACATTTTTAAAAACCTGCAGCTTCCTCAAAACACAACTAAGTTTCTATTTTTCATGCAAAACCAACATGAAACGACTTTTATTTTCTACAGGCAAAATATATTGCTCAAATTTAGTTGTTTCCCTGGTGCAGTTTTCATGACAAACAGCTGTTTTAAAAAGCCAAACTGCATAAGATTTATGACCACGAGTATCTGCTTTAGACTGCAGATAATCAATAACACTGGAGCTGCATGTAATTTAGACAAGAAAGGAGTGAAATTTGTTTTCCTATTATAAATGTTGCATAACTGCATAAAGCTGCTTCACTAAAATCAGCAGATGTTTTGAAAGGTTAATGATTTTCTAAGCTAGATCCTGGAGGATTTTAAAGTGTTTTTGTTTGCAGATCTTTAAAAAAATGCAGATCTGAGATGTTTGGACGTGCTCTCATCTGTCAGCCATTAATTGGTTCTTCTGAACATTTTTGTTGTCAACTAAATGCTTTGTGTTGTCCCTTACTGGGTTATTGGTGCCTAAATACAATATACTTTTTTATGGTTTAAATTGATATTAGTTGACAAAGTTCCACTTTTACTTTTTTTAATATATTAAGTCAATCTTAATGCCAATAGTTTGTTTTTGATATGTCATGATCGTACCGTTGCAACTTCTACAGTTGTTCAGTTTCAAATTGTTACTTTTTTATACTGCGGAAAATTCAAATAAAACTATTATGAAAAACTGAAAAATTACAGTGTTTTTGCAAAGCATAAGTCGCAATTTTTTTGCATAGTTTGACTGGGGGTGCAACATGTGCTCCGTTCACGCCGGGCATGTGATGTGCGTTCAAGAACGCGTATGGTGTTCACACTTTTCTACAGATTCGTAGCGCATGTCCACCACCTACAGTTGGCAGAGGCTTTGTGTAAATGTCAAAGCGGTGCTAATCTTGGTCCAAGCTTTTTCTATTACAGCTTTATTCCAATAAACAGGACTTTGTGTCGCATAATCCTGATTGAACACGAACCAGAGTTGTTCATTTTGCCTCAATGATCAAACAGTTGGTACTTCTGTGAATTAAAAGGGACGCCTATACGTCACTACCAGTCCATGAGTCTCGGCTTGGTCAAAGTTCGACCTGGTATACTTTACAACGTGCGTTCAGTGGCTGTGCATTTTGCAGTAGAAACTTGCATAGCTACGCGTTGCAGAGGGCAGTGTGAACGCAGCTTCATACTCAGGTGCGACATGTTTTTTTTTTTAACAAAAAGTAACAACCACTAGAGGGCACTGTAGGCATATGCATCAGTGTTTAGTGGTGACACCGGGCTTGGCGGATCTATTCCAAAGCGCCACAAAGGATAAGGAATTCCATATGGTCTTCGACTTTGGACAGAATCACTTTGAGTTCTAAATCAAGTTGCATCCCTAGATTCTAGTTCGCTCCAACATTGAATAAAGCTGTGAAAGTCAAGTATTTATTACTCACAGCCTCTGTCTGGGTTTATTTTAAAATAAATAAAGTAAAATAGAACCAAAGAAAACTCTAGATCGGGGTGTCCAACTCCAGGCCTCGAGGGCCGGGCTCCTGCTAGTTTTCCAGAATCCCTGCCTTATCTGCTGTTGATTACCTGGATCAGGTGTGTTTAGCCAAGAAGGAGCTTCAATGGCAGGTTGGTTGGAAAACATGCATGACACCGGCCCTCGAGGCCTGGATAGAGCCGTCTTTTCCAGTTCTGTTTTGTAGGAAAAATATCCAGAGTTGTAGTTTTTCGGCCTATAAACAATTTGGAATTTTGTGCCATTCAGTGTCTTGGAGTCTGGTGGCATTGCAATCCAGCCTTAGTCAGCATAGATGGAAACTGTCCTGAGGGCTTAAGTACAGCACAGCAACAAGTAAATACCATTACAAAGGGCCCCTCTTTCATCGAAGTGGTTCCGTTCTAAAGATAGACAACGATAGGTGAAATCCGTAAAGTAAGATTATAGCCTGGAAGACTCCTCACTACAAACTTTAGATACACGTTTCTCAGACAGATGTGAATATTTTCTCATTTTTCTCTCTTGTTTAAACTCTTAAAGTTCAAACTTTTGTGAAATGATTCCAGGATCATAGAATGACAATCAGAATCTGATTGCAATCAAAGATTTATGTAGATTTGTCAAAGTGAACACATTCAGCACAGGAGACACGGCACGGAGGAGATCCATTGATTGACAACGACAAAAGCCAATCACGATGCAGAACACGGTACATTGTAAAACAAAAAGAAAGCATTGAAGATCGCACTGAATTAAATCAGCGAAACAGGGATACAGTGAGGGAGCACTAATCAGCATAGAGCAGTATTGTGCTGGACATAGTGAGGCTGATCAATAAGCAGCAGCATTTTTTCACAATTTGTAAAAATGAAAGGTTAGTGAAGTTTTGTTTTTAAAAAAAGACAAATTTAATTTCTAATCGTAAATCTTGTACTCTTGCAGATTTAAAAGTGTACTCGTCCCCTTCAAAGGTATTCTTGTTAATGGACGTCTCATTTGTCTCAGAAAAACTCAGTAACGGACTGAAGGTCCGGAGGCGTCCACAAACACAGAGATCCACTCACACTTGCCCTGACCGCTGCAGAGGGGAGCCAGCCTGCCAAACGAAAGGCCTAAATAAGACACTTGTGTCCGCATGCACAGATTGCACTGCATGACCCCCTGTTTACGGTTGGACCAGTAATAAAGACCACCAGAGATGCAGAATTGATTTGAATAGGTGTAAAAAAAAAATCTAGTCATATTTCTGTGACTTTTTTCCTTTATTTTAAATAAACTATTTATTAATTAAATTATTAGTACCTTCATCTTGTTATTTTTTTACGTTTAAATCGTTTTTTCACAAGAAGGGGACTATGTGATACACGATGTGGCGTTTTAATCATGGTAATGGCTACTGAACCTGCACCGATCTTCCTTGCTCTGCTGCAGTGGAGGAATATGGTTCACTAAGCATCATTTGAAGTGTTATTTAGCATAATTTCAGAGAGAAAGTTTACCTCTGACTGCTGGTTTTTGTCCAGATGATGATGCAAAAGTTTCAAAGAAACAAAGTTGTTTTCTAGATCCCTTTGATTGGATAAAATATCCACCATTTACTCTGATCATTAGAGTTGTATCAACAAGTTCTTTCATTAATTAGTGATAAAATCATTTTATAAATACATGCTCTCCATAAACCAAGCAATAAGGTAAGAAAGACGGCAAGACAGACAACAAACTATTTGAGATTAAAGGCAAAATTGCCATTGACTGTAAAATTTGAGAGAGATCCTGCCACGTCCGTCATAGAGCCATCTGAACAACGGAGATCTTTTTTACTGTGTTGCTGTTGTGATGAACTGTGGAATAACGTCTGTCCACCTGGGACCAAGTTTCTGTTACGGTTACAAACCGGCGTTTAGGCCAGCGTAATAATAAATTCAGGCTATGTGATCAGATTTTCTTTTTTAGGTTTGCATTGTCACTTTTTAATGAACGGAATCAAGTATTCACCTGGAAAATGGTATAACCGGAATTAATTGATGTTGCAGAGGCTTGAACCATCCTCCGCTGTGCGTTGGACGGTAACACCTCTGTCTCGTCCATGAATTTTTTATCAACCAATTAACCTCGTCAGGCATTATCCCTTTGCTTAATGAACACCCCGCCACCAATCAGAACTGAGTACTCACTTGGACTATGGTATAATAATATGGTATATATAATTATTGTATAATTCTTATTTCAAAAGAACAATTAAAGTTTTTATTTTTAAATCCAGACCCTTTTTCCTGTTTCTCCGTCTTTTTTGCCACAAAATTGACACATCAACGAACCAGAAATAGAACTCAAGCTAGCGTTGCAGAGCGACAGACGCAGACCTGACGGAGGCGATGTAAGACATTCCGATTTATGGACGTTCTATGTTTCTATGTTGTGCCATCGCAAGGGTGACGCACCGCAAACGGACCAGCGGAAATCAGCCTTTAGAGACAGATGATGATCAGTAAATAAAAACGTTGTTGTCTCACGCAGGTTGAGTCGGCGGTGCAGGCCATCCATCAAGGTCGAAGGGAACTGCTGGAGGAAGCGTGTCACACATACACTCGCAAACGGCGAGTCCTCATCCCTGAAGACCTAAAACACATCATCGTGGATGACCAGCACGGCTTGCTGTACTGCTACGTGCCCAAAGTGGCCTGTACCAACTGGAAGCGGGTGCTCATGGTTCTGACTGGGGCCTCGGGGGCCCAAAAAGACCCGCTTTCCATCCCCGCCAACGAAGCCCACGTCCCAGGCAACCTTCGGACGCTGTCCGAGTACTCCACCTCCCAGATCAACCAGCGGCTGCGCTCCTACCTGAAGTTCATCTTTGTGCGTGAGCCCTTCGAGCGGCTGGTGTCCGCGTACCGCAACAAATTCACGCGCAGCTACAACACTGCTTTCCACAAGCGCTATGGCACCAAGATAGTGAGGCGGCACAGGCTGGACCCGGAGCCAGAAGCTCTGGAGAAGGGAAACGACGTCTCCTTCGAGGAGTTTGTGTATTACCTGGTGGACCCAGCCACTCAGCGAGAAGAGCCCTTCAACGAACACTGGGAGCACGTGCACTCGCTGTGCCACCCCTGCCTCATCCACTACGACGTGGTGGGGAAATACGAGACGCTGGAGCAGGACTCCCGCTACGTGCTGCAGGTGGCGGGAGTGGAGGACCAGGTCAGCTTCCCCGCCTCGTCCAAAAGCACCCGGACTACAGGAGACATGGCGGCACAGTTCTTCCACAATATCAGCCCTTTTTACCAAAGGAGGCTGTACAACCTCTATCGCATGGACTTCCTGCTCTTCAACTACTCTATGCCAACATATCTCAAGTTCAGATGAGGCCGGGGCGCCCACAGACTCAAACAAGGACTGATCGAGGTTTTGAGGGTGTCGTGTTTCTGTTGGCTTGATTACAAATGCAAGAAATATAGACATAATATTGGAAAAAAGTCACGCTTTTTAACTTTTTTCAGTTGTTTTCTGCTGTTTCCAAAGTTAATTTGCACAACTAGTGTTGTCTTGGCAACCTGCAGTAGCCTGATGGGCAAAGTTTTTCATATCATCTTTAGACAGCGAATGTCTCCAAACATGTGTGCCTTGGTTTGGGAGCCTTAAGTCAGATTTATGGTTCTGCGTCGAATTTGAAGACGCCGTGTTGTTTCACACCGTTTCATTGTGCCACATTTCAAACAGAAATACAGGAATATTGTTGGAAGTGGGCAGATAGAAGCAAGAACACAAACAAAAATAAATAAAAACAACGTATAACAGCTATCTTTTAGTTAACCAATGTCCCAGAATATAGTTTCAATAACAGCTAAACACTAGAAAAAACAGTTTGAGCTATCCAGGAGGAGGTTTTTGCTACAATGGTACATTGTCAGTGGTGACGGTTTACATTTTGTGCAACTTTGCATAAAAATAAATAAACAAATGAATAAATAAATTATTGTGCATGTTTACAAATGACCCTCCAACTATCCGTGTTTGTGGGCACGGGATCCAGTTTTTAAACCTGCGGCAATCAAAAACAACCAGATTAAATTATTAACCAATCAGACGGCATCTTCCATCAGCAGGGAGGAGCATCACTTAGATAAACTGTATTAAGACGGACGGAGTCGACCACACAAACGGTTTACAGAAACTGGTGGAAAATTTCAATGATTCCGTTCAATATACTTACAAGATTTCAGCTGATGAAGAAGTTTAAAAAAAGGCAAACTGTTATTGTCTAAAGATGAAAAAAACGTTTGAAATACAAAACTCATAAACCTTATTTGCTGAATTAGGTTCCTAAATTTCCATTAAACGGTTTCAAATTATGTGGGCGATTTTGATGCCAAAAAATAACTAAAGGAAGAAAATGTTGATAAAAAGCAAATGCTTTTCATGCAGAGTTGCACACATGCTTATTACATTGTTAAAATAAGACATTTGATGGTTAAAAGGCTATCAAAATTTTTGATTGGCTAAACTGAATTTTATATTGTTATAGATGTATTGGCAAATTAGTCAATGTAGGCAAATTTGAGTCAGTAAAGTGACCGGTCCTCTTTGGAGAAAGTAAATCTGAAGAATAAACTTCAGGAACGTTCCTGTCTGTTTCTTTGTGGGTCTTCTTGAGCCTGACGCAGAACCATAAATGAGCTCTGTTTTGCCTTCAGGCAAAAGTTTCAGCTTTCATAACTGTGACGATATCATATGTTTTTGATACTTTAGGAAGGGACTTTTTTTTTTTTTGGTTCCTATGAAACGTTTTATTTATTGTCTTTTCTGGTTCCACAACAACAGGTACTAATAAAAATGTGTGGTTTGAATCATTTTTCATTGATCCAAAAAATACCTCTATAGAAAAAAGAATAGATCTTTGACAACATGGATGAATATAATGTATATACATATACATACATAATATATATACATATATATATATATATATATGTACACACACATATATATGTACATGAATATATATATATACATATACATATATAAATGTGTGCATATACCTGTATATATATATATATATATATATTATATATTATATATATGTGACTGTTAAACACTTTGGGCCTTCACGGAATGTTGAAAAGCACTTTACAAGTTTACGCCATCTATATATATATAATTGATACATGTGAGAGAGTGGACCGGGAGTATGGTGATCTGGTGATCTTTCCTTAGCCCAATGCCCCATGACCGAGTCCCAGATGGGCAGAAGATGGACGGATGAACATTTGTGTGTGCAACACAGAGTTAATCTAACATATCCGGAAATCAGGAAATGTAGGAATTCCAAACCTTATGGCAATGTTTGACTTCTCTCCTTGACCCCTAAAAGACAATCCAGAGCCCTGGATTTGAATGCACCATTCTCACTACTGGAATGACAACTACTGTATGTCATCCAATGGCCAAAAAAAACTACTAAATATGAACATTCTACAAAGACTGTTTATGAATCCACAGGGTTCTGATCATAAATACTTGGATGATTTACAGGTAATACATTTTTCTCAAATGACAAACTGTTCAGTGGATTGTGGTCTATATTCACCGATCAAGTGAGCACAGCATTGATGCACGTTGGTTTTTCGCAGAGACTTCTGGGAAATTTCCAGGTCACAGGATTGTGAGAATGTAGCTTTAGACACCCCACAAAATGGCCAAACTCTATAGTGCAGAATTTGGAGTAAACATACTCTTCTACTGTCAAACTGCAGCATTCAGTGACACTTCTAAAGCTGCAGATCAGTTGTGTTTCTCAAAAGAGTCAAGAACCTTTTTAAATACGCACTCTGAGCATCCAAGGATCTATGTTAAAAGTGATCTCAGTGGTCTGATAATGATAATTTTGCCATTTTTTAGCAAAATATTTATCAAAATTACATTTTTTCCTCTGCTCCTGATTCACAACAATTTGAAAAAGGAAATTCTCAGAAATGCAATTTGAAGCTGAATTTTCTTACTCTATGTCCACCATCAGAAAAATGCCACTAGAACATGTTAAAAACATTTTGAAGTGAGTCCTTAAGAACGTTTTAGTAGCTCTTGGCATTTGTGACCAAATGCAAGGATTCGCCTGCCTTCACAACTTGCAGCAAAACCTGCAGTTCTCCACGGTCTAGAATGTCAGGAACAGGGTCCAGAACCCTCCAAAAAATTGTCAAACTGCAGTTCTGGGTCCGGTGGAGTTTAGCATCAGAACCAATCTGAAGCTGAGAGCCAATAAGCCGGTCCCCAGCAGGTCTCCTAGAGCTGTGAGGTACGGGATGGAGTAATTGTCTGGATCAAGCCCTCTTCTCCATAGCCAGCCCACCATTTGGCGAGCTGCGATGAGCAGAACCAAAACCTGTGGAAATGAGAACCCCAAAACGACCATTAACTTCAAGCAGGTTTTAAGCAACATTCTTTTTTTTTTTTTTTCAACTTTTGAAAATCATTTGATGGGTTGCACATTTTTGCATAATCTACATGTGTCATTTATAAATAGTGTATAAACTAATATTTTTCAAATGATTTTGCAAAATTAGGTACAATTTCTTCAGGTTTGTCATTATGAGTATCTGAAAGACTTTAAATTTGCTGCATTTTTGCTGCAAACTCCTGGATCAAAAAGAATCCGATCTAAAATGTTTTTAATCTCTGTTCTTTTAATCTCACTGTTTGACCTAAAAACGTTCTTACCTGGAGAAGAGCAGCAGACAGGTAGCAGAGGACGAAGGTGGGCGTCATGGCAACGTGGCCTCCCTGCAGGAGGTGCACTGTGTACATGAAGAGGAGGTGACCCGGCACAACAAGGGAGGCCAGGATTCTGGCTGATCTGGAGTTTACATCTGGATGAGATGCAGAAAAAAAATACACACAAAGTTTTAGGAGGAAACCACGCAGGCTTAAACTGTTGCTTTCATTTAAAAATCAAAGCAGGTATTTATTTAGACCAATCTGAAGCTGTTGAGCCACATGCAGCTCTTTTTTTCCCTCCATGTTGGCTCTTTGGCTTTAAAGAAAAATGCAAACTATCTGAAAACAATAATGGATTTGTAGTTTTCATTCATTTGTTTTAGATTTTTAAAAATAAATTAGATTTAATTATGTAAGATATATGAGCAAAATGATGGTAAAACATTTTGTCTACAATAAATAGTTTATTACTAGAATAAGATAAAAGCACATGTTCATATTCCTACTGTCTAGTTGCTGTTCTGAGGCAACATTTTTAAAAGTATATAATTGCATTTACAGGAATAGATGAAAAGTGCACTAAAGTCACAATGGTAGAAAAAGTCATGATTGACTTTCTTGCAATTTTAATCAGCTGTAGGGGGATTTTATTTTGAAATTTGCTGCTTTTAAAAGTAAAACGTGTTTTTTTTTTTTTTTTATAAACTACATATTACAAACGAACTACCTAGTGGCCACAAAAACATGAATGAAGTGTCTTGTTTTAAACTTTGACATGGGATTCTGCGGCTCTTGCTGGATTTTGGTCGGTAAAAATCTGGCCCTTATGGGTCCTTTTGTGCTAAAGGTTACAGAACCCCTAAAATTTCTGTAGAGATGCATGCATGTCCACATTTTCCGTGTCTTACACCTGCAGAGCAGAAGGTAATGCAAGGTCCAGAACTCATTCTGAACTGGAAAGGTCCGGGAATGCTGCAGGAATGGAGGAAAGTCGACATCCTACTGGCTTGAATGGCCACAAGATTTCCCCCAACACCTACAGAGGTGTGACAAAAAACACACGAAACAGGGCTGCATGTCAACATGTGGATTTTTGCTCCAGGGAGGCGCTGACTGAAAATGGGTTTTAATACGGAACACCAGTAAAGCATCAGATAAATAAAGATCCTCAGGAAAGCTCAAGTGTCACCAGAACAACATACATAAATGAAGAAATCGAGAAAAATCCCAGATTTACGAGGCATAAAAAGAGAGAAATTCACAAGGAAAAAATGTGCAAAACTGGTTGGGGGGGGTCTGATTTCTTTCAAATGTTGGAAAATCTTCTCTAACTGTGGATTGAAAAGACCTTTTTTAAAGATCCGCTCTGCTGAAACTTGTGTTTTTAACATGTTCTTGCTGCATTTTTCCCATGATGGAGGACATGTATGTAAAGAAAATGAAGCTCAAAAATGTTTTTCTTTATTCAAATCGTCAATAATCAGGAGCAGATGAAGAAATGTTGAATGAAAAAGAGTCACGTATTTCTGCTGCATCCCCTTGCAGACGAATGGAGCCATGTACGGCTGGATAGCCCCTTGTGTTGCTCACCATTTTGTTGCACTACTGATGTTAGGCTGGGATTGCGATGGGCTGTAAGCTAGCAGGAAGGAGCGTAAATGGAGAACTCTCAGCAATCGGAAGGGGTGGGATTTCTCTGCACCAGTGGTCCAACAGACGACTTAAGAGAGAAATTCCTGATGAACTCCTGCCCCTCTGTAGAAACTTTGACCTAGAAAATGACACTGGGATCTTGATTTTGGCCAAAAACTGCAAAATCGTAATTAAAAAAAAAACACTGGAAAGGCTTTTATAAAAGATCAAAAGATAATTGGAGTGGGACTTGTTTTCTATTGGAGAGCATTACTGCAGTCTGGGAAAACTAAAGGAGTTTTCTGCCAAAATGTATCTGGAAAGGTGTCTTTCCCGCCCCGTCGTGTTTGTCCCAAAGCCGTTCATCCGGTGCAAAACCAAAAGGATAATGGATCGATTGAAGGAAGCGGGCCGAGGGTTTCCAGTCAACAAGGCATGAAGGAGAGGGATGAAGTGGAATGCTAATGCAGGAGGGTTTGGCAGCACCAAGGCGGCACAGGAACCAATGAACCCTGGGTCATTTCTCATTCTGCTCAGGTTTCTGGCTTCAGTTGTTCCTCTTAGACTGAAGTCAGAAAAGATCTTTAGCTTGAGTTTCACGCTTCATGACTGCTGAGCGTCTCAGCTCTGGAGCTAAAAGCATCACCGACACTGACAGCATCACCGTCAGTTTGTGGAAGAGAAACACAACCCAAAATGGAAAAGACTTTTTTTGTTTTTCTATTTTATGCGACAGACTGGTGACCTGTTCCGGGTGTGCCCCTCCTTTATCCAACAGTGGCTGGATAGGCTCCAGCAACCCCATCAGCCCAAAAGGGATTTAGCGGGTTTAGAAAATGAAGGGATGGATTTTATAAAGATAACATGGACTTTATCACACATGTTTTACGACTTGTGTCAACTCTGCTGCTCCTCCTCAAAAGTTGGATCTTTTGGAACCGGACGGCTCTGCAGCTCCAACATTTTTAGTCCTGAATGCTGAGCAGCTGCTGCAGAGAGACAGATGGCGGAAGATTAAGAGCTTCACTGTTAGACTTGGACAAATAATGAGGCCGTTTCAAGGAACGCTCACAATATTTATGTGTTATGATGGCGGCTACAGGGAAACTGCTGATCACTCCAAGTGGACTCATCCCGAGGGTCTTAAAAGAAGCAGAATTACATGGAAGAAAGCGTAGAGCTCGCTCTGCTCGGTTAACCTCAGATTTCATGATTCAGCAAACAGGAAGAGACTTATAGACAAATATTTGAACACAAAGGCGAGAAAAAAGATGCTGCTGAGCAAAAAGAATTTAAAGACTTCCCCAAAACATTTGGACAAATATTCTATGAACAGATGAGACCAAAAAATGAACTTTCTGGAGTGTTTGTGTCACATCTGAGGCAAACTACTATGATAACCAAACCAGAGAAGCAGAGATGCATGGTGGTGGGAGTGGGATGATGTGTGGACAAAGTCTGGACTCCAATCTGGGATAGATTCTGTCAAATATCTGCAATAAAATCCTACTTTTTCATGTTGTTAATGTTGCTGCTGCTACAACAAAACCAGCTGGTATTAGCTTTAGGGATCAACAACTTTTCCAAAAATTTACACGCCCATTTGGACTGCTTTTTTAATGCTTTTTTTACCTACTTAAAAGAAACATTGCTAACCATTACAGAAAATTAGCTGTTTGCAACATGAAACCAGCTGTTTTCAAACAGAAACCAATGAAAACACTAAAGTGTTTTCATTGGTTTCTGTTTGAGTTTGGGTCAGTGTGTATGCATACAAAATAATCAAAAGTTCTATCTAAAACAAGAACATGTTCAAAATTCAAAAATGCAGCAAAATGCAATGGCTAAATCATTGACTGTTAATGAGAACTGGATTAAGTAACCCCACCCCCTCACGTTCCAAACAGGAAGTACCTGCTGGCTCCAAGAAGCCAAAATCCCATAGACTTCTATTGAGAAATAAACAGCTATTACTCAGTTATTAGATTAGTCAGAAAAACCATTCTTGCCTTTTTTGTTCTTGCTAATCCTACTTTTTTTTTTTCTGTAGTGCAAGTTATTCAAGTTATAAACTGACCAAACAGATGCCTCAATGAAATGCTGTGGTCTCATGTTGAACGTTTGAAACGTTTGACAGATTTTGTGAAGCCCGCTTTCAAATGGTACGGGTTTGGACTCCCACCAAATTGCCATAGAAATGTTGACTCAAACCGACTGGGACCAATCACTGCTTCCTGACGTCTTCTGCCTTCAACATTCATCATTTTTCCACTTTTTTTCTTGTTTGATCTCTCAAAGTTCAAACATTCGCAGGAAAATGAGTCCAGTATTATAAAATGAAAACAGCGATCTAAACGCGATCAAAAAAATATGTAAGTTTGTCAAACTGCATTCGACACAACATGAAGAGTGACAAGGCCAACAGCCAATCAAGACACAGAACACAAAAAAGCAGAGAAAATTGCTCTGATAAACATCAATGCCAAAGAGCTGGCACTGTTGCACCGTGTGTACTTGTGTTGAAATTGTGTTGAAACTTGTGTTGAAATTTTCAACAATTTTATTTTATATAATCTATGGTTTGAAATGTAATTTTATTTTTTCAAATCCTTTTTTTTTTCTATACCAAGTTATAGTTTCAATACCACACTAAGCTGGTATCATTCGATGGACCACTTACCTCCATATGGCTTTCCAGGTATGCCCATTTTGAAAAGTCATTGAATGGAAAATAACATTTTTTTCTACTGTGTTGTTTCTAACATTTTTTGTGTGTGTTTTACTACCCAATAGACTTCATAATAATCCTGTTCATGAGCTCATAGACTTGCCATTAATGATTGTAGTGAGCACGGCCATGCCTTCAAAGTCTGGATGAGTCACGGTTTTGTTCAGGATGAGACCGCCAATGCTAAAAAAAAAACGCATGAAAAAGCTCAGCGTTGGTGAAACAGACTGATCTGATTCAAACGTTTTGATGCCAGACTGCCTCACCTGCTGATAAACATGGCTAAAATGACCGGCTGCCAACCGGATTTTAGGACTTCCCTGATGGATGGGGAGTGACTCGCCATGGCAACCCACACTGGGATGAGAAGCAGGAAAAAGATGCACTCCACCAAGGTGAGGTACCACACATCTGGAGAGCAGAACAACAGATTGAACAAATACTGAGACACCTGATCGGGTCTTTGAATGCAGAAATTAAGACTTTGCTGCCCTCTGTTGGGTACATGGTGTGCTGCCGTGATGAACCTTTGTAAGTGAAAAAGAGGCTGCTGACTCCAGCTAGAACAGAGAGGGTGATGAGGTCTCCGAGGCTGGCAGCGATGGGCGTGGCCACATTATCAGGGTTGATACCCATCTTCCTAGAGCCGACGATCACTGCCGCCGTGATCAAACCTGACACGAGAGAGCACTTAGAAATCGTCCTCCAATTGGTTCCGTGAAGTTCTACTGTGCCCTCAGCTGACCCAAAGACAGCGTGGCGATGAAAGCCGTGGTGACACTGCTGGCACACAGGACTGCAGCCTGTATGACATTCACCCCTCCTTTGGTTAGACTCCCGAGCACCACGGCTGCAACCGCTGCCAAGAATCCCACGACTGTGGCCTGAACCTGCAGAGAAGGAAGTTTGATCCAGAGTGGAAGTTCACAGGAGAAAGATGAAATAAAAACGAAATTAGAAATGGTTTATTTCAAGCAAGAATAACGCATGTGTAATACAATCAATCAATAGAGGTTTACATCTATAAACTAAAGGAACGTGAGAAACAATAAACCAGTTCAGAAGAAACCAACTTTTTACTGGGAGCAAAACTTAATAAAATATCCAAACCAGTTGTAGAAAAATGAATATGGACATGAAGAACAAAGAATATGTTTGTTTATTTCAATATTTGTGTTTTTATATGTATACATTTTGTACACCTTTTTTCTGTTATTGACTCATTCCAGAATAATATTATTTACGTGTTTTTATTAATGTCCCACTCCGATCATCTTTTGATCTATTTTAAAAGCATTCCCAGTGGTCTTCATTATAATTATGCCATTTTAGCAACAAAAAAAAACGTTTCCTAGGACACTGCAGAGTAGTTTATTGGAAATTTGCCTCTGAGTTTTGGGCAGAACTGTTGGCGTGAAGCAACCCCGCCCCCCCCTTCCCATTGAAACAGCTAGCCAGGAGTCTGTGGCCTGCCCAGCAGGTTTTTTAGGTTACAAATCATTTTACAAAAGCATTTTTTTCGTCAGCTCCAGATTCACAGTGATTTGAAAAAAAGAAATACTCTGAAATGAAATTTTTTGCTTAAATTTCTTTATTTATGTCCTTCATCAGAAAAATCCCACAAGGACATGTTAAACACGCCAAAAACACCATTTTCATTGGAGTTGGTCTTACAGTTGCAAGTCTGACATTTAGAACTTTCTGCTAATCTTTATTTGGTGCTCAGCTATACTTTGCATATTAAGCTGGGACAAAAATGACTGTCTGTATGTCATCCAGACAAATGTCACACTGAGCTGAGGGTTTATTTAGAGGAAGATCTCATGATGAAGGAAGCTATAAATAGGAGGAAGTGTTTGTGTGCAGAGTCACCTGAATGAGAGCCAGATTACACAACACCATCCTGCGCTGCTGCCCGAGCTCGTCCATATGCCCCGTGTTGGCCTGCAGATGAAAACAAGCTTATGTAACCACATCCCAGGGGGCCATGGGGAAGAGGCACAGCGGTCAACCTCTAATTGGAAGATTGCAGGTTCGGTTTCAGCCCAGGTGTCAAAGCGCCCTTGGGCAAGACACTGATGCTGGTGGTCATAGGTTGGTGCCAATGTTCAGCCGTCGATGGTGAATGTGTGAATGGTACCATTAGTTGCTTTGAGCCTTCTAAGAAGGTAGTGAAGTCCATGTAAATCTAAAGGTGCGGACACACCGAACGCGATTTGCGCGGCGGAGGCGGCCAGTTTCAATGTTACATCAATGCTACAGACACGATCTGAGGTCCTCCAGCGTGAGGGTCTGGCAATGGTGCAATCTGAGCGGCGGGTGTGGTGAGCCTGAGTGAAAACAATCTAAACTCTGGGGAAGTCGCCGCTTCACATCAACCAATCAGGGACTCAACTATGGGCACTTGCCAGTTTCAGTGACGGCGAGTAGAAAACACATCTGATATACTGGATTGGATCGCTTGAACTTCCATTCATTTTCTCCCTGATCATCTGGCTGTTATGCTAACACCAGCCTACTAACCCAGACCACATGACGTTCTCCCATGACTCCTCTGGATCATCTAAATGATTTACAGATTTTGTTTGGTTTTTTTTAGATTATGTCTCTCACAGTGGACATGCACCTAAGAGGAACATCTCAGACCTCTCCATGATTTCATAGTGGGAGAATTTGCTTATTTGCCTCACTGTGCTTTTGTGTGCTCGCACTCACAGCTGTAGACAATCTGGACGCCAGCGTCATTTCCAGGTTGCCCTTCAGCCCAACCAAAGCCGGAACCATGATGAACACCTCCGAGATCTCCCTAAACACCTCCCAGTGCTGCAAAACACAAGAGCACTCAAATTCATCATCTTTCCAAAAAGGAACCAGGAACAAGTTTTCTTCTGGATGGTGTTTGGCTGCCTGTCTTTTTGTCCACTGTAGGGTCTCACCATAATGGAATTCCATACATCCAACAATAATTACATTTGATCACAGGCCTTTCCAGCTCCTAAAGTCTAACTCCAACTATATTTTTTCAGTGCTAAAGTGGTTCCCAGTGGTCTTTTAATTATGATTATATTTAGCCTGTTTTTCTTTTTAAGGCATGTTTTCAGCAGCACAGAAGAAGCTCATTAGATATTCACCTCTGGGTTGTGGGCGGAACTGTTAGCCCTTTGTTTACACTTTCTCCTGCTAGCTTATAGCACCTCACAAGCCCAAGCAAGCAGTAGCGTAGCAATAAATAAATACATGGCGAGCAATGTCGCAAGTGTACAGTTTTAAACCAGATGGCAGCTCAGACGAGGTGCAGTTTATTTCCTACATTTTTTTGTGCATGTCCTCCATCGTGAGAAAAATGCTACAAGAACATGTTAAAAACACTAAAAAATGTTTTTGATTGGATTTGGTCTTTAATGACCACACTTTTAACCCATTACCAATTTTTTTTTTTTTACCAATTATCAATTTATTAAAAAAGAAAGACGGACTTAATTTTCTTTATTCATGTCTTCCATCATCAAAAAAATTCAACAAGAACATATTACAAACACCAGAAACACCATTTTCGTCAGAGTTGGTCTGTCAGTAAAATTCAAAACTTCATAGTTATGTTTGCATTCCGGATTTAAATGACGTTGCAAAGCTGTGAAGCACCATGATCTCCGTGAGGTTTGGTTCAGGATTCTTTGGTTCATGAAGATCCTCAGCTTCTGCTGCCCACAGCACACGTCCAGGGTCAGATGGGTCACCACAGCTCATCCAGTCCTGGACTGCTTCAGGAGAACTGAAGTAGGAATTCCTCCAAATGCAAGTCAAGGCTCTTTGTTCTCCTTCCAATGGCTTTTTTTTTCTCAGAGTTTGTGTAAAACTTTACCTGATTTTAAGCCAGAAGCCTCTCAGAAACCTCCAACACCAACGAGCTGATTGGTCTGCCAAGTCTTCTCTCACACCTTCTGCTTCATCCCTCACTCTTCAGTAACCATGTGGCAGAGGCCGAGCGCCGGAAGACAGATCTTTCTCTGCTCCTGAAGGGGGTCCATGTCCTGAAGGACAAGGTCATCCAGAAAGCCAGAAGCTTCTTCTCGGGCCTCTGATGCTTCCAACCGTCCTCCTCTCTGCACATCCCACCACTGTGCTGACGACCGCAGAGGCTCTTCTTCATTTCTGGATGTGTGCGTCTGGTTCAGAGGAGGCTGCAGATGTGCTGTCCCTTCCCTTTTTAGCTCCTCCTGTCCTGCACGGTGTCGCCCTCGCTGAGAGAGCGTGTGACGCACAGACCAGCAGCAGGTGCTGTACCTGACACCGACAGGCGGGGATGCTGCAGCCCAGAACACATCGGTCACCATCTGGACCCGTTTCTGTCAGCACTTCCTGACGTCATTTAAAACTTTTTTGTGTGCTTTAGCAACACCCCCACTGAGGATAATAAACGAAGGAACACAGAGGGATGAGTGTCCTTGAGACCTGGACACTCTGCTCTCTACAACACCTCCCTCTTGCTTCCATTAAATCCAAAGTAAAGCCTGAAGAAAACAGCAAGAAGACATTTTCATTCAAGCAATAATCACTTTTTTCACAACAGCTGTGTCAGAAAAACAACAAAAATAATTAAAGCTGACTGAGCTGAGTGACTGACTGAGCCACCGCTACCCGCTCCTCACCCAGCTATCTTCAAAAATGGTGGCTTTTCTGTAAGTTTTACCTCCATAGCAACCATTTTATTTTTTGGTCACCTTCAGGGGTGACAATGGAACAAATTCCTAATACGTTCATATCATTTGTTATTTCGTTTTGTTCGGCTTGAGCCGACAATTCATACAAAATTTTCACAATAAGATGGTAAAAAATGTGCAAGCAACAAGGAAAAAACACTTTAGCGAGCTCACTACGCTAACACTAATTTTCCAAGAAGCTTCCCAATGATTACAGGTGGTAATTTGTTGCTGGTACGAACAAAATTCAAGATGGCGGCCCCTTCGTCTTCGAAGGTCAACTTTGGTTCTGGTTGTAGACTTAACCTGGTGGTGTGTGTGTGAAGTTTCATAAAGATTGCTCAAACAAAAGTTTTCTTTTCCAATAGTGTCCGAAAATAGGAAAATCGCCAAATTTCACATTTCAACACAAATGGCTGCCAACTTAGCCAAAGGCGCTGTTGCCATCCTATAATAGTTCTAAAACTTCCTTTGGATATCCCCGACAAGTGTGTTTTGGTTTCATTAGTAGATCTTTTTTAAATTGCATCTGTATCAGAAAATGTTAGTAACAAAAATAAAGCGATTTTATATGAAACAGTTGTTCAAATCTAATTTAAACAGCTCTGTTTGTTGTTTTTTGTAATTTGCTATTCTTGAGTGTGTGTTTTTTTTATGACAGTCATTATAGTCTCTTCTATTATTTTCAAACTAAACATTGTCAAGTTGGAATAAGTAAACTTTTTGAGTTGTGAGTTTTGATTTACCAATAAAAAATATTTATACTGGTAATAAGTTTGCTCATTTTTTGGTTGCTAAGTAACATTTTTGTAGAGTAGTCTCAGGTCTAAGCCACACTGGCTCTTTTGTCTTTATGATACAGCTGCAGAGGGATTTTTGGCCACTTTTTTACATTGAAATTCCTAATTTACAAACAAGACTTAACATTAAAATATGACATTTCTCTGCTCTAAAATATGGCTTTTTGCCACTAAAAAGAAGATATTTACAGTAGCTTATTTAATCATGTCTATTGAGGGGTGGTTTGAGCTCATCCCTGCTGTTTATTTGTCAGGATGGGGGGCAGTCACCTCATACACCCACTCGGACAAAGTGACCTCTGAAGTTGGAGCAGCCCTGGTTGGAAGTTCATTTGAATGTCAAGTAAACAGGAATTTTTGTCCAGACTGAATCCAAGGTTCAGTAAAAGTTCAGTAAATTGAGCTTTTTACCTTCAATTTAATTTGATAAAACAATTTTTTTTCTAACTTTATCTGCTTCTGTAATTCAAATCATTTAGGTTAAATAAAAAATTAAAAGTAGCTGTTTAAGTTAGCAGGAGCGACACAGACCTGCACCCGGTCCAGCAGCATGCCGGCCGTCACCATGCCCTGCCCTGCCAGCAGGTAAGAAGGCAGCACCTGCAGGAAGATCATCATGGAGGACTCCCTGCTGGAAAGGTGGAGCATCTTCCTTCTCATGCCTTTGGACAAAAGCAGGACTGCTGCTGAGCTTCTTGTCTGTCCTGACGCCTTTCTGGGCACTCGCTCTTTAGCCTCGGCCAACCCAGCTGTGTTTGTCCTGTCAGCCTGCCCCTCTGAGCTACACCTCTGTGATAAATGTCACAAATCTGAGCTAATATTTGCTTTAAAACCCCTGATTAAAATATATATTTACTGATTTATTATCAAATTACTGCTTAGTTCTAATACATTCATGAATACATAGTTTTAACGTACTATCAGTTGTACTTCAAACATTTGATGATAATTCTTTTAGACACTGCAGTGGAGTTCCACAGGGCTCTTTGTTTAGTCCCCTACTTTTTTCCCTTAAACATATTTCCATTAAATATTATTGGGCGGCAAAGCATGAAACTTTTTTATTCTGATTTTCCTAAAGCTTTAAAACACTCAATTAAATTCAAACGACTATGGCAAAAGATTTAAAATTGAAAATATCCTGGACTTTTAAATTCTGCTCATGAAGTTCTTTTATAAGGATTCTGCCCCTCCCACAGTCTGCTCTGCCTTCCCCAGCTATACCCCTCATGACTTGCACCTCTTCATTTATTGCTTTGCTCGTGTAAAAACTGAATCTCTGAATCAGAAAAATCTCATTTTCTGTCTTGAAGGAACATTAATCTTATCAAGAAAGTTTTTCAAAGACAAAATAATCTTAATTTAAGAAAACATGACTGGGATATTTTCGCTTAAAATAAGAATTCTTGGTAAGACCACTTTTCTTAACCCATTGACACATTTTTTTTGTTGCTTATTTAAAATAAAAGTTTTACATTTGAAGGATTTTTTGAGCCTGTTTTTACAGTGCACTGGTTCAGTAGTTTGTTTGTTTTTTAAACCCAAGAAAACTTCTAATGTTCACTTTAAACAATTGCTTATTTATGTAAAAATAACGTGCATTTGTTTTTTGTTTTTTTTATATCTTTGAGTTCACGTTTAAATGCAGCTTTTAAAACTTTAGTCTGAAGGATTCTTTGAGTAAGTTTGCTAAATTTGAAACAGGCCATTAAGCTACAGGTTGATCTTCAGTACAACTTTGTGATCATTGGGGGAAAAAAAAGTAATCTCATAAATTGTATTGGGCTGAAATAAAACCACTTTTACAGGTCTGTGGTCATCTACATCACAGGCTTAGTCACAGGGTCATGCTCAGTCTTTGATCATCTTTGGATCTATTATATAAAATCCAAAAACCTGTGTTGTTTTCTAGGACATAGTTTCTGCAGAGCAGCAGGACTTAAGCAGAAATTCACCTCTGAACTGTGGGAGGAACCACTGCTGCAGAAGCAACCCCGCCCCCCTTTCCCTCCCTATTGCTGAAAGCTCAGAGCTGGGAGCATGTGGCCCAGTCATCATATTTTCAACACCACAAATATGCTCTTTTTTGTCTGCTTTAGGTCACAGCGATTTGAATAAAGAGAGACTTAAAAAATGCTATTTTAATCTTATTTTTCTTTACATATTTCCTCTATTATCAGAAAAATGCCACGTGAACATGTTACAAACACCAATTTCACCAGAGTTGGTTTTTAAACCTCAGACCACTCTGACAGCAAAGGCCAATCAAAGTCATATTTTGTTATGATGGCGCAGTAAACTCACTTGAAGTTCTGTTAAGGTTCTGATAATTGGTCTACATTTATGGTAAGATTTTCTGATAATTATAGGTATGTTTTTTAAAAAATGATTTACTTTTGTTTGTTACTTTTTTCAAGTAAGAAGTCATGTTTTTGTGTGTCCAAAAAAATTAAAATAATTTTTACATATATTATTAAACTCATTTCACTAAATATGTATACTGTTAACAGTGTGATTTAATTGTGATGAGTCACAAAAACATCTTGCAATTAATAGCAATGAAAAATATGAACCTTTTGCCCAAAATGAACAGCAGTTGTTTTTTTCCATTTTGAATTGAACAGTTCTCTACTTGTAGAGGAAAAAGAGGGAAGTTTCCCCTCTTATGTCATGGATGCTCCTAAATTCTTCTGTTGTTGCTTTTTATTTTTCCTTTTTGCAAAATTATAAAGTTTATTCAAAAACATTGAAAAAGTGTCATCAAAAATGAAAAATGCTTTCCCACCACATGGCAGTTTCAATATGTGACGCATATTCTCTGTCTTGCCTGTTGACATGTCTCTTACCTTTTCGTCAGTAACTATCAAGAGCTTAGAAATGACAGCGAACCGCCCAGATGCTATTAATATTCACCCTTCACCTCCCAGCCTCGCTCTGAGTCTCATGTTATATGTCAAAGGCTCCGAGCCTGACTTTGAGAGCCTGACTTTCTTCACATTTTCTGTGATCGTTCCGAGCGCTTTCCAATCTTCTATCTTCATCTGCAGGTGGATTCTGATCAATTCCACATTTCATTTCTTTTTTTTTTTTTTTTTTGTAAAGGGCATGCATCTGGATTGCAGCAAATGCTGCAGATAATCTCCAAGGTCAAACTCAAAACAAGGACGACAATAAAGGTTTGTTTCATCTCGGTTTTCTTTTGAGACCCCTTCTGATGAAAATTGTGTTTTTAACGTGTTCTTGTGGCATTTTTCTGATGATAGAGGACAATTAGATAGAAAATAAAACCTCAAATTGCATTTCTGAGTATTCCTTTATTCAAATCGCTGTGAATCAGGAGCAGAAAAAGATTGTAGGCTGTTTGTGACGTAGCAAATACACTGGCGGACCACGAGCTCCGCCCCATTCTGATGCATCAACTTGCAGAGGACCTGATTTTCCACACTATAAAGCACAGGTAAAAGCCTTACCAGAGCACCTTATATATAGATCCATTCTGCTAGTGTTTACTAATGTCAAAGCGATTTTGAGACGGACGCGGCGCTCTGTTAAAATGTCCACTTGTTTTTTACGAGTTGCAAACATAACTGAATGTTTTTGTAAAAACGCTAACGGGGCTAACGTGTAACTGTGTCGGCCTGTGGGTTTTTTGTTTTTTTTTTGTACATTACTAATAAGGTTAGGAGTTAGCGTAGTCACAGTAACATTTGCTCTAGCGGAATTAACCTGTTTTTTTTTTAAGTTACAAACAAGGTTGGGGGTTACTGTAAACATACTAACACAGCTAACGTGTAACAATGTCAGACCAAGTTTTTTCCTCTTATTTAAGGTTGGACGTTAGTGTGGTTACAATAAATATAATAATTTTAGCTGTATTGTTTTTTTTTTTTATTTTTTACTTGTTAAAGGCAGCGTTTGGAGCTAAGGGTATTGTGAATACGCTAATGCAGCTACGTGGCTAACGTGTAGCACAATTTCTAGTGTTCCTGTGAACGCCGAGTCTGACTGACTGAAAGATTTATCTCTACCTCAGTTGTCTCATTTCCGGAGCCTTAAAGTTCGGTGAGCCTTATATATGACATAAATTCAAAAGTAGACCATTTACTGAAAGCGCTTTATAATCCGGTCCGTCCTTTGGTGCGGAAAATACGACACACCTCCGTTTTGACACCTCGTCTGAGCTGGCTCAAAACTGTAATGCTGGATAGCTCCAATATTGCTCACCATTTTGGTTACGCCGCTAATGTTATGTTGGGAGTGTGAGGAGTTGTATGCTAACAGGAGAGCATGTAAACAAAGAACTCTCAGCAACAGGGAGGGGAGGGGGGACAGGGTTGCTCTGCGCCAACAGTCCCGTCTACAACTTGGAAGTTTCTAACTATGTATTCTAAACTGAACTGCAGAAACTATGTCCTAGAAAACAACACAGTTTTTTTTATTTATGCTAAAAATGGCATCATTAAAACTAAAAGACCTCTTAGAACGCTTTTAAAATCAGGTCTTGACCTTGTTTAGGTTTCGCTGATGGTTTGGCTAAACTGCTACTTGGTGAACAATGGAATGATTCAGTGAGTGTTTGTGTATTTGGTTTTCAGGGCGTGTTTGAGGTGAGAGGCATGGCAGCTGGTAGTATGGGTGGCTTCGGTGGGACAGTCACAACCATCTGCCTACGGGACATTTATAATCCCAAACCTCAGCCTCCCAAAGCTCCCGTCCGGATTCGTCCTCCACCTGCACAACACCCATCACCTTTGCAGTCCAAACCAAACTTTTCCAGTGACATGCCGACCAAGACCAGCATAAGGCGGCGAGCCCAGTCCCTGCCCAGCGGCTACGAAAGGAGGACCGAGCTGCGCAGAGCACAGGTACGCTTCATTGATGCTCTGGGTTTGGATTTGGAGGAAATTAAGGTCTTTGGAGTTCAGGAGCGTCCCCTGGTGCCAGAGCATGTGATTTTCAGGCTGCTGATGAACTCTGAAAGGGCTTTTGGGAAACCACCTGAGCTGAATCTGCCCTACTTCAAAGCCTGTTTCCCTGAGAACATGGCTGCCCAGCCAGAATTCCCACAAAAACTGGTTTCTCAGAAGGTTAGTCTGGAGCAGCTGACATGTACGGAACACGGAATCACCGGCACCATCCGGGTTCTTAACCTGGCGTTTGAAAAGGAAGTCAGAGTTCTTTACTCCTTCACCAATTGGAGAACACACACAGACACAGCAGCATGCTGGGTAATGAGAGGCCACCAAGGGGACACCATCAGCACTCTGGACACAGACGTTTTCAGGTTCCATCTTCCTGTTCCGCCCTTCATCATGCAGCCGGGATCTGTCCTGGAATTTGCCATCAGGTATCACGTTACAAGACACAATTACTGGGACAACAATAATGGCAGCAACTACAAACTGTCATGCCACAGCTACAAAGTGACTGTGCCAAAGGAGTGTGAGGACAGCTTGCTGCACTTCACCTAAAAAGCCACATGGAGGCGACAAAGACCAAGTTCAGTAAATGTCTCAATTCTGTTTAAGCTTTTTTTTTCATCTTAAAGCAGATTTTTACTTCACACATTTTGAAATGTAGTGAATGTATTATCATATAAAAACAACATTTTGCAAGGAATACTTCATGTGACACAAAAATGTAGAAAAACTGTCAAAATGATCCTTGTTTGGTGAATGCTAAATTTATGGAGGGCTAAGAATAAAACACAAAAAGATTTTTTTTTAATGACAATAAACTAGACATTAATATGACAAAATTTTCCCCAACAATGTGAATTTTATTCATGTAAAAAATATATATTTCCTATTTTTTATGTAAAACAATAATCATGTTATAGAGAAAACATGCAAATTTACTTTGATAAAAACTATATTAAATTAACACTAAAAAAACGTGCATAAATACACCACTTTTAAATAACCAATTTTGTTTATTTTGTTACAATGACTTGAACATCCATTGATCTACATATTTTCTGGTCAATCTAAAAGGCTGTAAGTAATTTTTACATTAATTGAAAATTTGTTGATTTTTTTTTTTTAAGTGGAGATTTAGCTAAAAAAAAAAAAAAAAAGACATAATCAAGAGGAATTAAGACTGAGGACGGCCCCAATAATCAGTGAATGAACACCTTCAGACCCACCCTGGTGAAAATGGAATGAGAATGTGGTTTTTGATGTTTTTAACGTGTTATTGTGGAATTTTTCTGATGACGGAGGACATATAGAAAGAACATTTTAAAACCGCATTTCTTTATTCAAATGTGAATCAGGAGCAGACGAATAATGTCTGCGCTTGCAGACAAATAGACCTGTGTACGTCTTTGTTTTCCTCGTCTGAGCTCTGGATAAAAGCTGTACAGCTGGATAGCTCCAACAATTTTTGTTGCACAAGTAATGTTAAGTTGGTGTTGTGAGGGGCCGTAAGCTCGCGAGAGAGCGTGAAAACGGATAGCTCTGTCATGAATGATGGGAAGGGTGGTGGGGTTGCTCTGCGCCAACAGTCCCGTCCACAATTCAAAGATACATTTCTAACTAACTGTCATCTTGCAGAAACTATAGAAAACAACGTTTTTTTTTCTAATTTTGGCTAAAAAAAACCACAAAATGTTCACTGAAATAACTTGAAAACCTGACGTAAAAAAATTCATCAAAATATAACAGTTTGGGAGATTACATTAAGATATTGGAGAGAACTTTTTTTCTTCAGTGTTCCTGCTAAAAACCCAATGGCCTTAACGGGACTTCCGGACTCGTGTTCTGGTTTGGGGCAAGCTTAAGCACAGCCACGTCAGTGATGACCTGCTGGGAAACTTTGCTCTTTGTTGTAACGCTTGACCCACATTTGCTGATTGGAGATCTGGCCACCGACGCGGCCGGAATCCCTGCTCTGTGCTGACTTCACACAAACTACGCAGGAGTGATTATCTGTGGTCTTTCAAATGGAGTTTGACCCCATTCTTCCCGGGCTTTTTTTCTTTTGGGAGCTGGATTACAACGCACAAATGATCGCTAGACCTTTGAATGGCAGCTGGCGGTGACCTTTCACCTCAAACTCTGCAGTGATACCAGAGCTCAGATTTCTTTCTAGAGAGTCTCATCTACTTTTTTGTTTTGTAGAGCGTGTACCAACTGCACAAACTGTTAAATCAAAAAATGTTTAATGTTAAACTTTAAAGCCCTCTGACTAAATAAAATGTATAAATAGGAGGACTTTTTTTGTGGAGAACTACATTGTAAATGTGCAAAAATGTATAATTTTACAAGAAATTTTAATCTCCTCAAACAATAAATGTTTAAAATTTAAAGTCACCGTGTCCCAGAGTTGAACTGTTTTGACTTTTACTTAATTCACAGATCATAAAAGTAAAAACCTAATAAATATGAACATTTTATGAAGCTATTTTCAAATCTACTGTGTTCTGATCAGGAAAAATGGATGACAGATTCGTTAAAATCTCAAACTTACCCTGGAAAAAAATGTGGATATAACTTTCTAAAAAAATTTTAACTAATAAGATAGGAGAAATGTCTTTTAAAGCATTACATATTGACACCAGCTGTTCTTTCTGCAGTGATCATCCGGAAACCATGACACATTTATTTATCTTTCTAAAAGAAAAACATATTCTTCCCAATGTATCTTTCTGTGATAAGCAGATTATTTTGGGATTTTTTGGAAAAACCTGGAAACGAGATCTATTTAATTCATTCCATTTTTCTTTTAGCCAAATTCCATTTACATAAATGTAAACATATCCACATGAAACCTTCTTTAACTGTTTTCAGTTGTGAAATGAAAGAATACAGCAAATGGATAGATAGATAGATAGATAGCTCCCCTGTTTATTCACTTTGTGTTCTTCTGACGCTAGTTATGGGTATTAAACATAGACATATATATACTAAGTTATATAAAGTTTTGTTCATAAGTTTGGAGAAAAAAAGATTGGCGACTATAGATCACAATGCATTGCGTTTGATCGATTTGTCACTGGAAAAAAACGTATAATTCATTTATTTTTGTAAAATAAATGTATCATCCCAAGTTTTCATCATCAGAACACAATGGACTTGAAAACAGCTTTTATCAAATGTTCATATTTATTCGGAAAAGGGTGACATCATATTTGTCGTTTAGTTTTTTTTCTTTTCTCGTATTTGCACTTTTTTTTCCGAATAAACTTTATGAACAAAGTTGAGACTGGAATAGTATCAAAACATAACAGGGAGAATGAAACGAAGGGGCAAAAGGAAGAAAGCAATTAAAGAAAAAACAATATTACAGAGCAAATTTATTTTCATCATAAATTTCAAAAGATGGGGACAATTAAGTCAGAGGATCATTCAATCCCTACTTTTCAAATATGGTATGTTCCAAAGCCTTTAAATTCTCAGAGTTTTTAGTAGATACTGCAATAAATAAAATAATCGAATAATTTGGTAAAAATACGTCCAACCTACTAAAAATGTCCTGCATTATATAGTCTTTTAGGGGTTAGGAGGTAGTGAGTGAATTTGAGTGTAGCCCATGACTTTTGTTTACTGCATATTAGCGGGAAAAAAAAACAAAGGGTGGACCAACAGTGATACATAAATTAGATCAAGTTAACTTGCTGTAATGGTAATTAAAGTATTTTCCATTGGGAGTAAAGGCTATCTCTTTTGGATTTGAAACAGTAGGGTTGCACAATCGTGTGGGAGCATGCACTCTTACCTCACACCAAGAGGACCCAGGGTTCAAACCCCAGCCGAGACCTCTCTGTGTGAAGTTTCCGTGTTCTCCAAGTTCATGCGTGGGCTTTCTCCAAGAGCTCCAGTTTCCTCCCACCGCCCAAAAACGTTCCTCATAGATCAACTGGTGTTTCTAAATCCTTATGAATGTGTGTGTGTGACACTGTAACCCACTATCAACCCATTCAGGCTGTGTCTATCCTTCACCCAACAGTAGCTGGGATTGGCTCCAGCAAACCAGTGACCCTAAAACATTAAGCAGATTCTGAAGATGGATGGTGGAAAGTGATAAGTTTTATCAACCTGACTGTGTCAGCAGGGCGTAGACATCCATTTGAGAGGTTCCGTTAAATGTTAAAAGCGCTGTCATAAAAGGGCGCCAAGCGAAAACTGTTTGAGTGACGGGAAAGTTTTCGGCTTTAGACCCAGATGACCAAAGAACTCTGTGCATTGAATGGGTTCATTTAAGCTTAAGGGGCACTAAAACTGTTTTTGCAGTAATACATTTTACCTGCAGATGGCGCCCTCCACTCAGACACACATTTTCAGAATTAATTTGTTTTAATAAGAGGAACTGTGAGCTGGATTTCATTATTGAAGACAAAAGATTTGATCTGCAGTTGTCTTAAGGGTACACAGTTGTCATGGTAACAGGACAGGAGGAACAGAATCACTTATGTCTTGCCCTTCTTGAGGCACTTCTAACATATGAATATGCATTTTTTTTAATTATTTTTTGTGTAAATCTGAAAAGATTAAAGAAAATTGCTAAAATACACACATATATATATATATATATATATTTGTCGTGGATGGTGGTTGATTATTATTTGAGCAGGCTGGGGGGCGGAGCTAGATGCTCCTCAGGTCGTGGGCTGCTCGTAAGAGTGCTGGTGGAATCCCATAAAGGAAAAAAATGCTTGTGGTCTGTCACGTAATTTTAATCCTAAACCTATTTTGGGAGCAGGAAGTGTTGACGAGAGCGGCTGAACATATGCTTGGTGTGAAGAACACCCGGCGGCAAGGATAACCCCCTCATGGCCTGCAGGAGCATCCTCTGTCCCTCCCACGCTTCCTTGCTGGTTCTGGAGCAGAACAGGTCTGCTGCTGGTTTCACGAGCCAAACGAATTCGTAAATTCACCCCAATTCCTGTGGAACATTCCTGAGAGGAAGCAGGTGAGCTGGCAGGATTTGTTACCTGCTCATCAGCGGCTGAATCTGAAAGGATTACACGTGCGCATTCTCCCCGGATTCTGACCTTCGATACATAAATCCACCTCCAAATCCTCTTTTTGAGAGATGATTTAAAAATGCAACACAAGTTTTGATACAAATTGAAAAGCTGTATTGTGCAGACAATAAATAGTGCTTAGAAAGACAAAAACATGTACAGTGTCGATATGAAAGTCCGCAGCAGAACCGGTTTACAAAAGAGTCTCTGCTGTGTCCACCAAAACCCCGGCCGTCGTCGGGGGCCGCTCCTCCAACCCAAGCCAGGTCCAATTTTAGAGACATAGCCTCCAAGGTTTGCCGGACCCAAACGTCAGGACGAGCGCTGACCGGCAGGCCGAGGCCCGCTAACGAATTTTAGCAACTCTTCACAGAAGAAACCTTGCTAAGGTCGGTGAAACCTGCAAAGACAAAAAAGGGTCTATTTTTAGCTCTCCGACAGTAAACGCAGCCCCCAGAGTTCAGTCGACTTAAGCAAAACATAAGCTAAATACATGAGGACATTCATTACTCAGGAGCACAACTTTTCTGTCTCTTGGGGGCTGGGGGGCTAATTTTAGCCTCTGCAGGGTTCATTGATTTCCTATTTTCTGCAGGAGACTGCAAACAGAAATGAGGCTGACCTGGTCAGATGCTTGCTGGAGGAGTGGACTTCCATCTCGTTGCTTTTGAACTCGTTCAGCTCTTTCCTGATGGCCGCCTGCGCCACGAAAAACAGACAAAGATGATGAGGAGAACGCCATCTTTCAATGTCAAGTCAAGCTAGGCACACCGGGCTTGTGTGGCGCTAAACACGCATTCTTGTAGACACTTTTAGCATACGACATTTACACAGTTCTGTCACTAACCGATTCTATCGCGTGCACTCACAGTTGGAAGAGACGAAATGTGGCAAATCTCGCTCCAGGCTTTTCCTTTCACAGCTCTATTCCGATACATGAAAGACTTGGTTTCATTAAATTCCAGATGTGCACAAACTGCTATTTAGTAATTTCTCCTTCATGATCACTTTTCAAACAAAACGTCACGTCAAATCCAAGTTTCTGATTGGTCAAAGGTCAACCTGGTTTAACTTTTGACGTGCGCTCAATAGGCCGCGCGTTTTGTACGTAGAGCCCAAAAACGGTCATAAAAACTTGAGTATTGCTGCGTGAATGCGAGAGTTTTGAACGGGGACGCTCAAAACGTGCATTTATGTGTCTTTACGTACGCTTCTCATTGAAAGCGATTGGTCGAAAGCGCATTTCCGAGCCCGGTGTGAACGTGGCGTTATGGCAACACAAAAAGAAGCAGCTCGGCAGAAATGTTCTGCTCACCTTGTCGGCGGCAGACAGTCTCGTCCAGGGTTTGTCGGCGCGCCGGTCGTAGTCCTGAGCTTTGGCCACCTCCACGTAATCGCTGAAGCGGATCAAGATCTTTCTTTCCCTCAGCTCGTCCACCGTCGGCCGCTGGTTGAGCTGTGGAAAACATCAATTCATTTAAAAAGTAAAGAAAGAAAACAAACTCCACCCCATTCTGCATGAACTTCAAACGCAGGTTACCTTTCGGTTCAGCCGCTGCTTGATTTCCCTCCTCTCCTCTTGCTCAGTCTGATCATTTCTCTCTGTGGACGAGAGAAAAGGCAAATATTCATCTTAACAGCCCCAAAAGAGCTGACGTGGGAGCTAACAGCCTCCAGAGCCGAATGTGGGACTGTTTCATAACCGCTGTTGGGGCAGCGAGTTTGAAGTGCTACGACCTGACAACTTCTTCCTGCAGATGTGACTGCTCTGCAACTATATGACCTAAAAAAAACCACAGGAACTTCAAGCTGAAACACAAGAAACAAAACTCAAATGGAAAATGTATGTAGTAAACAGCTTTCTGATCAATTAGAAGCTCATCTTCAAATTAATCAAGCTTGATTAAAGACCCATTCTGATGAAAATTGTCTTTTAGGTGTTTTTAACCTGTTCTGGCATTTTTCTATATATTAGAAAAATTAAGCTGAAAATTGCATTTCTGGCTATTTCTTTATTCAAATCACCGTGAATCAGTAGCGGGCTAAAAAAAAAGCTTCATGTTGGTTTTTGTTGCATAGAAAATACGCTTGGCGGGCCACAGGCTTGTTGCCCCATTCTGATGCATCCACTTGTAGACTGAATCAGGCCCTCGAGGCCTCGAGTTGACTATCCCTGTCTAGAAAACAACAGTTTATTATCTTTTTTAAAATTTCTAGCTAAAACAGCCTAATCATAGATAAAGACCACTGGGAACGCTTTTACAATTGATGATCCAGTTTTAAGTCAGGGTAGGTGGTCAGGTGTTCCAACTGGACTGAAAGTCTTGATCAAAACTATAACTATTATTGATTGGATGTTGGTTTTCTCTCAATAGACTTAAATAAATGTATTTCTAGTTATTTTACTATTTTTTTTTGGTAAAAAAAAAAAGCTGCCACACAATAAACATAAATAATTCCCTCCAGTTAGCAGTCAGTTTAGCTGTTTAATTATTTCTACAGTTATCAACATTTCCGTTTTGTCTTATAACACATGTTCCAATGTTTTTGTTTTTGTCTGCCTCTTGTCTGTCCTTTCAGACCTGACCGGTCACAGGGTTTGGTTTCATTACTGTCGTTCCATTTAGTGGGTTTTTCACCCATAGCTTGGTCAGTGTGGGGGTTACATCAAATATCCATCAATGTCGTCCATTTGTCATTCATAGGGCAATGATCAAATGAAATTATAGAATAGAGCATCTGTTTATTATCTTTTATTTCTGTTCAAAAGTACAGTCCGATTTGGACAAAATGTAACTAAATCATTCCTAATTCATTTATCTCAGTTTGATGTTTTCTGTTTTTATTTTGTTCCTTTAGACAACCTTATTATGAATTGATGCTTTAAGTTGAAAATTTCATATTTTACATTTAGTGTTTTAATTTTCTTTTTTATTAAAACCAAAGCAGAGGGATATAAAACAGTAAGAAATCGTTATTTAAATTATGAAAACATAAAATAATCTGTCAATTACTAGTTTGAATTTTTATATTTTAATTTATAAAGTTTTTCTTAAAGTTTTTTTTGTTTACATTCATTACGAACTATTTTAATGAAAATAATCAAAAATAGAACACATATTATTCCCCCCCCCCCCCAAACAGTTGGAAACTTGTTCAAAGTGCGGAGGACTCGCTGGGACTCACGCTTGAGGATGTTGCGGCTCTCCAGCTCCTCCACCGCGGGTCTCTGGCTCAGCCTCCTGCGGAAGAACACCAGAATGACGTTCTGGACCATGTTTACGGCCGCGCAGCGTCCGCCGAGAGCCGGAGCACAGAGCGCCGAGATCCGCGCATCCAAGCGCCGAAGCGCGCGCCTCTCCTCGCGAGCACACAGCGGCTTCTGTCCGCGTTACGAACATCTGAAACTCCACATCGGGAAAAGGAGACCGCGAAGGAGCCGGCTCGGTCGGAGGAGAAGCTTTCCCAGAAGAGCTGTGGCGCTGCAGCGGCGCGGTGACCGGCAGACTGACTGAGGAACGGCGCCTCACTATTTCAACTCACTGGTGACGAGGGGGAGACTACCCCCGCGCGCGCGCGCACATGCGCAGTCATGCACAGCTGACACCACACACAGGATTGGTGTCATGTAGGGACAGAGAAACAACAAACATACAAACGAATGGGACACAATGCAACTCAGCCAAACAAACCAAAAGTTTTTCTTTAACGTTTTAAATGTTAATTTTAGGAGTAGAAGCACAAAAAGTGTCAAAGTTTTAAAATATTTTCAAAAATGAAAAATAAAGCTATTATTTCAAAGAAAAATTACTTTAAATATCTATTTCCTTCTATTTTGAAGTGCATTATGATTTTTTTTGGTCTTTAGATATGAAGTCGTACACATAGCGGTACATAAATAGATCTGGGAATCAGCCAAATCCCTAAACTGGTCTGATGTAAGTTTGTAGGGTCATGGTTCAATTGATTTATGGTTAGTTTCAACACTGATCCATGCAAAAACCAATTATGTTGGGTTACATAAAAATTGGTGCACATATTCTTCAGAAGCAGACATGCAAAAAAAAAAAGCAATGGTTGCTATGACCTATCTTCTCAATGACAGCGTCATTTTGAATCAAATAACTTTAACATATTGTTTTATTTGCACATTTTCAATAAAACAGAGGGGCTGCAGCAGGTGGGGCTTATGTGGATCTTTAAGACCCCTAAAAGATCTTCGAAGATCCTTAAAACGGATTGTCACTCATTTCCTTACAATTAGTTTTCAAGATGTACTTTTCATTCTGGCTGTGTGAACAACCTGCATGTTCATTGTAATTAAGAAAAAAACAGATTCAGCCTATGCCCCCTCCCATTCCATGAATTCCATGTCATGTGGATTTCAGGATTTCTCACATGACTTTCAAACAAATCTCCTCCCTCCCCCTCCGAACACTTGCTCGCTAAATTTGCTGCACAGTTGTTGAGGTTGAGTGAAGGAAAGACTTAAACAAACAGATGGGATTCGCTGGAATAAGCCACAGAACTCGTTCCCTGACTGATTTTCAAATGCATTTGTGTAACTTCCAAAAAGACTCAACCCTACATGATTAAGGCTCATTTCATTACTCACCGCAGGTTGGCCTTTAGTAATTGAGCTGCATGGGTCATGAACACGGGAGTGTTTCAGAAGTGTTAGAACTGGAGCTCTGTAGGATCTCAGTAACCCCTGAGCCAAAATACAAGATACCATCAAGAAAATGTGCTTGAAAATCAGTAGTGCACTTTAAAAGTCCAAATTTGAAGTCTGACAAAGCAAATTGGGGAAAGCCAGTGCAATCAATCTAACTGCATGATGAGTAAAATTGTTTTTTTTTTACATTTTCAAGACAATTTTTATCCAAAATTCTTTGCATCCTCAAAGGGGACGAGTCTATAGCAACCATCCTGCTCACTCAATCACCATAGCCACTTTCATTTCTCTAAGTAAATGAAATATAAATGGAGATGGGTACATGCTTTACAGCAATTTTGATCAAAATTTTGATCAAAGGACCATAAGTTGATGTTGTTTTTTCTAGTACTTTTACTAGTATTTTATTTTCTAAACTTTGACTCAAGATTATGTTTCTTTATTAGGGTAAATCCTTGTCTTGATGACAGTTTTGGTGATGAAAGCATTACCGATGTGAAAAGTAGTTTTTCTGCCAAGTTCATTAAGCTCAGTTTTGCCAGTCGCTGCAACAACAAAATACAAGCAGCAGAGACTCTGACCTTATTGGAAATTATTTCAAAAAAATGTGCTCTGATTTTGGGAGGTTTTTAAGAGTTAAAATTAGTGACCTGTATAGATTAATATAAGGAATTGCATGGATTTCTGCACTTTTCAGTCAGTGTGTCTTCTAATTTAGCATCCAAACAAACAACAGAAATCAAAACTAAGACCTTTGAACCACAGGAAAAGAAGCCAGGAACGGAAGGCTACTCTGTTTCTACAAGTTTCCATTCACAGTTTCCAGCAGCTTTGCTCCTAAAACTTTCTCGTTGCAAGAAATTCACTAAGCTGTCAAAACAATAATCTCCCTGCAAGACCAGGGGCTGATGGGAATGTCACGCTGCTAGTATCCACTGAGGTGAGTGCTAATCCTTCAGCTGTTCTTTTCAGAGATGGAGCCCGAGGACAGCAAGACCCAGGGAATTGGGGGAATGACGGGTCGCTCCAGGGATGCCAGGAATACTTAAAACAACAGTCTTTGATTCCCGTCTACCAGAAGCTCAACGTTTAATTGCCCAGCGTTTGACCTTAATCACCCTACACTGAAGAAAAACGTTGGTTACGCACACTTTTGCATCACAGATTTCCCCATCTCTAAATGTCAAGCAACAGAAACCACAAAAGTTTTGAAATCGCTGTACAAAATGTATGAAAGACTCACTGTATCACTGAGGATCATTGAATGGGACCAATTCAAAGACTTCAACAAAGAGCAACAAATCAATTCTTTATCTAGACAGTTGTTTGTTTCTCTTTGCAGAAAGTCCACGGATCTACTGAGACATCATGTCTGGGTCTTGAACCCTTCGGTGGCAGCACAGTGGGGTTGGACGCCTTCAAACAGCATGGTTCAGCTCCAACACAACAGGAAACCATATCAGCCATCAATCGAAGCAAACTCTACAGCTTATGGTGCGGACACAACTCGCAATAAAGACACATCGGGTGGTCGAGGAGCTGCGAGGAACAGTAAAACAAAGATACCTTTTTTCGGGGGTGGGAGGGCTAAAAGCCATACTTCAGGTGATATCAAAGACTGACAATGAACGATGGAGCTTAAACTTGTAGGTAGTGCCTGTTTGAATCAAGGTGCAACACTTGAGTTAAGCAGGCCATTGGAAATCGGAGCAAAAACAAAATTAAACCCGGGATTTACCCGACTAGGGCCCGTGGGAGGAGACCCGCCATCAGGCGCTCGCCTGCCAGCCCCAGCCCCAGGCTTGACTCCAGGGTGGGGAACGCCTGCATTCGTGCAAAAATATTTACCGCATCCATACGTTTTCACAAAAATCAGCGGCGTTATGTGTGAATTCTGGTTATTGTTGCAGAACTAGAGACAACTTTCCATGGTACATGGCGCCCAAAAATCTGTCAAAATGTTGTACGACTTTGGTACACTCCAAAGCTTCACAGCTTGGTGGATAGTTGGATCATTATGAGTACGGTAGTCTGGCGGAGTGATACGTATTGTGCTGCTTCGGTGTGTTACAACTGAAGAATACGAGAGTTATTGTCAATAAAGTTTGACTAATCTGTTGTACTGCACTCTCTGTGAAGGCTACCTAAAGCAGATAAGAGGCTAACTTGAAAAACAACACAGTTCACTGGAAAAACTTCCCATCAACCCCTCTGACCAATCGCCTACCTCTTGACTTCTTTAAGCATTCTGGGTAATGTACTCACAACACACGTTTTGCTCAATATTTCAATATGTTGGTCAAACATAAAAAAACTGTAACTTTTCTGGATGGAGTCCCATTTTCCGAGCATAAAGGATCAATTCAAAATCAATGCACCTGCGATTGTGAAAATGCATCCGGTTTCCTCAGAAGCTTTGGAAAAAGAGTGGAAATTTCCATGTGCTGCTAAATTCCCACCACACGCTCTGTTATTTATAGGCTGAGAAATGTGGCACGTATGTCACATCTCTGATAATAATCCTGATTCGGTCACAGGCCGTAAAAAGAAACAAACAATAGTTGGAGTGGGAGCAGAAGCTCTGCGACTTCAGGCTTCAATTAGACACTAATTACAGCTGTGATCTTGGCATAAATGTGTAGTACTGTTGACAGCATGCAATTTGATGGGGGGGTTGTGTGCCATACATGTTCAAGCATCCTGATCTGTGCTGCTTGAGATTTTGAGCTGCAACGAGAATGAAGCTCGTCTGTGTCACCAGAGAAACTTCTCACTCAGGTTATGCGCTGCATCTTTCCAGCAGATGCAGGAGCTCACACTACAACTAGATTCCTTTTCTCACTAAAATACAACCATCTGAGGCTCTGAAAGTGAGCAATGACCTAAGTTTGACCTCACTGACCGAGCTTTATTTTTTCACATAGACTTCCAGCCCATAAAGACCCCACCTGGATTTAACTAAACCCATGACTTATATGAAATCTTGGGGTGACTCACACCCCTAAAAGGAAAACTACAAGGATTAATATAACAATATCTAACTATTTCTTCAGATACTTTAGCATTAAGCCAGTTTCTTCAGAGTTTTAGCAATTTCTTTCAGACTACACTTTCCTTAATGCTCATCAACATCCTCAGAGTCCAGCTCTGGTTCCTAACATTTCTTATTTTATTGAGTTCTTTGAGAGGTCTTTTGTTCTTTGTTTAGTTTTGTAAGTCCTTAAAGCTGAAAAACATTCTTCAGGGTAACATAAAGAACAATTAAAGTTATTCATCTGTCTTCCTTCTCTCTTCAGTGTTGGTACTTTGCACGGAAATGTGAGTATCAAAGGCCTCCTTGAGATAATGATTTCGGCAGGAACTTTGCTCCAGTTAAGAAACGTCTTTTTATCTGCAGGTCAAAGGAAGCAGACACTCATCATCTGTGTCTTATTTGAATTTGGAAACGATTTATGTCAAGTAATCAGGCAAGAATAACACATATGTAACACAATCAACAGAGATTGACATCCATAAAATCATGTCAAATAAAGGGAAATCAAATGATAGAGTGCTTAAAAGGGAGTGGGAGGAAGAGAACTTATAGAATCCCACCCCGACTCGCCAACATCATTTACTTTACGTTTGTTATCAACATCCAGTTTGTAACTTATGATCAGATATTAATAGCGGTCATTGATTTAAGTCATTAAGCATCTTTAAGTAACAATGAATTACATTGCTATGTATGTAGATATAACACTTTTTAAATTTGTTAGTAGCTTATGCGGAAAAAAGAATCAGTGATGTAAGTTTCAAACATCCACTAATGTATATTATTTCTCATGAGAAAAACTCAGCAATATAGAGCAAGATTCTGACAAACATCTGAAAAAAATCATTTACATTAGTCAATATAAAAATCAAAAATATATGCCGATTATTTTCATCGGAAAAGTAATTTACTTAAATCAGGTATAAAAACAAAAAATATGTGCAGATTATTTTCATTAGAAGATCCTTAGTCATGAATCACACTTTAGGGAACCAAGTTAAGTGATTTGGTTAGAGCCTTTGTCCAAGACAGTATTCCTTCTTCTGCTGCCTGATTAACAGCCGTCCTTCTGGTTTGAACAAAGTTTATAAAGTTCTCCTCGTAGTTATGACTGCAGACTTTGTTTTTCAGGTCCATTGCTGATGTCACAGCAAGTAAGTTGAACTTGATGTGTCTGCAGGGCAGAAATCGCTGTTGAAAATCAGGGTCAAAGTTGACCTTTGAGACAGTGGTAGATCCTTGGCGTCATATTTTTCTTGAAATCATATTTATACTCTTCTTTTGCATCACTCAGAGGTTCAGACGTCCGTGACCACACACTTCTCAAAGTTTTTCATGCTGGTTATTACGATCTTAGACAGGTCTGGTGGACCTAGTGGTTTAACATAGATCCTGGAATTCAGCACCCATGTGCTCTGGATCTGCTTCCTCCGCTTCAGGAGCCAGGCGTGCTTTGCCAGTTCAGCATTATATTTGGAGAAACGGTCATTAAAATTAACAGAGGATCCTTTCAGTTGTTTTCTCTGCTTCATTAGAGTTGTCTTATGCTTTTGATTCACAAACCTGATAAGGATCTCTGGTTTATCTGACTTCTTTCTCCTGGGAAGCGGGTGGCAGATCTCAATGGTATTCAAATCCAAGGAAATCCCTTTAGAAGTAAGAAATGATCCAACTTGACTCTCCGCGCTCTCAGCTGTAACCACTGCAGCCCCGCTAGCTTCTGTGCTGATGTTAGCTGCACCAGGCCTTGCCCGGGGTTTGAGTTGAAATCCTATGAGAATGACATTCATCCTTACTTGTTGATCCAAGTCGTTTGAGGTCAAGCCGATTATCCCGTTGTTCATTTCTCGCTCTTTCTCGTCGGAAATCTTCCGCAAGTTGCAACAGAAGTGTTAGCTTAGCATCTAATTCCAATATTGGAATTGGCTTATCTTGGATGTCTGCAAGAGCAATTCTGAGCTCTGCAAAGTCAGATGTTTCTTGATTTTTCTTCAATGCCATGTTCAGCTCTCTATATTGCAGAATTACTGCTTTTTTGCAACAATTATGTGATAATTCAAGATTAAAATTGCTTGTATCAGCAGAGCTGTAGAGACACGTCCTCTCGTGACCGGAACTCTCCTCTTTTGAAGGGAAAGAAAATGTTCTGTTTTCAGGAGGTCAAAACTGCATCAGGAATCATTGATCTTTCAAACAATCTTCATCCTCCTTCATCATGACTGAGCTCTAGACTGTATTTGCTGCTGATGAAGAGAGTGGGTCCTGCGTTCTGTTGCTTAGAGACCTGTATTGGATGATAATCGGTGCATCCTCTGTTACATTCATCTTCCTGAACTTAAAGGTGCGCTGGCTAAAAAAAACAAACGAGCGGCACTCAAACTCCTGCTGCAGTCAGCTGCTGCTGTGTGTATTTATAGCAGCCCAGACAGCAGCTGTGGCCGAGTCCTGCTTCACACTTGTGAGCTGTGCTGTCAGCAGAAATCACTGCCGTAAATGCCTAACTTTTAGGCGCCCCTCAACATGACTGCACTGGGAGCACACGCTGAGGGTGCTACAATGGACAAACGAATGATCAGTTCATGATGAGATTGATTAGTTCATTTGAGTAGAGAACGAAAGGAAGCAAAGGTTTGGTACTTCTGTGTCATCAGGTAGCTGCTGTGACAGCTGCGCTCTGTGTGTCTAGACTGAAGGCAGAAGGTCAAATGAGTTAATCTGGTTAAATCCTGTCACAGCTGGAATGCTTAGTGGTGATTCTGGTCTTAACCTTTTCACACTGTTTGAAGTTTTGTCTTCTATCCTGCAGATAGATTTTTTTTATATCAGATTGCACAAATGTGCTTCACTGGATGTCCCTTTGCTCTTTCTGTTGGATATTAGTGCTGGATTCCTTATAATTTATGACACATACTTAAAACGTAAAAGCTAATACAGCTGTTGCTCGGTACCTTTACTTTTATTTTATCCATGACTCCATTAGCTAACACTGTTGACCAACCACATCAATAAGTGTCATTCTGAATATGTATAAAATATAGTATATATATTTATTTATATATATATATATAACTTTGAGTGTAATACTTTATAACACAAAACATTTTTTAAAGGAATTTATTGCCAATTTTATTGGTTAGCAATAAGGGATTTAAATTTGCTTTATTAAATAAAAAAAAAGTTTAAAAAGTTTATATAAATATAAAATATTACATATATGTGAATTTTAACAAATAAAAATTATACACAGTCCATATGCCTATACATGTGTATGTGATGACTTTGGGTTTAAATGTAATTTATTATTCTCTGTTAGCATTTAGCTTTGTATTTTAGCTCAAAGCGGGCTTTTCTGCAATTATTTCTTTTTTGTAACTTAATTTAGCCAACCAAAGCTATCATTAGCTTTTTAATAGCTTTTACTATTTACTTTAAAGTTGTAAATATAATTCTTTCAAATGTAACTAACCTCGTTCAGGACAAATTAGCATTTTAATAAAAACTTGTATTTTTATATTTTGGGTACACACTAGAATTTGTTAGCATTAACTTCCTATCAGCATTTTTTTAGCATTAAAATAAAAAGAAATCCCAACTCAGACATTTGCGTACAGACTTTTTATCCATCTGGAGAAGGAATTATTTCCGTTTAGAATTTGCATGGGTTTCTGCATTGTTTTTGAAGTATAACTTTAATCTTCCCCACAAGTTACAAAAATAATGTTTAAAGGCCTTATTTGAGGACCCAGTTAAGCTAATTTGATACATTGATTTTGATCAACATTTTTTTTTTTATTTTGACTTGAAACAGCTCTTCATATTCAGGGCCAAGATGCTGGAGCCGTGTTCTACGAGGGATGCACACACTCAACACCTAAAAAGCTACTGAGAAGCCTCATCAGATTGTATGTGCCACAACGCAAACAGGAAAATGCCTGCATAAAACCCAGAGATGTAGAGCAATGCAGCAAACTGTGGCCACCTCCCCAGAGGAGCTCTGCAAAGGGGTGGGGACAGTTCAGTCAAAGGGGAATGTTTCTCCACAAACAGGGAAAGAGGACAGAGGGAGGGGATGCTCGACTGTGACGCAGAGAGGCATTGATTATAGGTGCTGATGCACCAGTTTGCTGGACCAAGCTATTTTTAGAAAGAGAGGATTCCCTGCTCCCCCGGCCTCATCTTTGGCTCTGCTCTGCTGCAGGGAGATGCACAGAAGCGGCGGAGATCGATGCAGCGCGGCGTGAGCCCTTCAGAGTTAAGTCAGTGAGTGTTGCATAATGAATGTGTACCAGTTAACAGCTACTGACATTTCATTTTCCTCAATGAATGAACTACAATACACAGTTGGCTGTAGAAACAGAAGATTATAGATGGGGAGCAAGAATCTGCCCGGTGGAGATTAATTGTTGAGAGGCAAAAAACAGCTTGCTCTCTGCTTGAGAGCTGGGTATCATAGGGAGAAAGCAGGTGGCACAGGATCCGTACAGGGTCCTGCAGGTTTTTGGGTTGTGGAAGTTTGTTGAGAAGAGCGGCCACATTTGAAGAGGAGCACAGGTGTGGCTTGCAGTTCCCTTGTGGCTCGTACAGCCACCTCAAGGGACGTTATGAAAAGGAAATGTATGATTGTCGTGCGTGTGGTAAATTTAACGTGAAGTATTTGTCAGGATAATATAACGTTTATGATGTACGGGCAATGCTGTCGTATGGTGTATGTCACACTCTAGTCGGTGGGGTGCGAGTACTGGTCCCTTATTGACCGTCTGCAAATGCTGCACACATGGGGTGTGCAGGTGATATATAAGTGCACCTTGGGTGTTGTATAAGTGTTGCTTTGACCTGTTCATCACATCATGCCCATAGACAAAAGAGCATTTTTAGTCTACGGACTCACCGAGCAGTTGCACTTTTGTTCCCCCACAGAGAGCCCAACTCCAACTGTAAGGGCAGTTGTGACTAAAGTTTTGAGAAAATGTCAAGTAGGGCATGAAAAAGTTAGCCGGTTACAGATTCTGCAAATTGTTTCACTCAAAAACATAAAAAGAAGTCTGTATTGTTCCTCATTTTGACTGTGAGAATAGAAACCCAAGAAGCTCTTCTATCCTCCATTTGTTACTTGTATTAATATTGCCTGTTTGAACTGGTTATCTGTTTAAAGGCACTTTTGCACTCTTAAACAGTCAGACTACAACCTTTCCATCATGATCATAACCAAAGAGCTGTCTGAGGACACCACGAACACGATACGTTCATCCAAGTTATATTCAGATCTACAACACGCAAGCATCTTGGTGAGACGACATCGACTGTTGGAAAAATTATTAGAAAATGGAAGAAACTCAACGACAATTTCCCTTCATCCATGAAAGCTCTCACCTGGTGTGGAACAATGACTTTGAGCTCAGAGCTACATGTGGGAACTGGTCAATGACCCGAAGACAGCTGGGACCGCAGTAACAACGGTTACTGTTAGTAACACTCTACATATTCATGAATTCATTTCCTGCAGTGCTTCAAAGACTTAAGCCATAAAATGTCTGTCTAAAGTTACCCATAAACCATCTGGATGATTCAGAGGAAGATTGGGACAATGTCATGTGGTCAGATGGGACCAAGATGTAACTTTGGTATAAATGTCCCTGTTTGGAGGAGAAAGAATCCTGAGTAGAATCCACAAAATAAACTACTCACTGTGAAGCATGAAGGTGGAAACATCATGCTTTGGGGCTGCAAAGGAGACAGGACAACTGATCCACATTAAGGAAAGGATGAACGGGGTCATATATGGTGAGATTTGGGACAAAAACCTCCTTTCATCAGTGAGAGCATTGAGAATGGCCAGATCTACCAGCAGGACAACGATCCCAAACACATCACCCGGGCAACAAAGGACAGGCTATGTAAAAACCATTTCTACATGCTGAATCGGTGACAAGCAAATACTTTTTTGCCCCACTGTAAATGAAGTATTTTTGCATACGATAAACAATAATTCAGAAAAAAAAGATGATCCACATAAAATCCCTAAAAGCTGCATTTATTTCTTTTGTTTACAAGATTCACAGCTAGAAAATAAAGCTACACATCTTTTTTTGATTGTGTGGAATTTAATCTTGAGCATTAAGATTAAAATCAATGATTGCTGTAATACTGTTTCCTTCTAAACCTGTTGATAATTTAAGTTTCAATCTGTTACCTAATCTTGATGTTTCCCCATGGATCTTCTAGAGCAAAGGCTGGTGGGTAATGAAGAAAACAAAGTACCAAAAAACATGTACAGCGCTGTTCTTAACTGTCTTTGCTGCTGTATGATAGTTTGACATAAATACACGATGAGATGCAGCAGCACAAGAACTCAACAAGAGTGCATGATAATAGGAATTCATTTTTTAGTTGATGACTAATTAGGTTAACTCTGTTGAGCAAAAGTCAAGGTAGGAACATTTGATTGCTGTTTTTCTGTGATAAAGGATGTTCTGTTCCACATGCTGCACAAACAGCAAGGCTCTTCAAAAGCTTTCACAGTGTGCAAAGAGGTCCTTCGCACAGGACACACAGTGCTAACCGCCTCCGCATGCATGGCTCTGCTGTATTCAGCACGACCCCTTTCAGTGCGACAGACTCGGTGTGAGTCAACCACTGGAACAGAGAGGATGTTTGGAGAGCTGCTTGAACACTGCTGCTGCTGCTGTGCGAGCTGGAGCACAGCAGGAGGTCAGCAGGACAGACAGAAACGCCGCAGACAGACAGTCAGAGCACAGCGGCGCCTGAGAAGACGCATGCTGACAAACTTCTCCACAGACAGCTCATGCAAATGTTTGAAAATCAAGAGTGTGACAGCTGATTTCTCCTCATGTGTGACACCAAAACCAAAGAACTGTGGGAAAAACTTAACTTATGATTTTCAAATTTTGAGTTGTTTCTTCTCCTAAAAGGACGACTGTGATGAAAACATGTTTCTGGTGTTTTTTAAATGTTCTTGTGGCTTTTTTCTGATGATGGAGGACCTATATAAAGAAAATTATTGTATTTTCCAAAGTATAAGGTGCAGTTAAAAGCCTCAATTAATTTCAAAACACAACAGTATAATCTGGAGCGCCTTATACATGCATTAATACTGGTTGAGCTTTCTGATATTGAAGCAATTTTGAAAGGTGCACCATGAACTGTTTAAATGTTTGGTTCGGAGAATAGACTAATGCTGCAAAAGTGTGGTGGTGTTGGACTGGTTTTTTTTT
>BSAI01000073.1:8496872-8518416 GCA_036245035.1 Adrianichthys oophorus
AGCAAGGTTGGGTGTTTCCTGGGTGCACCAATGCAGCTAAAGTGTAGCAGCAGCTAACGTGTAGTAGTGTTGGACTGTTTTTTTTTGTGTTACTAACAAGGTTGGGAGTTAGCGTAGTCACGATAATGTTTTTAGTCATATGGTTGGGAGTAACAGGTTTAGTGAATATGCTAATACGGCTGATGCTTCTAACATGGCTAACATGTAGCGTGTTACAAATAAGTTTTAGAGTTACTTTGAACGCAGGAAATAAAGTCTGACGGACTGACAGACTTATCTCTGACTCTTTTGTCTTGCTTAATGCACCTTTTAGTTCGGTGTGCCTTATATATGACATACTGTCATTTCAAAAACAGACCATTCATTGACGGTGATCCTTATAGTGCGGAAAAATGGGTAAGCTTAAAACGTGCTCTGCTCCATTCCGATGCATCCATGTGCGTCTTTGTTTTTCTAGTTATGGGTGACGGGAAGGGGGGTCAGGGTTGCTTCACATCAACTGTCTCGCCCACAACTCAGAGGTGAATTTCTAATGAACTACTGCCACTCTGCAAAAACTCTATCCTACAAAAAGACACAGATTTTTTAACTTTGGCTAAAAACTGCAAAATCGTATTTAAAAGACCACTGGGAAGGTTTTAAAAATAGAGGAAAAGGTGATCAAAGTGGGTCTTTAAAGCTGAGACAAAACATACATGTGCGTTCTCTCTTTTTGTGCTCTTATGTTCTGAAGGTTTCTCTGCTTCATGGGAACTGAAGCGCAGAACTCTGGTAAAGTCCTCAAAAGGCCACCCCGCTGCAGCGAGCGTCACGTGTACAAAGTATTGTAACAGCAAAACAAAGAAAAAGCAGAGGCAGCTGTTTTTGATTGATGGAGGAAGAGGAAAGCAACACCTCTGACACAGATTCTGCAAAACAAGCCCACATTATTATTCCTTCACCATTGTGTTTAAAGGCTTTTCTATTGGAATTTTTCTTTTTTTTTTTTTTTTTTTATTTGCTTCTCACTAAACTTTCTAAATAAATGTACACCTCTGATGGAGTTCCTTCAGTGACAGTTGTTTGAAAACATGGCATTACATTCTTGTAGACTTTGAAATGGTTACATTTTGTGCTGCTGTCATGACAACACTATTTCATGGGCTGGGTTTTCTGTTAAATTTTCACAAAAACTTGACATAAAGTTGCACAAAGAATTTTGTAAAAGTTCAACCTGATTTTTGGAAGTAAAAAAGTTTAGAGTATCAAATAACAAAAAACCGGCTTCATTCTCTGTCGTGGCTCCAGGAGAAACCACACCTCTGAACAGTAGTGATGAACCAGAGCTGACGGCCTGCTCTGACCCGTGACCCAACCCGAACCCACAATCCATCAACAACACCTCGCTGTTATGTAGCCTCATGTGCCACACAAATGATCCATTCCAGTTCTCATTATGCAAGGAAGGCCAGGAGCTGCTTTTACATAAGCAGACTGGAATGTCACATCCGACTGAACACACCAGGATCCATCAATAAGAGTCTATAAAGACTTTTGCAGTTTTGTTTGCTGGGTTTATTATAAGTTTTTCACTTGCTACAGCTGGGATAAAGGAGGCACTTGGGAAGACGCGATGCTCGGCAGGAAGGAGCAGTTTAGTTTTTTTCCTGTGTGAATGTCACACCGCCTTACTCATCCCCCAGCAGAGCGGAGTATAAAGCTCCAGTGAGAGCTAATTGGACATCCTCTCCGTTTCTTTCAGGGCGCTCACACTGGAACGGAGACTGACTCTCGATTAGTTCATCTTTGCTGTTTTAATTAGCTGCTTTGGGCGGCGAGGCTGCTGGGCATGTAATGAAATCACAGCCAGGACACGCAGTGAAGGCGGTCAATCTGCCTGACTCCACTGTGACCTTTGTGTTGCCAATATTATGCAACAACCATTGGACCACTCCGTGAATTTGAGGCCTTTGACCTTCCTAATCCCAATCGGCGCAGCTTCTGTAAAGCTACGTACATGCCGGCCTCGGGATCTGAGTGATCGCTTTCGATGAAAAGTCTCTGGAAATAATAAACCCGGCATTCATTGGACGTATGCTAAAAGCTCAAAAGTTGAACTTTCAACTGTTAAATGCCAAAGAGCTGAACTTTGACCAATCAAGGAGTCGGATTTGGTCGTAACGTGAGTCCGGTCCTTTTCAAACAGGGAGTGACAACTGTTTGAAAAGTGAAAATGAAGGTGAAATTAAGAATTGCAGTTTGTGGTCAGCGAGAAGTTAGAAGACACCAAGTGTTTTGAATATCAAAATACAGCTGTGAAAAAAAGCCTGAAGCAAGATTTGCACCGCTTAGACATTTCGCAACACGCCTCTTCCAACTGTAGGTGGTGGACATGCGCTAGTAAACATTAAAAAACCAAAGCTTGTCCGGTGTGAACACAGTATTCTTAAAGCAAGTTCTTCAAACTGCGTTCTTTTATGTGCCACACGTGTACGTAGCAAAACACAATATTTCCACCACTTTTACATTTAGCACAAAGTCTCTTCCAAGAGTTAGCACATGTGCTAGTATCGGGTAGCAACAGACCTGTGTGAAGACGATGTTCTAAAACCGCATTTAGAAATATGTGTTTAACGCATTCACACAGGCCAGTATGAACTCACAAACGTATGTCTATGGCCGTTTTTATCTGTAGAACTCGCAAACTGACTTAAAAACGTGCATAGTGATGCGTGTGCGCAAAAGTCCGAAACTCAAAATTACAAAGAGTTTGAACTGGAAACGGCCGCTCAAACGCGCGTTTCTGAGCCTGGTGTGAACGTAGCATCAGAAATTAGACATGAGAGCATAGTCTGTGTGGACATTCCTACTCGTGTCCTACTGGCACTTTGGCATCGTGTGCACATACCGTGCGGTATTCATGTGGGGTCACTGAGGGGTCAGTACTCACACCTTACAAATGACTGCAGCGTTAAATGATGAATGAATATATTCAATTTAAGATGATTTTAAACCAGATTGTATTTTATACTGATCTGACAGTAAATATGGGCAAGTTATGAGTCTCTTTTCTTGCCACCTTAATGGATCTTTGGAAAAACAATAAGCTTTCAGTATCTTTTCCTTTTAGTGCTAAATGTCGAACTTATTCATAAGAAAAACAAGAATTTGTTCTTTGCACACATCCTACAAAGCATTAAATATCCATAATCTCTTAATATGAGCTCATATAATGGTTGCCATGGAAAAACTGCATATTACTTTTACATCCAGAATAATAAATAATAAATCCACAGAGACTTCAAAAGATCTGGTGTGAATTTATCACCTTTAAGGAAGCTTTAACTCAAAACGTGACTCTTTTATCGTTATCAGTGACCATGAAGAAGCAACAGTAACAGCCTGATAAAAATGTGACAGATTATGAGCTTCTCTAATTCAAAAACAACCACAATGACACATTCCTGCTTGATAAAAAAAAAACACAAATGAACAAAAATTAACAAACGCTGAGGGTGAATTAAGTCAAAGGACTTGCTGTTCTTTCCAGCTGAACTTAGTTCTGCCTGTGAAAATACTAATCTGTGATTTGCCATTTTCTGAGAACAATTAGCTTCTGTTTGGGCTGCCTGAAAGCAGGTCCGCCTTGCTTTGAATTAAAGCACTCAGCAGTTTTGTGTAGGATGTGGACATGTTGTTATCAATGAAGAGTGTGCTGATTGTTCACCAAACAACAATGAAATAGACAAAGTGCAAAATCAAAATGATCTGAGCACTCCTCCTTAACCTGAAAACAATTTCCATAAAGTCGTAAAGCAACTTTACATAAATCTGAAAATGCCATTGTGCGAAACGCCTCACCTCAGAATTTAATTAATAACATTCAACAAGCAAAGACGTTCTTCCACACTGATCGTAAACGTTTACCTAGGCATTACGCCGCCCTTTGCTCTACATCACTGAAAAGGGATTTGATTGTAGTTCTTACAACATGAAAAAAGGCTAATCCCCAAACAATGTCAGATTACCTGCAGATGGATTGAGCACACTGCAGATTTATTTGGCTTTAGCTAAAAATCCACAAACTGTAATCGGGTGTCGTTTACTGTGTTTCTGCGTAGTGAGAAGAAACCAAGAAATCTTAGAAAACGAGAATGTTAGCAAGCATGCTAACAAGCTAATGACCGTTCATAAGGTTTGCTCATTATTCTGGACTACGTTTTTGTGGATCAGGAATGGAAACTGGCGTTTATTCAAGTGGGTTTTGGTTACATTTTTCTTTTAATATTTGTACATATATATATATATATATATATATATATATATATATATGTATTTATTTACTTGTTTTTTTGCTGTAGCTGTAGCTGTGGAAGCATATACTCTAAGATATTTGTCTCATTGTGATTTTCTAAGTATTTGACCGCTAAACTAATACATATGATCAGGTGCGATTCCAACAGGGATGCTTTTGCCTGCAAACACTTAAATGATGTTTTTAAGAAAAGGTCATCATTCCTCTGGCTTTACAAAAAAAATCATTATTTTCTATAGTTTTTCTATAGTTTTCTATGCAAATCTGAACTTAAAAATTAGGGTTTTGGAGAAAAAAACAAAAACACAAAAACTGAAATGCAGACAAAAAGAGATGGAGAGTGATTTAAAAAGACATACATGAGCTAGAGCATGATGAGAGGGGTGGGGGGTCTGATGGGGGAGCTGGTGGTGGGCTGATCTGGGTCCGCACAGAGCGACTCACTTGGCCAGCTTCATCTCAATCTGCTGGCGGATCTCTTGTCGCTCCTGATCGCTGCGGACGGGGAAGATGTTGCGGTCCTCCAGCTCTTGCTTGCTGGGTCGGTTTCTCAGCTTCACGGCCAGCAGTTCCTTCTTCATCCGGCGTGGGAGTGTCCCTGTTGGGGCGAAACACATAACAAGACACATTAAAAAGGCTCGTACAATTTTGGAGATGAAACTGCAGCCATTTCAACATCAGAAGCTGTCCAATTTGTGTCAGCTTAAACGTCCAAAATTCATTGTATCCCTGGGTGAAACGTCGTATTACTGAGTGAAACGCCTGAGGTCATAACCGCGGGTGAAACGTCCAAAGTCATACAACCAGTTGAAACGTCCAAAGTCGTATCACCTGGTTAACCGTCCAAAGTCATCAAACATCCGAAGTCCGATCACCAAGCGAAACATCTGAAGTCACTTCAACAGGTGAAACGTCCAAAGTCGCGTCACTAGGTGAAAAGTCTTCAATAATATATAAACCAAGTTTCATTGACTGCTTTTGACCTCCAACATTGATGGAATCTACTTGGATGAATGAGAATCGACGCAGTTATGTGTGGAAAATAAACACGTTTTACTTTTTGTCTTATCAAATCTAGGTAAAAAACATTCAGGAAAAGCCAGATTGCAGCTGTAAAACTTCAAAATGGCATTTTATGTTTTTATACAATATAAAAATGTGCAGTCAGTGTAATCACTGCTTTCCAGAAAAGTTTAGAAAAATACTTTCAGATGTAGACAAGAAAACTGCGGCAGTAACTCATTAATCCAAGATCAGAATACATGTATGGTTTCTATGGAGCATTACCTTCAGAAATGTTGGTATTTCATATTAAAATCCTCCACAAAGTCCATCCCATGAGTAATATAAAAACAATGACAAATCATTTGCTGCTGCTGTGATAAGAGTGCTGAATTCATCAAGGCTACAAAAGGTAATATTGCTCTCAACAGAAAAGACAATGAAAATATGAAGAAATAAACCATTTTCAACTTATTACTAATGTCTTCATCTTTTAAAATACATTTTGTTCTTTGATCTGCTTAACCTAGATGTATACACCTTTAAATGTTAGAAAGCCTTTAGCAATATCCACACGGATTATTGGGTTCTGCTCTAAACATGGTGTTCTTTAGTTTGTGTTTATGTTTTTTTGTCAAACTGATGTTAAAACTGTGAGGGATTAAAGCCTAACCCCAGTTAAATACCTTTTAAATGTAATTTTAAGGGATCATAAGAGTAATTTGTGTGTTTAAATGATGGTTGTTAAGAAAAACTGGAAAAATGAATTCAGGAGAGACTAGACAAACGCCACACATTTTTATTATCTCATGAAACGGAAACAAAGGAAGGTAAAGGATGAAGGCTGGTTCAAAACAAAAGAAAAAAAGAATAAATGAAGGAATGAACAAACGAAGGACAGAAAGAACGAAAAAATGAAGAAACGAACAAACGAATGATGGAACAAAGAAATGGATGAACAAACAAGGGAAAGAACAAATCAATTGACGAAAGAACGAAGGAACGAACAAACAAAGGAATAGAAGAATGAACGAAGGAAGGAACAAATGAAGGAATGAACAAAGAAACAAACAAATGAAGGACAGCACTAAAGAAGGAACAAACATTTCTTTAATGTACTATAAATTTATGGAGAGAAAACATGAGATGTTTTGTGCAGGCCAAATTTGAGATAATGTACTGATGCATGATTGACAAACAGCTGGTTTTTGAGCCAGCTTGTACACTTTTATTGATTATTTTGGGTTGTTTATGTAAAAAACAACCCAATAAAAAAGGATAGAAAATGATCAATAGTTTTTCTCTAAATGAATAACAACTTCTGAGTCATAAAACGTGCATGCCGTTCATTAATTTACTGATAAATGACATTTCTTATCGTATTTGTCCCAAAAAAAATCCCAAAAATACTTTTCATTCAATTACTGTAAAAAGTCAAGTAAATATATTACATTTTTACTATATATTACAATATATTTTTAAACTTGATTTTTCTTTTTGATTAACTTTTTAATGTAATTTTACTATTTCTACTGAAAATGACATCATTTTTTTACAGTGTACAGATCGTCACTTCAAGCGAAGATGTCATTTGGAAGCAAAACATGACTTTGCGATTATTACCTTTCAACTGAGATATGTTCTCGTTTTAAAAACAGTTTTCAAAGTAAAAGTCTGTCTTGAATAGTGACCTCTGATGCATCACTGCTGCGTGAGGCCTTTCCTGGAGGGATTACGGGCAGCAGCAAGTGGCATTTGGCGCTGCCTGCAGCTTTCATCATGTTACATTTGCCAAATTCCGACTCTTATAACAGCTTTTTTTTCATGACATGTGAGCGAGCGTGCACCGCTGACCCACATGGAGGAAAGAGAATTAGGTCAGGCTGCTGAAACCGAACACCAACAAGCCCGTTTCTCATCATTACAGGGTAAAGCTCCCTGTTTTACTCAACCGTAAATACGCATCGACAGAGATAACAAGCTTTTAATCTGCTCGCACAGCACCAGCTTATTTACCCAAAGAGTTTGTGAACTTGTAAACCCACCGGAGATCACAGACTCGTTCCAGCTGTCCTGGTCGCTCCAGTACTCGTCCAGGCGGCGGTTCTCTTTGTTCTCGTCTGACTGTTTTTTGCTCTCGGGCTCCCCGGTCGGCTCCTTCTCCGTGCTGGATGAGCGGGACAGACGACCGTCCAGCCTGCGCTTCGGCGAGGAGCGCGCCTCCTTTGTTTGGAAGCTGAGATCAAATTTCACAAACCCGTTAGTTAAAACAGTAGTCTTTCTTTGAGCTTTTAAGTTACATCAGCATTGGACAACCTCATCTAAAGTCAACTGGACTGAACAACACCAGGAACTTTTTCGGCCTTTGGGCAGCCATAACTCATCCATATTTCAGCATCCATCCATCTTTAGAAGCTGCTGAATCCCTTTCAGGGTCACAGAGTTGCTAGAGCCTATCCCAACCACTGTTGGGTGAAGGGTTAGGGGTACGCCTTAAACAGTTTCGCCAGCATGTTTACGAACATAAAGTTGTTGCACAATGGTGCAAAGCTATTGGAACTAAAGCTCTGGAGTTCAAGGGTTAAGCAAATAAAGCTGATTTTTGAGGGATGAGTATGAAAAACCAAAATAAAATCAAGACTTTGTTGGTGTTTTTTGTTCTGCCGCTGGCTATTTCTACTGTTTTTACTGGACACTAGAGGTGCAACGATTCACTTTCCTCACAAACCCTATTTCAGTTAGAAATATGATTGTGTTTAGTAAACAATCAAAAAACTAAAATGCAAAGATTCACTTTTCCCACAATTCGGTTCAATGGCGTAACATACGACAGAGAATTGTGCCATCCCTGCTAGACACTGTTGGTGCTTGAGTGCAAACTTGACAGAACCTTTAAGTCCCACTCCGATCATTCTTGATCTATTTTCAAAGCATTATTCATTATGATTAAGTCAAAAATCTGTCGTTTTCTAGGACATAGTTTCTGCAGAGCTGCAGTTCATTAGTTGTGGGTGGAGCAAACTCCCCTCCCCGTTGCTGAGAGCTCAAAGTAGGGAGCTTGTTACATAGTGTATTTCTATGTTACAAATGCAATCTTTTTCAAACTGCTTCTGAATCACGAGGATTTGAATAAAGGAATACTGATGTCCTCCATCATCAGAAAAATACCACAAGAATGGGCTAAAAACCCCGTTTTCATCAGAGTGGGTCTTCAAGGACACAATGATTTTTACAAATGCAGATGTGGGATCTGATTGGCTGGCGGACCTTTCCTGTCTGTGTTTGGAGGCCAGGGCGCGGTGCAGCTCCTCAATGATGCAGCTGGGGGGCAGCTGCTGGTGTATCGTCCCGAGATGGGGGGACCCGGTGGGAGTGGAGATCCTGCCTCTCATCAGGGAGCCGTGAGGGTCTTTGGGCAGAGTGAAGTTCCGGGGTAAAGTGGCCGGGGACTTTTTCACCGGAACCGGAGGAGCAGCTGAACCAGAAAGCAGTCCAAACTCAGACTAGTGATCGCCGGCGTCCACCGCCACGCACCCGTCAACTTACCATCAAGGCTGCCCAGTCTAGTGAGAAGTTTGACTGGAAGGTTTGGCAAAGGAGGAGTGCTGGCTCGTCTCTGCGGCTTAGTCGCCGCCTCCTCCTGTTTCCCCGAGGCCGTTTCCGCCTTCGCCGCGGACTGGTCATCACAGAGGTCATTAACTGAGATGCTTTCCTCCTCTCCTTCTGCACTCTGGCTCTGATCACCCGCTGAGTTGACATCGTCAGTCACATCCTGAACTGAAATTAAAGATGATAAATATTAGGTCTTTGTCACCACCTTGTGGACAAAACAGGGATGTGCAGGATATGGAGACGAGCTCCTCAAATAATCCAACCAGCATTAGTTTCTTCCTCCAACCTTTTCAGGCCACAGACCGGTTTAATATTTTCAAGGAACGGCCTGTAGCTTCCAGTTTCCCTAAACTCCTGAGAATTTAATTTTATCTTCATCCATCTGCTAGTGTAAACTTTATTTGTATACTAGATGAAGTGCAGGAACCATTCAAATGTGATGTCAATTTTCCCTTAATCCATAACCGTTTAAGAAGAAACATGAAACTCGGACGCCAAATTCAGCCTCAGTCGACTTTTTTGGGTGCAACAGATAAATACAGGAAAAAAGGTCACTAAAATTGGAATTTTCTAAATACAATCATAAACATGAATCCACCGTTTAAACAACTTTATTAGCAACATCCTCGTAACATTAGACAGCCGGTTGCTGAATATTCTACATTATTTTCATGGTTAGTGAGAACAACAGACGCAAGAAATCCATCTTTGAAGTAAAAACTCCTGGATTTTGTCTGTTAAACTAAGCTTTCTTTTATTTTGAAGTTTCCTGTTTTTCCTGTTTCCTCTCTGACTCATTCATTCATTCATTTTCCAATCCGCTTTATCCCTTTCGGGGTCACGGGGTTGCCGGAGCCTAACCCGGCTACTCATGGGCGAAGGCAGGGTACACCCCTGGACTGGTCGCCAGTCTGTCGCAGGGGCCACAATCACACACCCATTCACATTCACACCTAGGGACAATTTAGAGTAACCAATCAACCTGTGAAGCATGTTTTTGGACGGTGGGAGGAGGCCGGAGAAAACCCACGCATGCACGGGGAGAACATGCAAAATCCACACAGAAAGGTCCCCCAGCCAGGACTTGAACTGGGAACCTTCTTGCTGTGAGGCAGGAACGCTAACCACTGCGCCACCATGCAGCCCAGCTCTCTGACTCTTTTCTGCAAAAAAACAAACTTTTCAAATATGTTTGTTTTTTGTTAACTTTGCTAGCTTGTGTGTTTCCATTTAGTGGAGCTGCTTTAAGAAAGTAACAGGTATATTTTTTAAAACGTGACCAAGCGACTTAACATATGGCAACAAAGAGCCAGATGCGGTGAATAGAAGCTAGTAGTTTTTCAAAATAAAACTTCCTTTAGAACTAGATTATAAATAAAAACAACAAATGCAGTTCGTATTTTTTTTGGTTTTCGACTCGGTACCAGCTGTCCCATGGACCGGTACCTGTCCGCGGCCCAGGGGTTGGGTGCCCCTGTTTTAAAATACAGGGGCATACAGAAAATCCTGGCTCAAGCTTTGTATTTTCACATTTAGATCAAAGTTTTAGTATAAAATATTAGTGTTTGTTAGTTATTTTCTTTACATATTTCGTTATTACATTTATCTATTTAGGCAAAAAACAAATCTTTCTGTGAAATCTCTTCTTGTTTCTTTTTCTTTGTTAGAACTGGAAAGTGTGTAAAATATGCCTCTTATATGAAATACGTGAACATTTATTTTGATAGATCTTAGTGTGATGTGAATACATTTGTTTTTATTGACCAATATTATTTTCTTTCGCTATTTATTTGTTGCAATAAAGGTTCAATTCTTAAACATTAGGATGAAAAAAAAATCAAAAGAGACAGCTCTGTTCTACCTGTAGAGGCTTCTAGGTCGCTCCCCAGGTCTTCGTTGGCGTTGGCTAAGGGCGCCACTAGTCCTTCATCTCTGTCCTCGCTGTCAGAGTGAGTCGGGGTGTCTAGATCTTCATTTTTACCCCCGCAGACCTGATCTGATCCTGTGTACAGGTGCAGAGATAACAGCGTGAAGAAGTTGGATGTCACCTGAAAACGCTTGTGAACGTGAGCTGATCCCCGCACCTGTTTCTGTCTCATCCGGGCTCCGAGCGTCAGGGTCGTCTTTCCTTTGCCGAACGGCTGATTTCTTCTCCGCTGCAGGATGACAGATATTTCTGAACCTGAGCCAAAGTCATCGCTGAAATGATACCTTATGCAAAACACAACTGTCTACACTTTTACTTTAATGCAAACACACAGTTTTAAATTTAAGTCCCATTTTTGTTCTCCAGTTAAGGCCCATCCCCTGGGGAGCGGTCAGCTGCAGACACAGTCAAGTTCGAAAACCATTTGGTGGTTCAATCCCCCAATCTAACCCCTCAATGCTGAGTGTAAAACAGGAAGACAATAGATCCCATATTTGGAGTCTGACCCGATCAGAGATTTTAACAAAGGACCTTTTTTCTGGGTTTAGGAGGAGGCCATTAATTGTCATCCATTGATGTCTCTAATGGAGGCATCAAGTTTTTCCATGTGGTCATTCTGGTCAGGTTTAATTGATAAATACAACTGTGTATCATCCGCATAACAGTGAAAATGAATTCTGTGTTTCCTGATTCCGTTTTCCTAAGCGCAGCATGTCAAGCATCAACAGTGTGGGTCCTAGAACTGAGCCCTGTGGTACTCCATAGTTAACACAAGTGCAATGAGCGGAATGTCCATTTACGTGAACAAACTGGTACCTATCAGATAAATAGGATTCAGACCACTGGAGGGCAGATCCTCTGATCCCTTTGTCATGCTCTAATCTCTGGAGTAAGAGCTTGCTTTGTTTGGGGGATGTGCTGAAAAAGACGACGTCTGACGCTTCGACGCCTGGCTGTACCCTGTCACTGATTCAGGAAGTGCTTCCAATTTTTCACAGCATGGCGTCATTCAAAATGTGCGTGTTTGACGGAGAATTCAGTCAGTGAGGGTTTGGAGACAGTTTGGTAAAAACGTTTTTAAATAAAAATGAAAATAAATGTTGTTGTTTTTCCGTCCTGATTGCCACAAAAGCACAACTATAGAAGAACACAAACACAATGACATCACATCCCCATCCCCAAAGTGTTCGTCCTTTGTCTTTAGTTTGTCCATAAATATTCGTCCCTTTACCATAATAAAACAAAATGATGAAGATCACAGACATCGAAAAGACTTGTAGAACACAACGAAGACTCATCCAGGAGGTCAGAAAGGAAGTAGAAGTGCAGATGCATCTTACAGGCAGCACAGGTGTATCCTGCAGTTCCCTTGTGACTACCTTAAAGGATGTCTCCTTGACATGAACTCTTCTCCCAGAATCTTAATTTTTATGGTTTCCAAACCGGATTCTCTGCTGTCACTCACCACCTGTCGGCTTCAGCTTCTCGTTTTTCTTTTTCCTCCACTTCCAGGGCTTGAAGATGCGACCCAAGCTGGCCAGCTTGCTGTTACGCCGGACGGGAGGCGTCCGGACCCCTGAGACCAAGCAACCAGAATGCAGCGCCGTCTGCTGGTCCATTGCATCTGCAACAAACAACAGAGCCCCTCTTTAAAGACCCACACTGATCATTTTTCCATCTATAATTAGGATCTGGCCGTTTTTAGCCAACATCACCTCTGAAGCGGGCGGAACTGTTCGTGCTAAGCAACCCCCACCCCCCTTCCCCTCACCCTTGCTGAGAGCTCAGTTTACAGGCTGTCCTGCTAGCATTCAGACGAGGAAAACAAAGACGCGCATGGAGCTAGCTGTCTCAGAGGATGTAGCAGAATGGAACAGGGAGCTTGTGGTCCCATCAGCGTATTTTCTACTTCCCAAATGAGCTTTTTTTCAAACTGCAGTTGTTTTTGTCTTTCCTAATTTACAAAAATTTAAATAAAGAAATCTTTAGAAATTCTTTAGCTTAATTTTCTTAATACATGTCCTCCGTTATCCAGAAAATGCACAAGAACATGTTAAAAACACAATTTTCATTGGAGCGAATGAGCTGGAGATGGCACACTCCACCCCAGCTCTGGCGGGACTTGATCAGCGGTTAAACTGTTGAAGACTTCCTGTCATCCCTCAGAACACGAGTGGCGGTGAGCTGCAGACACCATCATGTGAGAAATGTGGGTCAGCGACTGGAAAGGCTATTTTGGTTCCACTGCCATTTCTGGAGGAAAGACAGAGTTTCACTTTGTTTGACTCACATGGTTTCAGGACAGCTTGAGCTGACAGGACAAAAGGACCCTTTTACAAACGTCTTAAAAGACACTCAAAATGACCAATATCTGCTGCCTGCAGGCATCACAGTTTTACTCTAGGACCTCGAACGCATCACGCTTAAGCGTTTGCTCATCATCACAAACAACTGAAAGAGTCCCAGAAGCCGGCGAGATGATTCAGCATGGTCACTGGTTGTTCCATTTCCATGGTTTTGTACTGCATTTGGTCAAATTAAGGATACTTATGGATATGCCTGTCTGTCTTGGAAGGCTTTTGAAACAAATGACCCAATATCTGTTTCATACACAAGACATTTAGCAATTTTTAACATAAGAAAAAAGATAAAAATAAATAAGGAAATGCAAAGGACTTCTGATAATAAACTAAATGATAGAACTGCATGTAAATGTAGAAAAAAAGAGAAAAATTATTTTAGAATTTGCTACAATTACTGATTAGAAGCTATGGTTGTCCGAATTCTTATAGTGCACTATGTAGAGCGTTCGCCATATTGCAGCGCTGTCCGAATCTACAATTGCAAGATTGTTTTTTCTCAGACAAGTCTGGGATATTCCTGTGTGCTTCGATGCTCACTAGATTGGGGCAAAATAGACCACAATGCATTGTATTTGAACACTTTTTGTGGAAAAACATGTATTCAATGAAATCGGTGAAGAAGAAGAAGTGAGCATGGTGCCTTTAAAGTCCAGGCCACTAGATAATCCCATTCAATATAGCTTTTTAGTAGTTAGAGATTAAGGTAAGAAATTAAAGGAATTATTATTTTAAAAGTACAAAACAGCTGAAAATTCTATTATTAATTTTAAATCCCCCAAGAACCAAACACTATGCTGCATGTTATGATATATCAGTCAATCAAGCTTTATTTATTTTTTGAAAAAGTGCTTTTCATGTGTTGCAGCTCAAAGTGCTTCACAATTTACAGTTTTTCTCAGTCGCTTTGGTGCATTTCTCGCAACAGAATTGCACAGTTAGTGCAACCTTTAGTCATTTGGGTGCACCCTAGTGGAAGTTTCAGGTTCATTATGTCTCATGGCGAAACTGAGTAACTACAAATATTTACAAAACAATCACTTTGGACTTGCTTTTGACCACTATACGCAAAATTAATAGTGACTTTTAAGGGTTTGGGAGAGCTGTCCTCTTTTCTCACTAAAATGTGACACACGCAGAAGTTTGGATTTCTTGCCACACTCGACACAAATCGACAAGTGTCCTCTCAGCGAGTACTCTGGCATCTTGAAGCCCCCTCTCCTCGCTGCAGATGAGGAATCACACCAAACTGACGGCTGTTGTGGTGAAGAACCAAATGACGGCTGAGGAGAGCGAAGGACAAAAATAGGCACTCCCACACAGTCTGGCTTTAACAACAAGCTGACACTTCAGGGAGCTCACAGCTGAGCCGTGGGCAGCAAAGCGAGGCTCCTTCAGCTCCAACCATAACTGAATCCACAACATCTGCTCATTAATCCCTGAACAACCCAAGCACTGCTGGGAAAACAAATGGAATTTAAATAGACATGCTTCAACGCGAAGGAAACACTCTCAACAAAAATCTTCAAGCATGACTTTAATAAGAAAGCAACACATTTACCAAACCTGCAGTTGGATGATGACATAACCGTGCAAATAAACATACTCAACTGACAGCACACTGCAGCTGCACGTCATTTGAGCAAATCATGAGTGCCTTGCTGGATGCAGCAAGAAAATTCAGGTCAAGCCCGTAGTAACTGTAACAAACAAGCCAGGGGTCAGGCTGCAGTTGCCATAGCGACCACGCTGGATGCTGTAGAAAGGAGGCAGGGGAAGTATGGGAGAACCACCATGGCATGAGGAATATGGAGTTGCTGGGTGGATGGGAAGGCTATTCCCACACAGAGAAGACAGGGCGGCCAATCAGCACACAGAGAGTAATGATGCATTATGTCAGTCAGGAAGAAGCTTATCATTTCATTCACGAGATAAGATCTTTTTTGTCCTGTGACACAAATGTTTCAGGGTCCAGGTGGAAAAAAATTGCACAAAAAAAAAAACAGAACTAAATGTGGTCGAATGCTCCTGTTGCCTTTAGGAAATGTCTGTAAATCTCAACTCTAAAGTGCTGTTAATTTGACATAATTGTAATTTGTTGGGATTATCAGCACAAACTTTGATCATAAATGTTATTTCATTTTAAAAATATGTTGCTATAATGTATTTTTCGCCCAGAGTGACACTTACTTATCGTTGCCATCCAGTTTCCTCCAGCGTCCAGTGCTCACATCCCCCCAAGGAACCGCTGGTTCCGGCAGATTCCACAGCCTCCGGGTCTTATCTCTCAATTTACTCGCAAAAAAAAAAAAAAGTACCCCACCAAACTTACGGAACAAAAAGATGCAAATGTGTCTCCAACAGCGAGGAAGAGCAGCCGGATTCAGAGGCTGCGTTTTATCCGCTAACTAGATGCTCGTGTTGATGTAGCACCATGTGGACCCCGCCCCTCCGGACGAGAGGAGTCGAGTAAACAAACTGGCAAAAAGGAGACACGACAGCTGCCGTGCTGCCTTCACAAACACCAAACAGCCTCCAAATTAGAATGTATGTAAAACAAAATAACGTACGTTCGTATTTTCGATAACTACGGCAAGCCCAAATGTACAAATTCCATCAACTTAAAATGCATTTGATCCAAAATTATCGCAATAATTAAATGCTTACAATGACAATAATTTCTCCAAACCCCATTAAAAACTACTATTAATAGTCCTTTTCTGTGACCGTTCCTGTTAATTGCTAGCGCCATGCTTTCTATCACTTCTGCTCACTTATTGAGATAGCTCTCTTTGTGCATAGAAGCCATTGACTGTATATGAGAACTGGACTGAGCTAGCGTGACGTTACCCATAGAAAATTTTGCTTCCTGTTACAACCAAAGGAAGTTAATTCAGTCGCCATTTTTTCCCAATATTTACAGTATAATGACAGAGTAATAGATTTTTATTTTATTTTATTTTAGAAATATAGGGTTTTTTTTTTTTAGATTGGCGAGTACTTCCTGATTGGAACGTGAGGGGGAGAAGGGTCACTCAGTCCAGTTCTCATTTACAGTCAATGATAAAGGCGCAAAGATTTTGGCTGTGTCCAAATTTCCTCACTAATCCCTGACCCCCAAAAGGCTCTATAGTGTGGAACTATCTGGTGCCCTGGATTTTGACGTCATTCTGACACATCCTCCCTACATTTTATTTTACAGAAAATATGACATCACCAAAATCAAAACTTAATAGTCTAAATAAGAAGACTATTTAGGAATTCACTGAGTTTAAAAGATGAAAACTTGGATAATTTATAAAAATAAATTCAAAATAAATTGATATTGATAACTTCACAACCTTTTACAATAGACCATACCTCTTCAAAGCAGATGGTTTACAGCCTAACAAAAGTGGTTCCCAAATGCTAAAAGCACAATAAAAAAACCCATGTTCAGCAAATTCTTGAAGGCGCCACACATGCCAAGTGTGTGCGTAGCATCAGACATCGTAGACATTAGTGTTGGAAAACCTCTGATTCCCTCAAATTTGATTTATTTCTTTCACTCCATGTCAAATATCCACATTCCTGATTATTTTTCCCTTTTACATGATGAAACGCCGTAGTTGCTAAATATTATATTATATGGTTTAAAACCAAAACATCATCAAGTATCTACGAAGGTCAGGGTTGTTTACTGCTGACCTATGAAAATGATGTCTAATCCCAATTTCTACTATACATTTATTTAGTCAATAGATAGTCAAAAGTATTAATAATTCACGCAACATCTTTTGGTGTGTAAACAAAGCGTCCGTAGTTTCAAATCGATCTCCCTGATGGTCACTACATTAGGAAGGACACTGTATCATCACAGATAGTACAGTCAATGGCTGGATTTCTCCTCAGGGACACGAGCGGTAAGCAAGGAACATAAACGATGATGTGGACTACTCTGCAAACCCAAATCTCATTAAATATTTACACGGCTTTTTTGAATGTGGTCTAGAACGAGGAGGGCACGCTTCAAGGGTGCGCACAAGAGCTGTAATCAGTCGATGAAAAAGGGTTCCCAGCTTGAAAATGAATGACTCTGAAGGACAGATTTCTACAGCGATGTAGAGCTATGGCGTTGGAAATACTCTGCAACCGGAATAATAATGGTAACCAGAACAACAGAAACTTGGAACATGGATGGACAGACGTTATTCCACAGTTCATCACAACAGCAAGACAGTAGAAATGATTCTCACTCCTTCAAATGGCTCTATGATGGACATGACAGTACAGTATCTGTACCAGATTTTACAATCAACGGCAATGTTGCCTGTCTTTCTGTCTTGCCTACCTTATTGAGTTATGCCGTCTGAGTGACTGCAACCAACTGCTTTACGGGGGACAGTCCACGCCTCCGCACCGTCGACTCATTCATGATAATAGACACCTCATGGGCATGATCTCTTACCTAATGGACACCAATCAGAATCCAGTATTCACACAAACCATGGTAGAGGCCAGATTTTCAACATCACTCTTGTTCAAACTCTGCCACAATCCCTACAATAATCAAGAATTCCTGACTCCTAGCTCTTCATGAAATTTTCCTTTGTGACTCTTAAATAAAGCTGCAAGTGAGATGAACCGGGTCACCAGCTGGCAATGTGCAACATACAATACAGTTACAGCCAATGTTTGGTGACAACACTACAGAAATTTAGTCTTGATTAAAAAAAAAAAAAAAGACTTTGAAGTCCCACTTTGATTCAAAGCCGCAGCTTCCTTGATGGTGACAGATCCGTAATAACTGGTATATTTCATGTATGTAGTCGTACAATATTTACAGTAACTTTCATGTCTTTATATCACAGTAAATTCCCAGTTTTCTTTGCGATCAATGTTCATGCTTGCTCCAACCACAATAAACGATAAATACACGTGTTGGGAACAGCTTTGTATTGCATGAATTTAAAAGTTCATTTGAAAAACTGTATTCAATCGTTTTTCTTTTCAGGGATCAACACTAGTTGATGAGGAAAGCTGGGGATTTTACTTTGAAACTCAAAATTTGGATTATCGGTCCGGTACAAGAAAGGAAATAAAGTTGCTATGGACCTAGCCCCTTTGTGAAGGCCATCATTTTCCTTTTGTTATTGCACTGTTTGCAGATGAAACTATAACCTCCTCTGTCATGGGGAAACGGTTGTTGCTTGGACTGCACATGGTGGGGGCAATATGTGTAGCAACAAAAGCAGGGGCTATTCAAGGCTGCTTGCCTCTTTGAAAATTTTCTTTTTAAATTGCATTTACTTCCATGTACTTTAAGTGAGAATTTCATGAGAATCATATGAACTATAGAACATACATAATATTCTCAAGTAGTAGAACGTGTACCCACAGGGAGTTCTTTCTATTTATATTAGTTTGATTTTTAAAAAGAGATTAAATGTGTAAACAATTATATTAAAAGCATCTTTTTCTTTTGTTGTACCCTTCAATGTCATCCATAACATAACCCTGTTTTGGATTATATCCACTCCAGTAGTTTAAAAGTAACATCCTCCATGACATATTTTAAAAAGGTAAAAGCTTTTAGAAACAAAAGGACAGGTTTATTCAACCTGTCAAAGGATTTCTTTTTTTATTTTGTGTTAATGCTTTATTGTTTTGAAGGTGTGAATAGTTCTATTTTTGTTCTTTTATTTGCATGTTTTTGTTGATTAAATGCTGCTATAAAATGTCTCGGTGAGAAGAAAACCATTCAATGCTGCTGCTGTGACATCCCCTTCTCCTCAACACTCTTCAATCAAAAATCTTCCTGAAAAAAATACGTTTCTGCTTGTGATGGACTTGTTCCATTGCTGGAATCTGTCAAAACAAAGAGCTGAGGCTGAATCCCTGTGAGCAGTGATGTCTGTTGGCCTGTTAGTGCAATCCTCTGGCTGTCAGAGACTGCTGTGTTCTCATGTGCAGCATATTGCTTTTACTCGCCTTCTGAGAAATTAGGCCAGTACGTGAAACATTCATAAAAGATGCATTATGTGTGAATGGCTGACAGCTTAAGTCAAGCAGCATCCCCTCCTCCTCCCAGCATGCAGTCTCTGGGTAGATTTCAGCCTTGGCTCCACACACACAGTGACTGTATGTTTGTCTTGTTCATTTCACGGCACGTCCGGTGAATGCTGCAAAAATGTAGCTCTTCATTGTCTACGATAAAGCTCCACAGGCTGCAAAAATAGACAAAGTGCAGGGAACATCAATAAACGCACAAATGCAGGGTTGTGTAAATTATAGCATAATGAAGGATAATAACAGCTTTTTACTGTGGGGGAGGGTGATTTAAGAACAGTGGGGGAGGGTTACAACCTGTATAAAGAGATGGAAATAGCGCCTTTGACGTCACCGACAGAAAATGCCTTACCTCCGGTTCCAACCAAATGAAGTCAATTCAGTCGCCATTTTTCCGCAATAAGGAGATTGCCATGTTGAAACCAGATGACATTAGTAAGCAGTGATTGGTCTGAGTCAACGTTTCTACGGCAACCACTCTCGCTAATCAGGAGTGAGCTTGTTGGAAAGCCACACCCCTTCCACTGAAAGTCGGCTCGGTTGGGGCCAGCAGGCACCACATGCTTTTACTGAGGCGTCTGATTGGCCAGTTTATAAATTGAATAATGTATGTTGAAGAAAATATATCATGAAAAAAAAAGAAATGGTTTAGCAAATAAAAGTTGAAAAGAGGTACCAGAACAAGAATGGTTATTCTGGCAAACATAATGACTAAGTAATAGGATGGATGGATGGATGGATGGATGGATGGAGGACCCAAATGATATATAAAAAAAAGCTTGACAGTGTGATAAATCGTTTTTGATTTTCTTGATTCTCAATCAAAAAACTTGACAAAAGCCAAACTATTTTCTTCTTTTCTTTGTGATCTGAAAGTGTTTTGAAAAATGCAAATAAAAAAAAAAATCCTTTATTATTTTAATATACAATTGAAAGCTTAATAATGAATTTGAAATTGGCTTAAAATATTACAAACTCAATGCAATAAGAGCTTTAGGGTAAAACACTGCTAAACATGGAACATAAAAAATGTTTTCACAAATTATTTTGATTTATTGTATTTATCTTTCAGCTGCTTAACAACTTATGAAAATTTGCAATGTACCACTTCAGGACTCCACATAATTTAGCGTCACCTTGAACTGAAGAAACACTAAAGAATATGTTTTTACATGATCAGAAATAAAGTTGGGTATGATGGGGTTAATCTTAAAACATTATTTTTTAGGTACAAAAGGGCAACCACATGGAAAAGATGGGAGAATGATTGAACAATCTTTTTTACTGTTTAGAAATGGGCAAATAATGAATACAAAAGCAGTCAACATTGACAGTGAAGTCTGAAGTAGGACGTTCAAGACCATGTTGGAAGATTACGAGATACCCCCACTGCTTATTAGCAACAATCAAGAGATACCCAAAATACTTCTCTTCAGATTTGAGAGTATTTATGAGAGCTGGAAAATCTAAAGACTGTCTTTCTGAATACTGATTAATTCATCCAGAATAAAAAGCTGCCCTATTTTTTTAGGACGATACTTCTAGGAGATTGGCCTGCCCACTAGCAGATTAGTCCACATACACCCACAAACACACCAAATTCATATAATCATGCTTGACCATAAAGATGGTGCAAAAATGCAGCATCTATTCCCTGTGAATTGAAGACGAACTCCCATAAAAATCATGTTTTTGGTGTTTTTAGCATGGTCTTGTGGTATTTTTCTGATGATGGAGAACATATTAAGAACATTAAGCTCAAAATGGCATCTCTGAGTATTTCTTTCTTTAAATAGTTGTGAATTAGAAGTAGGCAAAAAAAATGCAGTTTGAAAAATGATGGTTTTGGTTACAAATAAAATAAAATGGGCAGGAAAAAAGCTTGGGGTGGGGTGTTTGGGTCGCTCCACACAAACGGTCCAGCCTACAACTCAGAGGCGACTTTCTAATAACCTACTGACACTCTGGAGAAACTATGTCCTAGAGAACAACACGGATTTTTTGATTTTGGCTACAAACTGCATCGTCACGTATGGGAACTAAGTCTAGAACTTGAGGAGCTAAGTCTAGAACTTGTAGAGCTAAGTCGAGAACTTGTAGAGCTAAGTCGAGGACTTGTAGAGCTAAGTCAAGAACTTGTCAAGCTGAGAACTTGTTAAGCTAAGTCTAGAACTTGTAGAGCTAAGTCGAGAACTTGTCAAGCTAAGAACTTGTTAAGCTAAGTCTAGAACTTGTAGAGACTAAAACTAAATCGAAGAACTTGTTGAGCCAAGTCTAGAACCTGTCAAGCTAAGAACTTGT
>BSAI01000073.1:8518698-8567536 GCA_036245035.1 Adrianichthys oophorus
TAGAACCTGTCAAGCTAAGAACTTGTTGAGCTAAGTCTAGAACTTGTTGAGCTAAGAACTTGCTGAGCTCAGTGTAGAACATGTCAACCTAAGAACTTGTAGAGATAAGTTAGAACTGTGTGACACCTGTTTGTCCTGGCTGGCAGACTAAACGAATTAAACTGTAATTTTTCTATACAAAGTAAAAAAAGGAAAGTCTTTGCATCCAATCTAAGTTGCAGAGAATTATAAATTGTATTTTTTACATTAAAGATACAGAATATCCTTTCATTCATTTGTTTTTTACCACAACGGTGGTCAAAAAGTTTGCCCTTCTGGCAGAAACACGCCTGTATGAGGTCGTATAATCAAGCAGTATTTGCAATTGACATCAAAGATAACATAGTGCCACCCACAGGATTAATTCCTTAACATGGCTGCACATCATATTTAAAATCCTACTGGGAGTGCTTTTAAAATTGCTCTGAAGATGATCTGAGTCATTCTTTAAGGTTTTAAAATATGCTCAGAAAGATTTCTGTTTTACTGATGTTTAGTAAAGATAACCTGGCACAACTCATCCTTGAGGGTTTCCTTGTACAAAGTTGGTAGTGAAGCGATTCAGTCATTCTTGCGAAGCAGAATGACAGAGGAAACCCTGGCAACTTGCACAAAAGACTGGCCTTGGACAGCATAAGTCCTTCTAATAACCCGGAGATTAGAGCTGAAAATGCTTTTTTCATAGAATAAACAGTGGTGTCACACAGAACGGAAAGTGTTGCTTCCCTCTGAGTCTGAAATGAAGCAGCATCAGCAGTGCTGACCTCTCAAACAACGTTCACACTGGCCATCAAACAGGTGCTTGAACAAGCGCATAGCCCATGGTGTTTACGCTGGATGACAGGGAGGGCCTTCTCCTTCTTTTCTTTTCTACTGTTTACTAGCGCATCTCTGCAATCTACAGTAGGAATAGGTTCGGTGCGAAATTTTGAAGTAGAGCAAAATTTCGTTATTCTTGCTCCAGGCGTTTTCTTCTACAACTCTATTCCAATAAATGAAAGACTCCAGCTGGGTTCAAACTTATTTTATCAATTTCTCCTCCATGATCAATTTTCAAACGGTAAGCACTTCCATGATGGGTCGCCATCTATAATTCACCACCAAATTCGAGTCCCAGATTTGTCAAAGTTTGACTTGGTTTAAGCAATGAAAAATCATGTATACGTAAGTTTTGGGCTTCCTGGTTCAACTATCGCTACACTCGTTTTTTAAGACTAGATTTGGGTTCTACCTACAAAATGTGAGTTCATTAAATGTGCGTCGAAATTTAAACCAGGTCAAACTTTGACCAATCAGGGCAATTTAGTGGTGATGAATGGATGGCGACCCTTTGAACCCTTTGAACTAGCACACGTTCAAAACTCCAACCACCTCAAAAGTGAACCACCATTAAAAAAACATGAGCAGTATCATTTAAATGATTTTATCTGCTGCTGTTACATTTACATTTCCCCTTTCCAGAACAAATGGAGGTCTATTTTATCTTATGTATGTTTTGCGACATTCTGGAACTTCCCTTGTAATGTGGTTTGATTGTAAAACAGCAAAGTAGCATTTTGTAGCATGTATCACATGTTATCCCCTTTGTCCCTTCAGTAAATAAATCCAATATCACTGAGAGATTGGGCTCAAAAATGCAAAAAAACAAACTTCTTCCAACATCCTCCCCACAGCTCCGACAGCATCCTTCACAGCAGAGTTTGCGTCCTTCCCATTGGTCAACGGTGATGTCATGCTTTATCGTGCTTCGCTGTGACGCTCTCTAGGGCTTTGCAGTCCCGGGGGACCACGGGGACGTCTCTGCAGGGCGCACTCTGGCACAAGAGATGACACTGCACAAAATAAAGGGCCTTTTGAATCAGCCTCTACGCCAGGGAGCCTTAGCCAGCTAATTTATAGGTGTCTATCCCACACAACTGTAAAGATCACCATAGCCACATTAATGGTCACTCCGTCCAATTTCAATCCTTGCTTTTTACAAAAAATAAACAATATCTTTTCATTTAAGGCCCTATTGACTGCAGTAAAGCTGAGTAACTCAAAACGATCACATGACCTTGGAGGAGCCAATCGCTGTCTTGGTGAGAGATCTGCCAGCGTGACAGTGACTGCTCACCTTAATTATGCAACAGCTGCCGAGCCGGGCCCCCTCGCGGCCACAGACACCGGCTCCTTTTGCTCCTCGACTGATCTCGATCCCACTTAGCCACATTTCTCACCCCGTTCACAACATGTGCTTTAAATATCCTCTACTGCAACTCTGCAGAGGCACAAATCACATGCTGGCTGGGGGAGAAAAAAAAGGCAGCATTTGAAGCTCAAAGCAGTAAATTCAAGCATGACTAGAAATTATAACGTGTGCATTAAATCACCAACAGTTTGCAGGGTTGGTTCCAATAAATGAAACCAATGCATAAGTGACTTTTGTACAACATTTTCTGCAGCAGTGGAGCAAAAACTGCAAGAGTTTGATCATTTTTGGTTCATTGAACAGAAGGTGCACACTTGCAGTTAAAAAATTAGACGTTGTTTTGTGTTTAGGTGAAAAAAGTATCAACGATACAATTTTTAAGAGACTGTGCAGACACATTTGAAACCACTACCGCACCTGATAAAGATTGATTCACACAAAATTAAATTTAAAAAATATTTTAGTTAATCTGTAAGGCACCACGTCACAACTAAGGTTGTCTGAAAGTGCAACACAAAAATCAAAAAGAACCTCAAACACAACTTTGTTGTTCACAATTGTTATAGTTTATTTCAGTCCATATGATTCCTTTAAGCCATGGATAATATCGCCTAAGTAACCATTGGATTACCTCAAATAGTTTTTCGATATAATTCCAGTACTTGGACAACTTAAAGACCCTCTCCGATCATCTTTTGATCTTTTTTAAAAGCGTTCCCAGTGTTCTTTTAGTCATGATGATGCTGTTTTTAGCCAAAATCCAAAAACCTGTGTCGCTTTCTAGGATATAGTTTCTGCAGAGCGTTAGGAGTTCATTAGAAATTCACCTTTGAGTTGTGGGCGGGACTCTTGGCAAGCAGAAGTTTCTTTCCTTCAATTTTCACCCATTGACTGTAAATGAGAACTGAACTGAGGGAGTGTGATGTCACCCATAAAAAATGGCTTACCTTCAGCTCCAACAAAATCAAGTCAATTCAGTCGCCACTGTTTTTGTGATACAGACGTTGCCATGTTGGATCCAGACAACGTCTGTAAGCAGTGATTGGTCTGAATCTGTCCGAGTCAAGGTTTCTATGGCAACCACTTTTGCAACTCAGAAGTGAGCTTGTTGGAAGTCCACACCCAATCCAGTTTTCAAATACAGTCAACGCTCTTGCCACATCAATACACGAGGTGAATAATCCCTGATGAATCTTAAATGGCGAAACCTATCCCTGAGGTGGGAGGGGCCTGTTGACTGTTTACTCCGCCCTCTTCAATGAGGTTTCAAAAATTGGTGACTGGGCGGGGCAAAAGATTTTTGTTGAGTCTACCCACAATTCCATTTCCTGCCAATAATAAAACATCCCTTATGTCCCACAAACTTGAGCTAAAAAAAGACTAATGTTTAAAAAATCCGAAGAATGTTTGATGACAAAAAATAATTTTTATTTTTTTGAAAATAAAATATTTTTAGTTGTAAATGACATATGCTGCATTGAATAACTGGCAACAAATTTCAACATAATCTGCATACAAATGATAAATGCCTTTTAAAAACTGTTGAAGATGGTCAAATAGAAAATGACTCAACTCTATTCTGCTATAATGCTGCTCCTCATGCAACACAAACTTTAGCCAAAGCCCTAAAAAGATAAATAAAAAGGGTTAAACAATGGTGTTACATATTTTAAGCCATTGTTTTGTATCAAACACCAGCAAAAATGTGTAGCTGGAAACACTAAAAATGGGCAGAAATGACAGGAATACATTCTGGTTTAAACTCCTGGTCGGAGAGTTTACTGCTTTGCCGAATCAAACCACATGCATGATGTCATACAGGACGGGGGCTGCCAGGTCTGCTTTCTCTCTGCACCCAACATGAAAGGAGACAAGTGAGCTATACGAAGACTCCCTGTTCAATTAAACGAGGCGTCAAAATAAAAGGAATCTGGATCTCTTCATCAGACCTGTCTCTAAACCGACGTTCACACACAGCCTGCAGATGCAGAGGGGGCTGAGGTGGGGAGGGATGATGAAAAAGAGCAAGAAAGGTGGAAAAAAAGGTTTTACTTCAGCAGTTTGACAGTACAAGAAAATCAACTTCATGGGAGACAACAGGGGGAGAAGCTGTCTTTAGGTTTGAGGCAACATGATGCTGCATTCCAAACAAAAATGCTGAGTAGGGCTAGAAAAAACTACGCTAAACTCCTTTTGCAATCATGTCTTTTCCTTGCATTATTTTCCCTCGATTATATTTCCTTTTTGCTGCCAAACTTTGTTATATTCTCACAAAGATACAAATAAAATACTGCCCTTCATCTCCTATTTTGTCTTTTTTAAATAGAAAAGAACAGAACAATATAAACCTGGGTAATGTGACAAAGATGATTTCTGAAAAAAGTCAATTAGAATAAACAAAAATTAAATTTGGAGTTCCTCAGGGTTCTACCCAAGGCCACCACATATTCTTAACAACTTTTTTAATGATGTAGTTAAATCTGCACCACCCAATAAGCAGCAAAGCATAATGCCCAAACTTTAATTTTCAATATTCAACCATGAAATGACACAAAATACCTTAATTTCATCAATTTAAAGTGCTCATTTAAAAAATGCAAATAAAGGTCGATTGAATTTTAAATATGTGGATATTTGTTTTGATTTTCAATAGTACAAACAAAACACAAATTTTAATCAACTTTTATTTACATTTTATTAATTAGAAATTTAAGACATAGGTTTTCTGATTTAGCAAGGCACTTTTTTCTTTTCCTTGATGCTTTAACTTAAAACATTCAAACCAGCTTTAATGAAAACCCAGAGATCTTAGCAACATAAGGAGAATAAATGAATGTATGATTATAAAATTGGGATACTGTAAATGAGTTTTCTGACTATAGTCTCAAATAAAAAATGGCAAATTCACACACTGTTCTGTTCTCTCAGACTCAAACAAGGCGTCTCTCACTACGTTGGGTTCTGCTGGAAACATTTTTCATATTTTTCCAGTTAAAAGACCCACTTTAATGAGAATTGTGTTTTTCTGTGTTTTTAACACGTTCTTAGAAGATGGAGGACATATATAAAGACAAAAAGCTCAGAGCAGCATTTTTGAGAATTTATTTTTTCAAATTGTTGTGAATGAGGGACAGACGAAAAAAGGCAGATTGGAAAAGATGGTATTTGTGATGTAGAAAATGATGGGCGGGCCACAAGCTCCCTGCTCCAAACCATTCTGCTACATTCACTTGCAGACAAATAGATCCATGAACGTCTTTGTTTTTCTCGCTTCAGTGGATCTAGTCATCTACAAAGATGCATCGGAATGGAGCGGAGTATGGAGCTTGAAGCCCGCCCATTGTATTTTCTACATCACAAATGTGATCTTTTTTAAACTGCATTTTTTCGTCTGCTCCTGATTCACAGTGATTTGAATTTTAAAAATTAGTCAGAGATGTTATTTGAAGCTTTATTTTCGTAATGTCTGTCCTCCATTAACAGAAAAATGCCAAAAGAACATGTTAAAAGCACAGTTTTCATTGAGCGGGGATTCTTTTACATGCTGTCGGAAGCTCCACAGCATCTAAAGATGAAGCAGTTTTGAAGCTGATGGGTCGTGGCGTGGCCCAGCAGAGGCTTGGAAACGCCATCGCGGTGGCTGATGCGCGGAGGGGGCTGAAGGGTTAGAATGTGAAATGATATCACAAGACAGTCCTTCAGGGGGTTGACTCAGTGTTTCATGGACGCCGTGCAACGCCGTTATGTAACCATGACATCTACGACAGCATGGATGGAACTTGTGGATCCTCTGCAGCAGATGGAGGCAGATGTTTGGACATTGCATGTGTTGCGTTGCGATTCCAGCCAACCTCTACTGGTAACAGCTGCTTCGCCTCTGCTGATGAATTCCAAGATGCGATCAAAGCAGTGGATTTAATGAGGTTTGGTGTCTGCATTTCCCCTCATGGTCGCAGGCGCTGAGCAACAGGGACGTCTGCAAAAATCCACTTCATACGCAGCCGTGCATCACTGATCCCATTCAGGAGGGAGGAAAAAAAACTGGAGCAGACAAACGGCATGTTGGCTTACAGTAGGACCATCAGGGTCACCATGGAAACGGATAACTACACCTGCAAGCCTGTCAGTTCCAGCTCTACATGCATGCATGTGAGGCAGAGCAGTAAATTCTTCATGGGCTGCAGCAAAATGGACCACAGGGATGCACCTGGCGGCCATGGCAGCACCATGAAGGGGAGCTGCTCTTCACTGCAGCAGACGTGGTAGACACCAGTTGGAAACACATTTTGAAGGCAGCACACACAAACACGCGTGAAGATGCCTCGTGCTGCGTTCACTGCCCACGCGCACGCTCAGAAGGAATCACCCCAAAAAATGAAGACGGATGCTGCGGCTGGACATTACCTGCTGCCGGAGCATCCCCCGCGCGGATCTCCGTGATGCTGCTCGGGTCACTCCGGGACCTCCCGCGCCTCAGCGTGCGGTCCCCGTCTAGCCCTGCGGACGACGACGCCATGGTGGGAGCTGGGGAGGCGACAGCAGCCGAGGAGCCAAGGAGCCAAGGTCAGCGGCATCAAGTGGCGGAGCAGACTCGCCGTCTGACTGAGAAATCCGTTACGCGCTCAGCAGTGTGCTGCCTTCAGGTGCTGCTCGGATAAAGCAGCCGCTACGGAACCCCAGTCCTGTCAATGTGATGTCAAGAAGAAAGAAGACAGGAATCACTCACGAATAATCCTAAAATTCTTCTTCTACTATCATCGGAATATGATTTATTTCAGGCCACCAGTATGTCATCAAATATAAATTAATCTATTTAAAATACTATTATCTCAAAATATGACAAAAGAAATAAAAAACACACACCTAAAATCAATCGTATAGCCCATATAAGTAGAAAACTAGAACAGTAAAGAGATACATATATTAAAATAGAGTCCTGAAATTATAACAAAAAAGTTGTAAGTTTATGAGGAAAAGGTGAAATATTGAGAATAAAAAAACGACTGAAAATCTTTTTTTATTAATCAGCAAAATTGTAAGTAAAAAGTAAAGTAAAAAGTCAACATTTTCAACCTAAGTTGTAAAATTGTGGGGAAAAAGTTTTATTTTTGAGCAAAGTCAGAGAAATGGGAAAAAGGTCAAAGTCAAAAGTCAAATAAAGTCGTAACATCATGAGAAACTTTAATAAATAAAGAGTGAAATTAAGAGAAATGAGTAAAACTTTAAGAGAAAAAAGTCTTAAAATTGTGATTTTAAAAAATAAAATGTTACAAGCCACAATGAAAAAGTATGGAAAAAGTTGATGTGATATTAAAAAGTTTTATGAGCAAAGTTGTAAAATAAGAGGGGAAAAAAGTAAATATTTGCAAGAATAAAAATGTATGAGAAATGTTATGAGAATTAAATGTTACAATTTTAAGAGAGAAGTCAAAATTCTTTGAGCAAAGATGTACAATCATGAGAAGTAAGTCCACAAGAATAAGATTTTATATTATCATTCCAAAACCAAAACGTTTAAAACTATGGAAAACATTTTAAAAATTCACAAGCAAAGTTACAAACTTTTTCGACAAGAGACAAAAAATAGATTACAAGAATGAAGCCATAATAGTTTAAGAAAAAACTCAAAATTTTACAAGAATAAAGCCCTAATATGGCACCCAAAAAAATTCAAGTTATACAAGAAGTCAAATATTACACTAATAAAGTCATACATTCATGAGGGGAAATAAATCAAACATTTTACAATTTTTAAGTCTTATGGCAAAAACTATTCAAACTTTCACGAGAATAAATTTATAGAATTCTGAGGAAAAGTCTAATTTTAATAAGAATTAAGAGAAGAAATAATGAAAAAACTTTTTACATTTCATGAGAAGAAAGTTGTAAAATTACAAAAATCAGGTAATTTTTAAAAATAAAGTATATAATTATGAGGAAAAATCTTTTTTTCAAGAATAAAGAAATTGTGAAAAAATTGTCAAAATTTTACAAGAATAAAGCCAATCACTAAGAAAAAGTCCAATCTTTATGAGAATAAAGTCATAAAATTGTAAGAAAAAGGTTCAGATTCTCCAGGCACTTTCTTTCCACTCATATTCCATGTTTCTTTCTGTTACATCACAAACTATTGCTCTTCGTTGCTTCTTTGCAATTATCTGATCACTTCCTCCTTTAGCTCGCCGTCACGTTGCACAAATCCTCCCACAGATCTACTCCACTCATCACTTTCCACCACAAGCTCAAACCTCTCGATCCAGATTGCCTCTCCCCTTTAGTGTCTGCATCTACACTTCTATCAGCTTTTTGGAGAGCATCTGCCCCCTGACCTGTCCGTCCATAATCCCTCCTTCACGGATCTGATCTGTGGAAAAGAACCGCACTGAGAGCTGCAGAGAGGAAGTGGTCAAGGCCAAAATCCTCCTCTGCTCTGGTTGAGGATCAGAACTGCTTGCATCTTTCCTCACACAGACAATAAAGACATAAAGAAACCCACAATATCTTCTAACCACGATGCAAATTGTGAACACATCTTTCCAAACCACATTTAAAGGAGCACCGGTTGGAGTATTCCTGAAGAAACCCAATCCTGGCCTCTCAATGAAGGAAAATTAAAGGCAAGTCTTCCTTCTTTCATTTTCAACCAAAAATAAATAAATAAAAACAAGCAGCATTCAAACTGATCTGACATTTCCTGATGCAGATAAACATTTTTGATGTCAATCAGATCTAACTTTATTCATAAAGCTCTTTTCATACATATGAAACAGAAAACACTTTTCAACTTAAAAACCGAAAGGAAAAATTCAAGATCTTCTGCTCCATTTTCTGACCCATTATTTTCTCACATGGTTTTTCTTTGCATTTCTATGCTGATGACACACAATTCTTCTTGCATCGTCCACCAGAAGATGTGACAATGTGATCAAACTTATCTTCCTGTTTCAGGGTTTATTAAAACTGGAAAAGTCCATTAGTCCAGACTGAGCATGTTTAATTTGGTTCGGATCAAATCCGGAACCTTGCGATTAGTCTGGATTCAGACTGCTGTCAATTGGACATTTATGTTTCAAACCAAAGCTTGTAAACAAAACCAAGTGACTAAAGGTCTCTGCAGCCAATGGCCAGGAATGACGAGGCAAGGCAACTAGAGAAAGAATAATGGAAGGCTGAATGTTCACGGGGAAAAATCAATCAAGCCTTTACCAACCATTCAAAATGCTGCTGTATTCCCCATCTTTCATTAGTCAAAAAAGGCACATCAAATTTGTGCACTGACTTTAATAAAAAAAATACTTAACTTAAAAGCAAAGACATTAGTGAGTTCTTTTTTTTTATACATTTGGAAATAAATTCAGATATCAAGCGGTTAAGTGGCTGTCTACATTGGGTTTTAAGGCCTGACGTTTGCCTTAAGAGGGGTCAACTCAGCCTTAATTTCTTTACTTGTACCTTTTTCGTTTTTTCCCAAAATTAAAAATGTTGAAATTGATTTAAAAAAAAAAAAAACGGTTCAACGAAAAATAAAATGCATGGGCACGTGGTTCACAAAGTGTAAAATCAAAAGCCGCCTGAAGGTGGCAGCAGTAAGATCATCAGTCCGTTCGGAAGTCAAAGAAGAAGAAAGTTGCCATGACTGACAATAAAGTTGAAGGAAACCTCCCAAAATCGGTTTGTATTTCAGCTCCAGATGCTTCTAAACTGTCTGGAAATGACGGCTCAGATGGAACTGAGTCTGGATTCACGCAGGACCTGAAGAGCGTTCTTGTTACCAGCGTTTTAAACCTGGAGGAGCTGGACGTCGACCTGTACAGGTAACCAACCGAGTCACTTCCATAGATCGTTCTATGTCAATGGTCACTTCACTATTCCTGAAAAGAGGCGCGCAGTTCAGGAACGTCACGGAAAACTCGGTTATAAAGTAACAAACGCGTGAGGCGTTTAATACGAACGACAATTTGTTTGTACTCTCAAAAAATGTTTAATATGTATATTTAAAATAGATGTGTATTTCAAATGATCCATCATTTGCTGCATTTTATTATTTTCTTGCACCTTTTATTAACGTAAATCACTTTTTTGTGTCACGAGATTTGAGCGTCTCCATGTGCTCTCGCTGTTTAGCTAGCTTTATTCCTACTTTTGTGGTTGAAATACCATGGTTATAACTCATTTACGATATCGTTTTAAAATGGTTACTTTGTGCTGTAAAGTATATCAAAATCCCCCACTTCACCGTCTCGTCGTCTGGGATGTTAAAACTTTTTTTTTTTTACACTTTTATTTTGAAATTAGCGGAAGTTTATTTTGGCACTTCGAGCCATCGACATATATTAATTACACATAATTGTTTTCTATGTTTGGAGCCTGTTTCCTGTATTTCCCCTGCTGACAGCAGAAAAAATACAATAAATAAAATAAAAATATAAATAAAATTGTCTGTCACAACTAATATGGCATCTCTTGCTAAACAAAGAGACATATGCGCCGCCCCCCCATCATCACTTTCAAGGCTGCAAATAAAAGGATTTCTGGTGAAAACATTTAGGAAAGATCTCTGTCATGCTTGAGTTTTTTTTCAATGGTTTGTTTTGTCCTCTTCAGGGGAACACATCACTGGGTGCCCAGCACTCAGAGGCTCTTTGGAGGCCAAATCATTGGTCAGGCTCTGGTGGCTGCAGCCAAGTCTGTTGGCGAGAACCTATACGCTCACTCCCTGCACTGCTACTTCGTACGAGCAGGTGCCACGTGGATTCAAGCTTTATTTTGCTGCATCAATATCTAATAATCTAATAATAATATTGTTTTTTGCTTTGTGTTTCGTGTTCTGTTTTTTTTTGTTTGTTTTTTTTTTTAACCAGGGGACCCAAAGGTTCCAGTGCTGTACCAGGTGGACCGAACCAGAGATGGCCGCAGCTTCACTGTTCGCTCTGTGAAGGCCATCCAGCACGGCCAGCCTATACTGATCTGCCAAGCGTCCTTTCAGGTGCTGCAGCCTAGCCCCCTGCAACATCAGTTCAGCATGCCTGTGGTCCCGCAGCCGGAAGAGCTGCTCACAGTGGAGGAACTCATCCACCAATATCTCAGGTACAATCGTCTAGTTCAGTCATTCAGATCCTCCAAACAGATCTTCAGAAAGAAAATTTGAATATTCATTCGTATCTATTCTATTTTTTACAAGAAGAAAACACGTTGTAGTGGAAGTACACCTCCCATTTGTGGTGTGGTTATGCACTAAATAGGTGTACCTTTTGCTTTCACTTGTCATGAGATGAACTCAAAAGATCTTAAACATTTTCTACATATGTAACAGGTAGTGGCACCCGTATACAGTTATATAGATAGCTGAAAATATATAAAACAACAGATGACACTGGAGAATTGGCTTGGTTTCTCAGAATCCTCTCAGCTATGAATGAAATCCGTTCATTCATTCCAGCCATACTCCCACAGCGCCCCCTACAGTCGAAATGTGGCAGCGACAGTTTTTGTAACAGTTCCACAACAAATCCTGTCTCAAAATCAAATTTGCTAAAAAATAATTCAATATAATTAACAAGTAAAATTATTCAACTTCCCCCATACAATAAAAGTAAAATAAAAAACACACAAATGTGAATACACATACACAAAATTAGCATTTCACTTCAATATTGTCCACAAATCTGAAATTATGTGCCCAGTCTAAGGCACACCTGTGCAATAATCATGCTCTCTAATCAACATCTTCATGTGGCACAGCTGTGATGTGGGATGGATTATCTCAGCAAATGAGAAATGGTCACTGTCACAGATTTGTGAAAAATATTTGAGAGAAGTTATTTTGTGTTTCTAGAAAATGTTGTCGATTTCTGAGTTAATCTCACAAAAGATAGGAGCAATAACACAAAAGTGTTGTTTGAATGCAAACAACTTTTAGCATATCTCAGCCTCAGGTTTGCTTAGATTTGTAATGGCTTTTTGTTGTTACCTCTGCTAGCTAAAATATTAAACACAGAAAATGTTGATTATTTGCACTGAAATGGCTGTTTAGCTTTTAAAACTACTTAAGCTAGAAATTCTTTAACTAACTTAGCATTATTTCAGTTCGCTAACCTGTCCTATATTTACTTTAGCTAACTTTTAGCTAACATGTTAGTATACACTCAGCAGTTTTAGCATCTCTAACCAGCTATCCATGTAGGTTAGCATCTTCCTTTCTTCAGCTAATTTTTAGCAAGACAACCTTTTAGGGTTTAAAACTTTGCTCAGCATTATGAGCTATTTTTGTGGGTTTTTTTCTTTGCTTATTAACATTTTTAGGGCAACTTATTTGCTTTATCTCTCTCAACTTCTCAAATTTAATTTTTAATTGGCATATAATTTATCATTTTTAGCAGCAAAAACGTCTCATGACGGTGTATTTTCTGGAATAAATGTTCTAAATTGTGCCTCTCTTATTTGCATTTCTTTAACCGTGCTGTTCTGCTAACGTGGACCATCAATTAGAACTCTTCTTTATGTTTTTTCAGTAAACCCAACCTGACAGAAAGTGCAAAAGTCGGTTTGAATAAAATTCTGGCATCTGAGGTCCCCATTGAGATCAAACCTGTCAACCCAAAACTCTTCTACAGAATTTCTCCTGGAGAGCCAAGACGTTATTTTTGGGGGCGTGCTCGGGGTTATATTGGTAAAATACTAAAAATCAACATTTCCAAAGTACTACCCGATTTCTCCATTTGTTTGCTGATGTGTTGTTGTGTTATTTGTTTAGGTGAAGGTAACATGAAGCTGCACTGCTGCGTGGCTGCATACGTGTCTGACTTTGCTCTGCTGGGCACCGCCCTGCTGCCGTACTCCAAATACAAGGCCAGGTTCACTGCCTCCCTGGATCACGCCATGTGGTTCCACAGCACTTTCCGCAGTGACGAGTGGATGCTGTACGAGTGTGAAAGCCCGTGGGCAGGTGCAGTTCAAGTGTCATCTTCTTAACTCCACATAACACCTTCCCGAGGGTAGAATTGAAGGCAGGAAATTGATTTGATTAAAAGACAAAGGATTTGTCAGAATTTCTTCACTACTTAGTGCACTATATAGAGTGTTTGCCATTTTATCGGGGTGTACAAATCTACAATTTCAAATCCAGTACCCAGGAAATTTCCCAGAAGTCTTTGCAAATACCAATCTGCATTGATCCTCACTATAGATTGGCAACCACAGTGCATTGCATTTGGAAAAAATGTATGCAAATTAGGGCTGCACGGTATGAGGAAAACTTGCGATGGGCGATATGAGTGGTCAATATTGCGATAGTGTTGTGACTTGAACAAATAACCAAATCAAAGAACAACTAATACATTTCCATTTCGCTGCAACAGTTTTCTTTAAATAAAAGTCAACATAACCTTAATTATACTCTAAATGACCCGTGTCAACATGAGAGGAGGCGAGCATGTCACATTAAAAGGTTCCATTCGATTGGTCAACGATGTAAAGGGGTCCTTCCTATTGGTCAAATGTGTAAAGGGCTTTATTTGATTCGTTAAATACTTCAAGCTGCCATGATATTAGTTAGTTTGTGTGTAAACACTTAAGATAGCGATTTATTTAACGTTTTTTGCCATACGTGTATAGCACAGACTGTTATCACGACGACTTTAAATTTGCATAATCTGCAGACCTGATATAAATGTTCCTTTTTTTTTTTATTATCCAAGTTCTCATCATCAGAACATAGTGGATTCATAAATAGGCTTCATCAAATGTTTAAATATTTTTTTTAGGTTTTTAACTTAAAATGAGTGACGTCATATTTTTTAAAAACAAAAAACAATTGTGTCCAAATTACGTTCAAATCCTGGGCACTAGCTAGTCCCGCTCTACAGTCTTTCAGGGGTTAGCGAGTAGTAGAACAGGTGTAGATGTCTGCACTTTTAGTAACAATGTGTCTTCATTAATTAACACTAAATTAGTCATTTAGTGTTCCCTTGTTTATCGCAGGAGTTGTGCTCTAAAAATAACGTGCAGTAGGTGAAAGCCACAAAGTAGTCAGCTTTGTATGCTATAATAATTTTAAATGTTTTAAGGCTGGAAAACTTCTCACTACAAAGTTTATTCACTGTTCTCAGACAGACATTCACATTTGCACACTGTTTTCTCTTTTGTTTAAACTCACAAGGTTCAAACCTGTGCAAAATAAATGGCATTGAGGAGAATGATTGACATTGTTTACAGCCTATCAGGACACAGAACACAGTGCGCTGTTAAAAAAAAAAAGCATGCAAGACTGCACAGAAAAAATCAACAAAACGGTGAATTGTAATATAGTGAGAGAACGCTGTATATTTGAAATTTGCACTTTTTTCTCACTATTTTAACTACGGTGTGGGAAAAAGGTGGCAGATCCTGAGGGCCATGGTTTGTAATGATGCCCAAAACCATTGACTTATAAAAAAAATGTTTTTACATCCCAGTCAGGATTTCATATGTACTTTTTTTGCTAAAAAGACTCACTTAAAAAGCTGCAAATGTCTGTTTAGGACATTTTTGAACACAAGCATGTCTGAAAATAAGAGTTCAAAATTTGAGTTTCACATAGAATCCAATTATTCAACCATTGTGAAAAAAAAATCACTTTTTGTCTTTTGTGATTGCAATTTTTTCTCCACAGGGAGTAGTAGAGGACTGGTTCAAGGCCGACTGTGGAGAAGAGACGGCATGCTGGCTGCCTCCTGCGCCCAGGAAGGAGTCCTGAGAGTCAAACCACTTATACAAACCAGCAAACTTTAGACCCATTACTCTGAAACATATTTTTGTGCATATTTGCTTTAATATAATTAATTTGGTTGTATTAAGACATTTAAATGTGTAAAATAGAGCAGTGCACTTTAGATAAACTTAAGTGTTGATGTCAAAGATGTTCAACATTCAGGATTTACTTATTCAGACAAATAAGTGGGGGAAAAAAACTTCCAGGACATGATAGTGCTCATAAAAGCTCAGAAATTGAAGCAATAAAGCAAACCCAAATGATAGTAACAGAATGAGAAATGTAAAAAAAGGCTTCAAAGAAAGTTATAAAAAGTTGAGGCAACTCTGATTTATATGGTAAATCTGAGCACTTTAGAGATTACTATTTATTATTTTATGCATTTAAAAAAAAGTATGGTAACATTTAACACTGGAATTTACTTCTTTTTTCATCTATCAGTGAAACTATTGTTTTTTTATTTTAGAAATGGAAGGTTTTTTGTGTTTCTATGCTGTGATAATGACAAAATTGTAAATCTGTTTTGAAATAATCAATGCAAACATTGCTACTGATATAATTTTGTAAAGACTGCTTTTGACTCAATTTTAGTTGCTTAAAAATAGCGGTTTTAAAATTAAGTTAAATAAAATAAAAGCAATCGTAAAACAGTTGTCTGTGTATTTAATGCATTTCACTGAATATCTTACTAAAGATAGTGGGTTCAGTATCACGTAGTTCCTAATTTTGAGGTTAGTGTCAAAATTTTGAGATTTGAGTAATAATTCTGGAAAATTAATTCATAATCCTGAGAGCTGAGTCAGATTTTTCAAGAGAAAAAAAGTCAGATTTTTCATTGCCCTTACTTCTTCACTGAACCGGAACTTTATTTTGAAAAGGCGTTGCATCCGCTTCGTTTCCATGCAGTTAGCGCCCTTAGTTACCACTGTTTTCCCACTACACAACGCTCCTTTTAATACATTTAGTTTTTTAGTAAGACAAAAATAAGATTTATTCCATAATTAACTAGACCAAGCGTCACAGATTGAGTTTGAGGCTTCTGGGAAACGTACGAACTTATCTAAAAGGTAAACTTGCTAACGTAAGCTAACCGTTGTTTTTAGCTAACTTTAGCTTTCAAATATAAACCTGTTGGATTTTAGTGCTAACAATTAAGTATATATGATTTAATTTGTATTCGTTTTTCTTGCGTTTCGTACGTTAGAACCACTTTTACGCAGTAATTTTAACTGCGGCTAGTGGCTCGACACGTATCTTCTTGCTAATTGGCTAAGCTAATAATGATGCAACATTGTTATGTTAACGTGGAGTTTACGTGTTTTCCCAGGTGTTAAGAAGCATTTCGAGTATCCTTTGAAACGGAAAATAATGGAGAAAGACCAAAACTGTATAGTATTAAATGCGTCCAAAAGGGAGCTGTTCACAACTAACAACGGATACAAGTCTGTGCAGAAGCGGCTAAGGGCTCAGTGGAAAATCCAAAGGTGAGGCTTTTAAGTCAACTAGCATTGGGGAAGAAAATGTGCTATAATGTAAAGCGTGTCTGACTTGAAATAGGATCTGCATATTTACTTGACATTTTACTGAAACGATGTTTAAAAACTGGATTTAAAGTAATCAATCAATTTTGCGGGAAACATACAAAATAAATACCTGCTACACTGAAAACAAGCCAGGACTGAATGTTTAAAATCGTTTCAGAGAATGTATTTGTGTAAACGGTACAGTGTACACTATTAGAATAACGAATGCTTGGGAAAAAATGTATGGCCGCCAACTTCAAAAATTGCTGCCATTATGGATTTGATAGCGAGATTTCTGAAAGAGCAGATCCTAAGGTATATCCATACCAAATTTGGTGCTTGTACCACAAAATGCACAGCTGGTCTGGCATATCAACCTAACTGGCTTTGCTATGAACCCCCGTATGTTAAATAGAAATATCAGAAAGTTTGATTCTCAATTCTCTAACTCCAAATTCAACTATATTTATTCAGCACTTTTCCTGCAAAAGAGCACCTCACAGTGCTCTACAAGGACTCAAACTGAAAGAATTGTTGTGAATTGGGAATACATTTCAAGTCGTTTCATTATCAGATTTCTAACGTCCACGTCAAACCTCAAATTTGTTGCTTCAGTAATTAGATTGTTGTGGTCATCTCAAAATGTTGGGAAATTCCTTCTCAGCCACACTTTGTCTCTTTCCAGCATAAAGGATGAACTCTCTGAGGAGAAGCTGAAAGGAGTCAAGCTGTGGGTTTCTGCAGGTCCAAGGGAGAAGTTCACAGCATCTGAAGTAATGGATAAATATATATATATATATATATGGAGAGAGAGAGCTAAAGGGAAAGGAAGTCTGAGCTTTGTCTGGGATGTTTGACAGCTTGAGGTGCTGAAGCATTACCTGGATGGTGGAGGAAACATGCTGGTCATGCTGGGCGAAGGAGGAGAAATGAAATATGACACCAACATCAACTTTCTCCTGGAAGAGTTTGGAATACTGGTCAATAATGGTAAATATTAAAATAGAGGGGAAAAAGCTGTTTTTTGTTCTCAAATAAATGCCAAATTCTGTTTTTCATAAACTGCTTCAACCACAGATGCTGTGGTGAGGAATACGTACTACAAATACTTCCACCCCAAGGAGGCGCTCGTTTCCAATGGTGTGCTGAACAGGTCTGTATTGAGGAAGTGTCACCGGACGATCTCTAAACATGTGGTCTCATGTTGAACGTTCGAAACGTTTGACGGGTTTTGTGTAGCCCGTTTCCAAGAGATTGATGGCAAGAGTGTTTGCCATAGAAACAATGACTCAGACCAACTCGGACCAATCACTGGTTACTGACCTCGTCTGGGTCCAACATGGTGGCTTCCATACACGAAAAATGGCGACTGAATTGACTTGTAGTTTTTGATTATCTGTATTTAAAACACATTTTTTGAATAAAGAGTTTTTTTGGTAGTCAGGAGGCTAAAGGAGTCAAGTTCGGCCTGCGCTTTTTTTCCATGTAGTTGCTGCTTCTTCTATGACCTTCTGGACGAACCCCCGTTGTGTTTTTGAAGTCATTCGTATTGGTCACACCTGAGAAGGTTCTCCGTGTCTCCACTGATCCAGCTCTCCTTCATGTGTGAATGATGCCTCTCACTGTGGTTTTCTGGAGGACATGTCGTGACTTCTTCTCATTTGCTCTCAGTTTCCTCTGATGGCGGATTAGTGTGATCCTTTTTTTAGTCTTAAACAGTTTGGGCTACGCGTGGGAAGTAAATTTAAGCTAGAAATTGCGATGTCACCAAATATTTAAGATTTAGGTAAAGAAACAAATATTTCTTCAAAGCCTTTAATAATTGACATAATTTCAACCCTGAAGTATCCCTGCTGATACTTTTTGTTTCTCGGTCAGAGAAATCAGTCGTGCGGCTGGAAAAGTGGTCACAGGAGTCATGGAAGAGGAAAATGTTGGAAACAATTCACAGTAAATAAATCTATGGGTTTTTTCCAGCTTTTTAAGCCATCTTTTTATTTTTATTTTACTACAATAACACAGAGCTCGTCTCTTTTCATTAACTCAGGGCCCTGACGTTCGTGTACCCATATGGAGCCACTTTGAGTGTGATGAAACCTGTCGCCGCCGTTCTGTCTACGGGTTCCGTCTGCTTCCCACTCCACAGGCCTGTCCTGGCCTTCTATCAGGGAAAGGTTTGTGGGGTTTTTTGTGGGGTACACCCTGGACGGGTCGCTAGTTCCTTCACACGGCAACACAACCACACACTGATATGACTGACGCTTCATTTGTCTTAAAGGAATCTGGCAAACTGGCCGTCTCCGGCTCCTGTCACATGTTCAGTGATCAGTACATAGACAAAGAGGAGAACAGTAAGATCTTGGTGAGTCCTGCTGACAGCTACAGTGCATTTATTGAAACCAAAACAAAAATCAAAGGAGCAACAGTTTTGTGTTTCTGCTTCATTTTATTCCAGGACGTCCTCCTTCAGTGGCTCTTGACCGACAACATTCACCTGAATCAGATCGACGCTGAAGATCCAGAGGTTTGAGTACAACTCGCTGTCAGAGCAGAACCAATGGTCCAGAACGAGCTGATTTTCTTGTTCTTCCCTGCGCTCCACAGATCTCCGATTACACCATGCTGCCGGACACAGCCTGGCTGTCTGAACAGCTCCGCGTCTGCCTGCAGGAGGGGGACGAGATTCCCCGAGACTTCACGTCCCTCTTCGACATGTCTCTGTTCAGTCTGTCCACAGACACGCTGCCTCAAGTCTTAAAGTGCGAACTACAACCCACATCAGCTCCCTGCTGGCTTTGATCACAGTTAACACGTTTCTTCATTTTCTTTTAGTGCTTATAAGCAGCTGAACGTCAAAGGCGAGCCGCTTCAGCTGATTGCACCCCAGTTTGAAACCCCCCTCCCTCAGCTCCAGCCTGCTGTAAGTTCAGTTTTCATTTCAAGAGAAAAGTTCACCTCAGATTTGTTTTTCCTGAAGCTTTGTGATTTCTTTTTTTTAACTTTTTTTCTCTCAGGTTTTCCCGCCTGCCTTCAACGATCTTCCTCCCCCCATGTTGGACCTGTTTGATCTTGATGAAGGATTTTCATCTGAGAAAGTGCGCCTGGCGCAGCTCACCAATAAGTGTAAGAGCCTCAGTTATAGAAGCTTTCTACGGCCAAAAAGTAACAAAATCCTTACAAACGTACGTAATATTTAAATTCCCATTCCGATCACCTTTTGATCTTTTTTAAAAGCGTTCCCGGTGGTCTTTTGATTAGGATTTTTAGACAAATCAAAAAACTGTGTCGTTTTCTAGGACATAGTTTCTGCAGAGCAGCAGTGGCTCATTGGGAATTCCCCTCTGAGTTGTGGGCTGGATCCTTGGTGCAGAAGAACTCCGCCCCCCTTTGCTTCCCCATTTCTGAGAGCTTGGAGCACTACTCAGAATTGCAGTTTTTATCATCACTTTCTTTATGCATGTTCTCCATCATCAGAAAAATGCCACACGAACATGTTAAAAACACTTAAATATAATTTTCATCGGAGAGGGTCTGTAATGAAAAAAAATCTGGTTGAAGATCCAGTCTTCAAGGAACATTTTCCCCTGAAATAGAACCTTCATAAGCAGCTGCACAAAGTTATGAAATGGCAGAAAAATGAGACATTTTGATGGAAAAACCAAATACTACAGGAACTTCACAGGACATGACTCATGTAAAACAGACTAAACCTGATTTCTGCACCTCTCAGTACAGAATGAAGTGAAATGTTAAACTGCGTTTTTGAAATTTCATATCAACTGTTCTGTTTGGTGGCCCTGAAGTGCAAATCCAATTAACCAATCACTCAGTGCAAAACATATTAAATATTATAGCAACAATTAAAAGAGCAAAACAAATTTAGAAAAACAAAATGTAATTCCAAAAACGCAAAAGATCCCAAGAAAATTAAATCTATTTTAAAATCATTTCCACCAATATTTTGTGATTATGCAGTTTTTAGCCAAACTCAAAAACCTGTGTTGTCTTCTGGAACATAGTTTCTGCAGAGCGGCAAGAGTTCAGTAGAAATTCACCTGAGTTGTGGGCGACCCCGCCCCCCTTCCCCTCCCTGTTGCTGAAAGCTTGGTGCCCACTCAGTGTATTTTCTACATCACCAATGAGCCCTCTTTCAAAGGACATTTCGTTTGCTCCTGATTTAACAATTTGAAGAAAAAAAAAATACTTGAATGCAATTTTGAGCTCAATTTTTCTTATTTCAGAGAAATGCCACAAGAACATGAAAAAACACTGAAAACAGGATTCTCATGGGACTGGATCTTAATGATTTAGAATATTCCTTTAAAGTATTTGTTTTTGGACAAAAGTAGAACCTTTGAGGTCCTCGGTTTTTTGTTTTAGGTACTGATGATGACCTGGAATTTTACATTCGTAAGTGTGGAGAAATTCTTGGCGTCACACCCAAACTGGGCAAACCGATGGATGCCAAACACGTCATGGAGCATGTGTTTTTCCAAGTGGTCCAGTTCAAAAAGCTCAACCAGGTGATACTTTTTTCAATTCTTGAATAAAGTGAACAGATTTATGAACAAACTGTCTAAAAGGACTTTTTTTTTTTTTAAAGGAGCATGATGGAGACACAGAAGAACGCCTAACTCCTCTTTAACAGCCGTGTGGCTTTGAGGAGCTTCTTTGTAAATGTTCAATATCATTTGTACACAGTTTGTTAAACTCTTTTTCCTTTATTTGGACACATTAAGACACATTGTGCTGCAGAATAGAGATCAAAGCCAGGTTTCGGATTCAAGTGGAAACTTCAGGGGCCGAATGCTGAGGGTTTGGGCTCCACGTTGGCTCCTGAGAGTTGGCCTCCATGCAGAACATGGGGCTGTTCTCCGCTTTAATCAGGGACACGTCCCAGGAGACCTGCAACGCCGTGAGGTCACCGTACGACCTGTCGAAACCAGCAGCATTTTTGGGCTTCTGGAGGAGGACGTGAGGAGTGGAGAAATTCCCCTGGACAGGAACGCTCAGTTTATCACAGGCATCCGCCGCCTGAGAGTTGGAACCGTGCAGCAACAATCCCCGACAGGGAGAGACGATATCGGAGAGGCAAAGCGACGCCAGCATGGACGCCTGGCTGTCAGACCGGTCAGCCACCAGGTCGCAGGATATCTTTGATGTGGAGAGCTGTTCCAGAGACAGAGCGGCCAGTAAACTCTGTTCCCCAAAAAACCTCTTGTCAAAGTCTGACGGAGAGGAGCATTGAGAGCTCTTCAGATCTGGAATGGAAGATGCTGCATCAATGTGGGAATCAGCTGTCAGGAGGAAGGCAGAAAACCCCATACCTTTAAAGACAAAAGTGCTCTCCATCCCGACTGTAGATGTTCAGGCCGAAGCCTCCTGGGTTTTAACCTGCCTTGTTAATTGGCTCAGCTGTTGCATGATTAGCTGAACAGAGACTTCCTGCTGCACGAAGTCTGATTCAGTTGGATTTCCTTCAAGAAAATAAAAGACTTTTTGTCATCTATTTATATAAACTTACATGTATTCACTAATATGCAAGGTAATGCTTTCAGCATAAATTGTTTTTAATCACAAGTAAATGTATTCTACTAATATAAAAAAGCAATTTTTCAAATTTTGGCATCTAGGTGTTTGTTTTGCTGCTAGTACAAGCATTTTAAAGTGAAATTAGGACCAAAGGTAAACGTTAAATAAACTCACTGCTGAAAGAGGTAGCCTAAGAATTGGAAGGGAATACTAATCTTAAAAAGAAAATCACTAGAAAGAAGGAAAAAGATCAGCTTGCAATTTTTACTTAACTAGAAATCTTACAAGAAGACAAAAATCTAGAAATGAGGAGTTCCACACAAGGATTCAAAAGGGAAAAATAAGCTAAAAAAGCTAACTTAAAATTACTTCAAATTATTAATTCCAATTATTTATATATATATGTATGTGTATATATATATATATATATACATATATATATATATATGTATGTATGTCTATAAAATAAGGTTTTAAATCTCTGTCAAATACTTTGCAGTGTATATGAAGCAGACCTAAATGATTCTTGTTTTAGGATCTTAAAAAGCAAAATATTAACTAATCATTTATCTTAGCTTTTAACAAGAGTGCATACAGGTATGTGCTTTTTCTATTAATGTATCAAAACTTTATTATTTGAATCAAACTTTATTCTAATCATTTATTATTATCAATAAACATTTTTTCTTCTTAGTTTACATTTGCAACTACTAGTAAATAAAATACATTTAAGTTTATTTTGCTTCTATATTGTTTTCTTTGTTTATTTTGACTGGTTGATTTAAACCTAGTTTTTAAAAATACATATATAGGTTTACATGACACTTTTAGTAGAATTTCCTTTATTTTTTAAAATGAATTCAACTTTGAATCTTTTTTATCACCCTTGATTTTTCTTGTTCAAACATTCCAGTCATATACCAACAACTTTATTTATGGATGTATTTAATTGCTGTATTGATATCCCGCGGGTTTTCATAACACGATTACCTTTTTATCAGCACATTTTCCTTCTGATCCTTTTATTTTCTATTGCTTTTGTAACTTTATTATTTCTTTTAGGGCGATGTATCTTTGCCTTGATCATTTTTTTAAACTGTATATAACAGAGGAACTCCTTAAACGCATTTTTTGTTATGAAGCTTAAATATAAAAATGTACATAAATAAAGCTGTCAGGCTATAGGAAAACAGTATAAAAGCTATAAATTGTGTTTTACACAAAAACATTTTTGAAATTGTATTGGGTGAAGTATTTTTAAATACATTTTTACATGAAGTTTTTTTTTTCATTTAATTTTTTTAGTTGTACAAATAATAATTTTAATACCTAGTTAAACAATGTTTTGATTAAACCAAACATTACATTATTTTTTTAATGCTGTATGTTAACATTTTATTTTGAAGGTGGTTCGATGCTTTCTGCGCAGATCTACTGAGCACCTACGTCACTTGAGAGTCAGTAGTACGGATAAGGGCGCGAGATAGAAATAGCGGCGCGCGGTCAAAGCTCGCGCTTAGCTGTCGTCGCGGTTCTCCGGCTCTTTTTATTTTGCTTTAAACTATAGTGGAGATTCTTCCACCAGAACCGGACATCCCGCAGCGGCCCAGCCGTGTCACCTGAAGGCTTTTGCCGCAAACACCTGCAGCCCAGTCCGGGGAAGTCCACGTCTGACCCAAAACAGGGAAATGTCATCGTGGGCGCGCGGGTAAGATCTGTATTTTTGCTGTCTTTTGATTTGTTTTATGTTGAATCGGTAGATTTCTGCTCCGATCGGTTTGAATGGTTGTTTGCGCGGACTCGTGGCTGCCGCTCTTTTCCGGACTTGGCTCAAAACCCAGACCAGAGTCGCTGCCGGTACTTTTCCAGATCGCTGCTTCCTGTCAGAGAAGCAGAGCCGCAATCCCGCGGATCCGGTTTGTCTTCGGCGCCTTCAGGGTCTAATCTGTCGATTGTCCCGTCAGGGAGGACGTGGAGGAGGCCGCGCATCCGGACACGGACTCCGATCTGACGGAGTTCAGGGATGGAGGGAAAGTAAAGGTCAGATGGACGCAGGAGGAGGTAAACGTTCACCCCGGGGCCTGTGCTTCTACCAGCCTTCGTTATCCTGCAGCGAAAATCCTGATTTTTGTTTCTTTGTTTTTGCAGGACGACAAACTCAAAAGTCTGGTTCAAAAATTAGGGACAAATGACTGGAAACGAATCTGCAGCCACCTCCAAGTAAGTGTAATGGAGGTTCAACTGTCTGATCATCACTTTGTGTTGCACTGTAAGAACATTTATTCATGAAATCTTTGAAATCTAATTCTTATACAGGGGCGGAGCTACAACGGGGAAAGGGGGACCCCTCCCCCAACAAAAAGCTTTGCCCTCTCATTTTTGAACAAAAATAGTGAATAAAAACACCAAAATAACATAAAATAAAAACATAACATTACATGAATTCAAAATTCAATAAAAAATCTTCAAAATTCTCCCCCCAACCCCCAATTAAAATGTTCTGGCTCCGCCACTGCTTTTATAATCAGGTATAAGCACAAAACCACTATTTAACCATTAAATAGTGTTCTGTGTTAACTTTATATTATTTTAATATAAATCTCAACAATTTTATCATCAAATCATTTTAACCTACCAGTACATTAATTTTTTTTTTTTTTTTTACAATATTTTCCCTTTGAAATCCCAGTTTTCCTTTTAGAATTGAATTCCAATTCAACTTAATCCCATTTAAAATGTATAGAATTTGCTTTAATTGTGATTAACAGAAAAGAAGACATTGATTTTAGTTCTTTGGATTCAGTCAAAGGTTGGGCAACAGCTTTTTTTTATTGAACTTTTCTCACCCAAAATGCATCACAGCATTTCAAAACTGAGATTAAAAGAGTATTTTTTTTTTCATATGCGGAAAAAATACAGAACAAAGTCGGACTAAAAAGGCTTAATAGTTTTTACCTGCACATACATTTTTGGTGACAAAAGAAGGGAAAAACGAGTTACTTGATATAAACAGTTTAATCTTTACCAGCAGAGAAAAGGTTGCGTTTGGACATTCAGTATTTTAGAGGGGAGAAAAATGTTGCTTTGAGGTTGTTTATAGTCAGGAATAAACATTATAATACGCTAAGAAGTTAATTCTGTGTGATATAGGCAGTTTACAGTCATTTAGATAATAAAATATGTGAATTTTTGGTATTTAAGGAAAGAGGAATATTTTCAAGTTTCTTTTTTTTTTTTTTTTGGGTCTGTAAGTACTTTTTTGTCACAAAGATGTTGGAAAGGATCTTGACTTGATGGGGAACAGGTTTAGTTTGGGGTTTGCCAGGTCATCATTGAAAAAGAAGAAACTGTTCTCAACTGATCCACCTGGTAAAATAACGCTTGTTTTGTTGGTCCAGAATCACACGGACAACCAGTGTCAGCACCGCTGGTTTAAGGTTTTGGATCCCGAGCTGGTTAAAGGTCCGTGGACTAAAGAGGAAGATGAGAAGGTAAGCTGCTGTTCGATTAGCAAGTCAAGGCCTGGACCTGTTTTTGATGATATTTAAGTCGTGACGTCCTTGGAATCCTGCAGGTTATAGAGCTGGTGGGACTCTATGGCAACAAACAGTGGGCACTGGTGGCAAAGCATCTCAAGGGCAGACTGGGGAAGCAGTGCCGGGAGCGCTGGCACAACCACCTCAATCCTAACGTGAAGAAGTCATCGTGGACGCCCGAGGAGGACCTGATCATCTACAAGGCTCACTGTCTGCTGGGAAACCGCTGGGCTGAGATCGCCAAGCTGCTCCCTGGAAGGTTCTTGACCCTTTAACACCAGAATTATCACCAGAAACACCTTAATAATGCATGCTCTTTGACATAACTCTTTGACCGTTAACACAATCAATGTAAGTAAGCTGATTCTCACATGGTGACAAGCAGCCTTGTGCCAGCTTTACATTAGTAAAGTGTTGCATATTGGCGCAAAGCTCCTTTTCTCCACTTCAGAACTTTTGACTGTGTATGAAAACTGGAGCAGGTGAGTGTGATGTCATGAATAGAAAATGACTTACTGGTTCGAGTGAACAGAAGTCAATTCAGCCACTATTTTTGCGCGATACAAATGCCGCCATGTTGAAGTCAGACGTCAGTGAGCAGTGATTGGTCCGAGTCAACGTTTCTGTGGCAACTACTATCGTCAGTCAGGAGTGAGCTTGTTGGAAGTCTGTAACAGGCTTGCACAAAAAATTGGCATCACGATAATCGCGTCACAAACAAAAATTGTAACCTGTGATAAATCGTTACCTTAAATGTTTACACATATCATAAAACATTCTAATGGAAGCTCGAAGTATTTAGTGAATCAAATAGAGCCTGTTACGCGTTTGACCAATCGGATGCAGTTTGATATAAGTTTATGATTGTTTAGTTTATGATATAAATAACTCGCTCTTACACAGTCGATGTTCAGAATCCGCTGGAATTTCGTTAATCGTGTAAACAGTTGAAAAGTTACGATAGTCGAAATAATGTCAACACTGCAGCTACAGCTCAGATGTTAGAGCGTTGAACAAAGGCCTACAAATTCCTGGGTTTGGAAACTTCTAAATATTCATGCCATATTTGTGGTAACAGGACAGACAATGCGGTAAAGAACCATTGGAACTCCACCATCAAGCGCAAGTTGGAGATGGGCTTCTATGCCAGCGAAGTGTGGAGAGCCAACGAGCTGGAGGACATAATGGCTCGTATCGGTAAAGACGTGCCGGTGGGTGAAGATCTCAAACGCTGGTTTTCGCTAGATTTTTTTCCCCAAGTAACTAAAGGTTTTGTTTTTTTAAATTATTATTATATATTCACGCAGACGACGGCTAGCTACTCCCAGGAAGCTCTGGAAACGGAGGAGGAGCAGAAATTCCAAAGTGGATCGGTGAGCAGCTGATCAAATCCGTTCATGACCCTTTATGGTTTGCGTTTAAACTCATGATGTTTACACAGCAGATGCAGGAAGCGTTGGCCTCTGCTGTGGAGAACACGGATGAAACCAAACCACTAAACTCCGCCCCCTCACCAAAAGACAGTCTGAGCCCTAAAACGGATGGAGAAATGAGCTGTGGCAGCTGGGTGGTGGATGGTTCTGGTTTCCTCTCCCCCACAGGCCCAGCTCTGAAGGAGGTTTTGGACCTGGTAGACGGGGTAAGATCAGATGTTTGTAAATGCTCCCTCAAATACTTGCAATTGCTTAGTTTGAGAGGACAAAAAGCAAGAAAACTTCTGCTTCAAGGACCTGGACGGGTGGTGCAACTTGACGGAGTTCCACCTTCCAGAGGACAGTCCCAGTCCAGAGCGCCACCAGTTCCGCCTGGAGGGCAGCGCTCTGCAGGAGCTGAGCAAAGGCAGCAAAGGGGAGCTCATCCCCATCTCTCCAGGCGGGATCACGCCACCCTCCATCCTGACCTGCCGCAACCTGAGAAGGGTGGCCTTGTCTCCGGACACAAGCCGCTCCATGACGCCCAAAAGCACCCCCGTCAAGCACCTGCCGTTTTCTCCCTCTCAGGTAAGCCTAGTCACAAAAGAAAACCGAAAATGCTTTTTTCGGTTTCTCCATTTAATGCAGTTTGTTCTTCCAGTTCCTGAACATGTGGACCAAGCAGGACCCTCATGACCTGGAGAATCCCTCTCTCACGTCCACGCCAGTGTGCAGCCAGAAAGCCATTGTCACCACGCCGCTGCAGCGTGAGAAGACGCCGCTCACACAGAAAGAAAACTCTTTGTGAGTCTGTCTGATTTCAGTTTTTTTCTGTAGGGTTGATTTAGCCGAATGTCTCAGTTTGTTGGAGTCAGAATGCGTGGCACCAGCAGCTGACCTGATGCCTTATGCTACGTTCACATCACCCTCTGCTATGCGCTTTCAATTGACCTCTTCCTATGAAGAGTCTTTGTAAACGCGCATTTTAGGCTTTTGTGATCAAAACTCTCACCTCCTGTGCTGGGCCCCCTGGCGCGGCAGGAGGGCTATTCTTCAGGCTGGGCTGGAACTTGCATTCTCCATACTCCTGTGCCCCCCTGCTCTCTGACGTCAGGGGCCCCTGTGGCAGTTCTGCTGGCCCTGGTCTGGTTAGCGGATGCCGATTGCATGGCGGGTGGATTTCCTCAATCTGCTATCCCGCGCCGGTGTCTTGGGAGCCCCGGCTACCCCTGCAGTCTTGCCTTCGCCTTTCTTGAATGCACATCACATCGAGTGAGAATCAAGTGCACTTTTCTGCAGCCCTCCACAAACCCAGACAACCCAAAAACTTGCATCGGTTCATGCGCCTCATGCTGCGTCCACACAGCAGTCTTTAATGCGTGTTTAGCATTTGGTGTTTACGCTGGATTGTTGTTACCTGATGCTAGCATGTGTCTTGATGTGAAATGTTGAAGCGGTGCAAATCTCGCTTTTCACGTTAGGCTTTTTCTTACACTGCTCTATTCCGATATGAAAGACTTGGTGTCGTATAATTCAGAAATCACAATAATTAATTTCTCCTCCGTGATAAGTTTTCAAATGGTTGGCACTTTCGTGAATTAAAGAGGGCGCCATCCATACATCACTACCAACTCCGAGAACCTGGTTGTCAAAGTTCAACTGGTTTAAGTTTCAACGTGCGGCCATTAAACGTGCGTTTGTACGTGGAGTCCAGTAAACATGACATAAAAACGTGCCTAGTGGCGCATTGAATGCCTTGAATGCGCGTTTAGAGACTTTTCGTTGAAAGTGGTCGCTTGAACGTGCTTTGCCGGGTGCGGTGTGAATGTAGCTTCAAAGTAAAAATATAGACAGAGTATCTAAAAAAAATATATAAGCTTTAATTAGTTAAATTACTTTTTTGTGACTGTTTGTTTATTTTTGTTGTTGTTTAGGTTTGTTACTCCAAACCACAAGTCTGAGCTCTGCACGACTCCACGAACGCCGACGCCGTTCAAAAATGCTCTGGAGAAATATGGACCTCTGCCGCCGCTGGTGGGAGCAGAACTTTGGTTCTCTTTTTCTTTTCTTTTTTTTCTAATCAGAAACATTACTGTTTATTCTTAAGAGTTTGTTTGTTTGTTTTTGCTGTTTCTTAGCCTCAAACTCCAAACCTGGAAGACGACATCAACGAGGTCATCCTAAGGGACTCTGGGATGGAGCTGGTTGTCGTACGTACAACTCCGCCGGAGCAGAAACGCAAAATGACGGTAAAAAAATAAAGCCTTCATGCTTAAATCACTTTTGTAATGCTTTCCTTTTGAGGCTCCTTTAAACAGTAGACCATATCAACATTATTCTAACACTTTTAGATTTTATATCAGGGGAAAATTATAACCTGATTCATTTGATAATTTTTAAACATTCAGAGAATTCATCTAAAATCTAATAACATTAGTTTATTTTGAAATTTACTTTTAAAATAATGTATTATTATTTATTAAATACATTTATTAAACTCTAGTAGAAAAACTGCTGCATATTCAGATTTAAATTTTAAATTAAAAAAAAATCCAGTTTAGTACCAGCTGCAAAGTTAAACTCATCTTAGGGATTTCACATCATCACCGTAACTCCTCGAGCATCATTGGGAAGCTACTTGAGAAGTAACGTTGGAATCAACAGTTGTAGATTTTTATTGTCGTTAGCGTAGCGAGCTTGCAAAAGTGGCTTTTCTCCGTTGCTCAAACATTTTTTTCCCGAATATTGTAAAAATTAAATGCATGAGTTGTTGGGTCAAGCTGAACAAAACAATAACAACGAAACACAAAATATATTAGGAGTCTGGGTTTAACAAAAAAAAAACAGTTGTCAAGCAAATCCAAAAACGTACTTTTGCCAATTCTTCTGAAAATTACACCGACATGTTCGTCACCCCCAGGCGACCAAAAAATGAAAAGGTTGCTATGGAATAAAACCATCAGAAAAACTGATGGGAGGGGTGTGTGTGTGTGTGTGTGTGTGTGTAACAGCTTCTCAGCCAATGAGGGCGGGGCCATATGACACTGCTCACAGCTCACATTTTTTTTGGGGTAATTTATTGAAATATTTTTCAGAGTTTCTTCGGTTTTGGTAACTTTAAATGGTCAAACTTGGGTGAAGTGACAGAAACAAAATTAATCTTCTGTAAAAGTAATCTTTTACTTTGCCTCTTCCATCCTCTGCGTCAGCATCGTCCCCCCATGAAGAAAGTGCGGAAATCTCTGGCTCTGGATGTCCTGGACTGCCAGCTGGCACACTCGTCCAAACGCAAGTCCACGAGGGCGGACGCCAGACTCAGCATGACGGTGAAGCATGCGTTTGTTATGTCACCCGCGCAGGTTCAACCAACGCTCATTCTTTTCTCTTTCTTCTGGTTTGGCCTCAGGAGGAACCCGTTCTCGTCTCCCTGAACTCCCCGTCGTTCGGCAGCAAACGGCATGAGAGCATCCTGGATCAGGGCTTCCTGCTGGGGCCCAGCGACAGCGTTGTATTTCCCACCACAGTGCTCCCTGTTCCTGTAAGTCCTTTCTTTTAAACTAAAAACATAGATATTTATATGAATCATTCTTTAACTGATACCAGTTTTTCTTCTCCAGATGTCCAAAGAGTGGGAGAAGGTTGTTTGTGGACAAACTAAAGACCAGCTCATCATGACGGAGAAAGCCAGGCACTACCTTCGCTCTCTGAAGACTCATCCACCCAACCGGGCTCTGATCCTGTCCTGACCCGTCCGGAACACTTTGCTGTTCCTGTGGTGCTCTGATTGTAGTGCAGAAAACGGTGTAGGGTTAGTCATGTTTTGGAAACAGCAATAGACTACAGCCTTGTGGCTCTGCTGACAGAACGGTGCAGTGAGGTTTGAAGTCGCTGCTTCTCCTCACTTTTTTCACTGTTTCCAATTTAGTGTTTTGAGGGGGAAAAAAAACTATGAATGTTTACAAAAAATCAGGGGTAAAAACTTCATAAAAGATTTTCAATCTATTAGGAGCTTGGAGGTCAGTTCTAGTTCAGCAGAAGAACTGTCTTTACTATAGGTGACTGTAGAGTTCTTTCTAAATCTGTCTAAATACGGCTGACTTGTTATTGTTTTTGCAGAAAATGGATGTCACTTACTGCAACAATGTTTTATAGTCATTTGTAAATATTCTGTGTATTTTATATGAGAAAATAACAGTAATATGTTCAATGCAAATAAATGATTCAAAAACGAACTTGAACTTCAAATCTATGAAAAACCTGAAGTTCTTTGGTTCCAAAGTCTTTACTTTGAGTTGCAGCTTCATTTTATTATAGGGACTTGAGAACTGCAAGAATGTGATCTGATTTTCTCTGACAGAAGGGTTTCAGCTTTGTTTTGGAGAAGCAGACTGAAGAAAAAGACATGCATCTGCTGAGTTTTGCTATTTATAAAAAATGCTTTAAGGTTGATTTAGTTCTGGCTTCAATGTGAGCACTAAAACCCAGATCTGAGTCTCTTATTTCTAACATGTCTTAAAGTCCCACATCTTTTTATGGCGTTCCCAGTGGTCTTTTTATTATAATTATGACAAAATGCAAAAACCTCGTTTTCTAGGGCCTAGTTTCCTGTGATGGGGTTATTCACCTCCTGAGTTGTGGGCTGGACCATTGGGGTGGAGCATACGTTCTCCATCATTAGAAAAATCCCACACAACTAATAAACCATTTTCATTCGAGTCCGTCTTAAAGAAATAAAAGCTCTTCTGTAACCTTCATTCCTTGATTCTTCTTTTTTACAAATATTTGGTGAGAGGTCAAAAAAGCTGAATGTCATCTGCATCACTGATGTGATCCATTAGTTTGCATGTTCTTACTCAGAAATATCATTAGTTAAACAGCAAAGGTCCAAGAACGGAACCCTGAGGGACTGCATGACACTGAGACTTTCAGGTCTTTTATTAAGACTGCTGCTCTATAGCCTGCTGCAAACCTGGACAAGAGGCTGGTTGTGTTAAAAAAGGTTGTGCACTCACACAAAGAATGCTTTTCCTAATATCTTTCCAGTAAAAGGAAAGTTAATAAGCTAAATTGCAAATACACTAAACCGAAATGACATGGAAATGTACCTCCTGATTTTATCAAGCATATGTTAAAGGTTAAGTATTTAGGCTTTAATTAAGAGAAACAAACACCAAATTAAAAATATTTGTAATGTAGTTAAATGCACGGATTAAAAACGTAATGCCTAAATACATGTACATACAATATTTGAAACACAATTACTGTAAATAAATTAAAAAATGATATAATAGAAAATAGCAGTTTCACTTGCTTTGTTACCAGATAAGCAGAGGACACAACAATACATTAGAAGATTTTAAATCTTTTTTATTTTTATTTTAAAAGATACAAAAAAAAAACATATATCTTATCCCTACTTTCATCAATTACTTATCTATTTAGCAAAAATCTCATAAGTAAAGTTAAAAAGTTGCAAACAAGTTTTTTAAAGGAGAATATTTGGAAGAATTCCTCTGACTAAAATGGAAAAGATTAGTTTACTCAGCTTATGGTGTGGCCATCTCTGACACTCATATTAAGAATATTAACCAAATTCAATGCGACTTTATGTGGAATAATAAACAGAGTTTAATTCGTAAAAATGATATAATTAAACCAATTGGGGGGGGGGGGGGGGGGTGTATGAATGGAGCAATTAAACTACAACGGCACAAATTAAAAATCCTTAAAAACAAACACTCAATTTGGTTCTTGATCCGGTCTTATCTTTTTCAGAGGGTTGGGGGGAAAGACTTTCCTAAAATAGAATTTTGATCCGTTTAAATTATCTATGAAGCCATCCAGTTTACATAAGCAGGTCTTGGCATTATTGGAAAATGATCTGTACTCACAATTTCAGTCCAAATATCACAACAATTTGGAACAATAAATTAGTTTTATACACACAGTGATCAGTCTTTTATAAAAGCTGGATGCATCGAGGTGTATGGGCAATTGTCCACCTGATGGACAGTAATGGTATTTTCTTTGATCATGAAGATTTTAAAATTACATTTCATTTGGAGTGTAGTTTACAGCATATTATCAAGTAATCAAATTGATCTAATTCTCCACAAAAATGAACAACCTCATGACATTTATAAAAGAGATGCTTTGGCGTTTTTATGTCATGTTTACATATTTGATACACATTGTCTTGAATATTAAATCTTAAATGCAGAAATTCTTTTTAGGGGTAAACATTGTTAATTGTGTTGAAATGGACCTCTTTCAGTGTTTGGCAGAAGGGGAAATAAAAATAAATTTGATCTAATATTACAAGCATCATTTTTTGGAAAAAATTGGGGACATAGTTTTCCTTTTAAAAGGTAGATGTGATCTTTGCTTACCCTTTAATCTATTAATCTATATGTCAAGGATGCTCTTAAAAGTTTATTATGACACTTTAGATCTGACAGGCAGACATTGTCAAATCGCATTTTAATAGAAAATCAATGCCTCCAACTTCATCAAGTAGGTATGAAGGTACAGAAAAGCAGAGTGAATGCTTGTTATTTAATAAAGTTTTTTTAGCCATTGCAATTTAATAACTTCATTCATCTCCTCAAAATCAATAACATTTAACCCTCCCTCCTCAATTGGTTAAACTATGTCATTTTTTTTCTAATTAGGTGTAGCTTATTATTCCAAACGATGTCAGGTGTCAGGGATAGCCGCAGCATATGCTGGGTAAATTAGTCTCGAAATGCTCTCTATTTTTGTTGATAAAATTCTAACAAAAAATAAAATGTTTCTTTGCAACTAACTGTTTAAAATCTTTTGGTTTTTGTCAGTTACTAATTGAATACTTGCAGCTAGGTTCTCTTGAAACAATTGAACAACTTTACCGCTGGCTTTTATTCTGAAATATTACCCGGAAATCCTTCTTCCTCTGACAGCTTGAGACACCGGAAGCATTTGTGGCTTTCGGTGACGCTGCATTAGGCTGCTCGACATGGACCCTTTCAGTGAGTGCTCATTCGTGTTTCTGTAAAATGTATCTATATATTTGAAATTTGTTGCTCATTTGCGTTTTTTGTGACTTTATCAAACCATGAGGTGCAGAATATTTTATAAATTAACTTTCAATTCGTGCAGAGGCCGTCTTTACTCACGCTAGCTTCCTAGCTGTACTGGCTGTTAGCAAGGAAGCTTCAATGAAAAACCTCGATTGAATAAAATTAAATTAAAGATATTAATATTTTTAGGTTTTATGAGAATAAACGTTTTTGACAAGAAATCGGGTAATCTCCTAAAGTCTTTTAAATAAACTCAGAAAAAAAGTCCAGATTTTAGCGAAAGATGTTGCTCGCAAACCACTGACTAAAAAGGGCATAAAAACTACAAAGTCTCTTTTTAAAAATTATTATATTTTCCCACACAAATTCTAATGCGGTGCATTCTGGTACATGTTTATACGTTGAAAACACAAAATAAGTCAACATTGAAGTAACCTTTTATTGATGGTTTACAGTTTAAATATTAATCATTTTCTCCCATGTTTGTGCTTTTTTTAAAAAAAGTTTTTTTTTTAAATAAATGCTAACTTTGTAGTTTGTACTAATTTAATAAATATTGTAATTTTTTAAATAAGAGATTTAAAACATGTTTCGGTGGTTTGCACTGCAACAAGAACGAACACGTGAAAATTAACTGTTTTATTTAGTTTTAGTTGAAGTTAACATTTTCATTTGAAAATAATCGTTTAGTGGTGCAAAAATAGGGATCACAGCAGCTTTTGTGAATGGAAATATGAAAATAATTGTTAAATAAGTCTGAAACTTTTTAAAGTATAATAAAACTAGATTTCCACCTAAACTACCGACTGGAAATGCAAAATTTTCACTTGCAAATGTAAAGTTATCCAAGGATTACAGAATGTCCATCTTGTGTTTTGTTTTTGTGAAACTCCCAGCCAAGTGTTTATGCCTCTAAGCTTCTTATTTCTCTCCTCTGAAGAGAATTAAACCTTAAAAATGGCCACACATGCCCATGGAGCATCATATCATGGCGAGGACAACAGCAAATTTGCAAAAAATAAACAAAACCTGAACGTGTATTTTTTTTTTTTTTTTTTTAGATAAGTAAAGAACATTTTTTATGCGTGGATCAGAGATTTGCATAGAAGTGTGGGCTTCATTATTCTTGCATCATAAGTTTAATTCTGTAATCTTTCAGTCTCAAATAACTTTACTTTGCTTAAAAGAAAAGACAATAAAACAAACACTGGTATTTACTGTGGTGGTGGTGGTGCGTGTGTGTGGGGGGGGTAAAGATGCTGGAATTGTGAGTCATCAGTTGTCTTTTTGTTGGATGGATGGATTGAAACTTTGAGTTTATAACGGAGAAATTGATTTACCATAGCTTGCAAAACAACCGGTAACGAAAGAAAAACACAAATATTGCTAATAAACAATAAATTGCACAATGAAGTGTGAAGTGAAGTTCTTTTTTTATGTGAAGATTTTTTGATTTTCTATCTGTATTATTTTGGAAACTCTTACAGTTCCTCTGCAGGCTGCTGATGAGATCCTCTTGTTCGTTGTTCAGGAGCTCACTCTTGGTTTTCGTTCTGCAGGACTGCTTGTCTTGCTCTTCCTCGGCCTGGTTCTTGGTGAAGCTCAGGCGCTCTCACCGTCGCACTACCTTTCCCAGTCTGACGTGGCACGGCTACAGAACCTCCTGAGCCGACCCTTCAATGACCTGGAGTCAGCGTACTATTCTGTTGTTGGTCTCAGTAAACTTGAAGCAGCTGTTCCTGATCATAAAGTGAGAAATAAACTTTATTTTAAGCTCTTCAACTTTAATTTTAGTTAATATGTTTAGAAATGTTCAATTGAACATTTTAACATTTGTTTATTTTAATGGATGTTTTAGGAAGTATGTCAGTTCCTGAAATCCCAGCTTGACCCCACCAGTGTCGACTCTCTGTTCTTTGCTGCTGAAACCAGTCAAGCCATCTCAGGATGCGAGGTTCACACATCTCCCTTCAGCCTCTTAACTTTATAAACATGCAGAAAATTTACGAGGACATTTTTTTTCTCTTTTTTAACAATTAGATTCCTGTTTCCAATGAAACCCGTGACATCCTCCTGGCTGTGGTCAGCGAAGACTCGTCCATGGCGCAGATCCACCGGGCCGTGAGTGCGCTCAGCTCTCTAGGGCTTCCCCTTGCGTCACAGGAGGTCGTTGGCGCCCTGACAGCTCGCATTAACAAGGAGGACAACGTAGTGGCGTAAGTATGAATCCTGCAGGCAAGGAGGACTTCTGATGTTTCAGAATCTGTATGAAACCCTGTTCTCTTTGGACAGCATCACCTTGGCGCTCCAAACGGCGTCTCGCCTTTCCCAGCAGGCACAACTTGGAGGAATTTTAGAGGAAATTGAGGTAATTTGAACGTTGTCCACTAGGTGGTGCTGTTATCTTTATTATTAGGGTAAAAAATGCCATCTTCTTCCCCTTTTTTTTTCAGGATCTCACAGCTCGCCTGGATGATCTTGGCGGCATTTATCTCCAGTTTGAAGAGGGACTGGAGGCGACCGCCCTGTTTGTGACGGCTGCGTATGCTCTGTCAGATCACATGGACATCGAACCCCCCTTTAAGGAGGTACAGTGGAAGGTTTTTCATGAACTTTTCTCTTTAGAGTTTATTCTCTAAAATTCATGTTTCCTCTGAAGGACCAGGTCATCCAGTTGGTGAACTCCGTCTTCAGCAAGAAATCCTGGGACTCTCTGGCTGAAGCCTTCAGCGTTGCAAGTGCCGCCGCTGCTCTGTCCAACAACCGCTTCCACGTTCCCGTCCTTGTGAACACTCAAGGTCCCGCCACAGTGTCCCATAGCCAGCCGACCCTGCAGGTAGATCTGGCACACAGGATGTCACACAGCGCTCCCCAAAGTTCCTGAACTCAAATAATCTCTCTGATTCACAGCTTCTGGTAACCGACGTCCTGTCTCGACCATTGAGGTCAGCCAACGTTCTCCTGGAATCCGCGCAGGCCATTCCCTCAAAGAGCATCGTCTTGAGCCAGACACCTTTCACTCTGAAGGAGTGCGTATACGAGAAACTCAGGGTGTAAAGTCCCTGTTTATTTTTGTTGTTCGTATGATTGCTTCGTCAAACATGAATAAAAGCCCCTTTTCTGTCCCGCAGTGACGTCTTTGAGCTAAACTTCATGGCGAAGCAGCCAGCCAGCGGATATTACCAGTTCTCTGTTGCTGTGACAGGAAACAGCCAGCTGGTTGCCAATCAGGTGGAGGTGAGATCTCCGTCACAAAAAAAACCCACTCATTTATTAGACTGAGATTTGAAGTTTGAGTTATTCTGATTATAAAACTGTTCTTTTGTTAAAATGTTTCACCAGAAGCTTTTGCTTGGAGCTTCACAGAAACCTGATTTGTTTCTTACTGTGCATCAATAATGGGTTTCTTAGTTACATTTTGTTACCGTATTTTATTTTTCTTAATGAGATGATCTTAAAATGGTAAACATTTTTTTAACCACTCCTGACATGACACTAAATTAAGAGGCTTTGTGTTTATTCAATCCTATTGTCAGAACTGTTTGTTATTGGATTAAGTTCAAACCACGTTCTTATCTTCTGCTGCACAGCAGAACCTATAGTTTCTGTTTAGAAGCAAAGTTCTTAAGTGAGAGAATTGTATAATAAGTGCAAGTAAATGTATTGCTTTAAGAGAATCTTTTTTTGACACTGAATTTTATTTTGAAAGGAACATGTAGGTGCTGCTGTCAAATTAAAATAAATCAAAAAATTAAGAAGCCTATTAAAAAAATCTAACACTGTTAGTGTAATTATCATGACTATTTACAAGTTACGTGTTATAAAAGGTCTAATGGTCGCCAAAAAAAAAAAAAATTATTGACAGTGTAGATTTTGCGTTTCTCTTTTGACAGTAAGAAACTGGACCAAATAGTTCTATCAGAGGCTGCAACACTTACACAGAACATCCTAAAAGTGTTTTTAAAAGAAATGAGACCTCTGTTGATGGTTGAAGATTTAAAGACATGATTGTGGAGCTGCACCCTGGCTACCCCCTAAATCACTTTTGCAAACTAATGAAGGAAAATTTATGAGGAGAAATAAAGTAAACCCATGTTCATAAAAATATTTATGTTTACTACTTCTATGGGAAGTTTAGACAATGATTTAGTGCAGGGTTCAGGAACCCTTTCATTTGCGAGCCAATTATGGCTTTTTGTTGTACTAGCATATAGCTTACCTTGGACCTTAGGCTTTTTATATTTCATAAAGTGAATTTGAAATTCATGAACTAGATATAAAATGTCAATTTCTGTGAATGCAGCATATGCTGAACACTAGTAGTACCATACATGATGCGAACCTCCATTGTTGGTACCCGCACTATCACCTTTTGGGACAAAAACTGCACATCATTTTACACAAACCATCGGTGACTAATCGACTTTTAAAATAATCGTTTGTGACAGCCCTAGTTAAAACCCTCACTAACAGCTGATGCAAACAGGAATTTCCATTTCTCTGAGCAGAACAAGCCGTTTGCTTCTTATTGAGCTTCTATGTTAGCAGTAACCCGTCTCATCTGCTCTGGTCACATGATGTTTCATTACTGTGTGACTGACATGAATCTGAACAACATTAATGTCAATTCTAAGCCAGAGAGTTGGAACCGACAAGCCTAGTTATTGGTTGGTATGAAAAGTTGAGAAATTTACTTTGAGGTAGAGACAAAAAAAAATCACTACATGTATTTGACTGACTGACATGGTGAAAATTGACAATGGTTGCTATGGACCATCATCTTCATAGAAGTTTCAATATTTAATTTAGGAGCTTTCATTTAAATTCATAAGTAAAGCACTATTCCAGACAGAAGTTTGATACCAGTTGGTATTTCTTTTATTTTAACTGAAGAAAAACTGCCTAACTTAAAGCTCTGTTTCACCTTTATAACATGTTATAAATGAGCTTTTCAATACTTTCTGAGCTGTTCTTTTAAACAAAAGCCATGTCATTCATGTTCACGTCTAGTTATACTTCAGCAGCTCCTTTGTCTAAGTTGTGGTTAAACCTGGACAGCTCCACTCTTCACGTCATTTATCGAGTGTGTTTTGACTCCAGCTTAAGGTGAAAGTGTCCACCGAGGTTGCCGTCACCAACATGGACCTCTCTGTGGTGGACAAAGATCAGAGCATTGGCACCAAGACCAGCAGGTCAGAAAATGCAGCATGAAAGCTTTTTTCTTCTGGCTGTCAGTGTAAAACACGTTACCTCTCATTTGGTCTCATAATCCAGGGTGGATTACCCTTCTAAAGCCAAGAGCTCATTCACAGCAGACAGCCACCAGAACTTTGCCATGTCCTTCCAGCTGGTTGACGTCAACACTGGACAGGAGCTTATCCCACACCAGGTTTGTAATTTCTGTCAACTGTGAATTGTTCCACTTGCATCTGTCATCACGCCACTATTCTATTACTGCACTTAACGATTGACCGAGACCATCACGGTCACTCAGACAATGTGAGTGTAATCAAAAAGTTTCCTCCTGTCTCCGTCACAGACATTTGTCCGGCTGCACAACCAGAAAACCGGCCAGGAGGTTGTGTTTGTGGCTGAGCCTGACAGCAAGAACCAGTACAAGTTTGAGTTGGACACAGCTGAGCGCAAGTCAGAGTTTGACTCCACCTCCGGTACCTATTCACTCTACCTCATTGTCGGGGACGCCACCTTAGAAAACCCCATTCTGTGGAACGTGGTGAGTGTCTGATGTAGATGGAGCTGAGGTGTTTCCCACCCGACGTCTGACGCTCTCCGGTGAAACTCTGTTTCCAACATTTCTGCAGGCTGATGTGGTCCTGAAGTTTGTGGATGAGGAAGCCCCGGCTACAGTTCAATCAAAGACCCTTTATGTCCCCAAACCAGAAATCCAGGTATGAGCACATTGTCAGGTTCCTTTATTTACATGTTGTAACCATTTAACATCAGAGATGTCGCTAAATAATACACACTCCTGGTGAACATAACTTTAGACCTACCGTAACTGACCTTTAACGCATTCAACGTGACAGAATCCGCTGATTCCCATCGACTGCGTAAATGCTTCACTACTGTAAAGTGTTTCATATCAGTGTACGGCTGCAGAATCAACTGAAAATACGTTCATTGCTTAAACGGTTGAAGAGATACGGTAGTTGAAAGAATGTAAGCACTGGAACTGAAGCTTCTGTGTTGAAGGGTTGAGTGTAGGGTTCACGTGAGGTCAGTGCAGGTGTCGAGGTGAGGCCTCTGTCACTCTGTCTCTTTGTTCTGCCTCGCTGCTCTACGGGAAATGACCCGTTTGGGGAGTCGCGGACAGGGAGATTTTTGTGACGGCTCCAGAGTTGTTAACAGAAGAACCTGAAACAAAACTGCTCTGTAGGACAGAAAACATCGTCATCTGTGGAATGCTTTACTGACAGATGAGGCTGCAATGATGCTCAGTGACAAAATAGTGTGGAACTATTAGCACTGTTCATTGTTACTGACTCGATTCACAAATCCATATCAATAATTCTATCAACAACAACGATATTTGTCCCTTAAACATGCTCAAAGGTTTTTCTGTTAACTTCCTGGTTCACTTGAGCAGTAAACAAAACATAAACGTCAGTGTTGCTTTGGATCATTTCATAACAAATCCTGGAACTGTTCTTTACAGTTTTTCCATTCTCAACGTTTTGCTGACTACAGTTCCAGCTGATAGATGAGAAGAAGACAGTAAATAAATAAAAATGTCACTGGAACAATAGGACACTAACAATCTAAACAGACAGCAGGGTTTCCAGCATCTTATATAAACTGACCTTTTTTTCCCCTTAATGGAAATACTAAAACTGCCAAAACAATTTCTCTACCATGCTGGCAAACAGTCTCATGATGTTACATAATTCATTGTGAAATTTTTGTAGCATTTTCATTTTTTCGTGTGATTAATCTTGATCTGTAATTAATTTATTTAGTATCTAACTTAATAACTGCTGTGAAAAGCCTCATTTTGAGATATTTTCTTTTAAATCTGCGACACCGTGCCACAGTAAAAGCTCAAAATGCAATTTAAAAAGTGGCATGATGAAATGTTCTATTATCACAGACTTCCAATACACGGAGGTATTATTTCTTCTGAGCAATCAATAAAAATATTGACCACAAACGTCTTTACATGTGTTGACATGTCCTATTCCACAGTACCGTCCAAGGCAATCAGCCCTCCAGTGTATCCCATTAATTTCTGATAACAAACACCATCCTTACAGATAATTGTGACATTGTTCTGGGTTAATTCTGTTAAAAACTACAAAGTCTCACTTTGATGATGTCACATCAGTGACGTGTCGTGAACAAGGACACTGAGAACGATGAGACGCTTTCAGCTGAGTTTAAATAAACTTTTGTTTTATGTTTGAGAACACAATAGTCATAGATTAAATATGAGATTAACGCTAAAAAAAAAAAAACAACTTGTTTTTCTAATCAGTGAATCGTGATCAACGTGATAATTTGACACTCCTAATATTGGGATATATAGTACCGTGAAGTGTATTGTGATATGGATCGTATCGCCACACTCTTGCCAAAACGCAGCCCTATTATACAGAACCACAGCTGCTAAGCAGTATTTTCACATTAAAGTCACATTTTCTCAGCCTAAATTCTGTATTTTGATTAAATATCTGTTGGATTAACATTTACTTGATCATTTAGGGGAAAAAACACTTAAGTCTTGCTTCTCCGTCTCTTTGGTCGTTTGTGTGCAGCATCTGTTTAGGGAGCCGGAGAAGAAGCCTCCAACCGTGGTCTCCAACACCTTCACTGGACTGGTTCTGTCTCCTCTTCTGCTGCTGCTCATCCTGGTGAGGTTACGCAACCACGCTTCCTATTGTGCAGAAGTCCTCCGTAACCTTGTTTATAAACAAACAAAACCCGTCTCTGTTGTTGCCGATGGCCACGTTTCTAATGGAGCGTTCGTTTGTATTTATTGTTCTTCTGTCTGACCTCTTTAGTCTCATTCATTGAGTCTCTGACGAAGAGCTTTTCTGTTTAATTAGGAAGCTCGTTTCAATTTCCAATCACAAAAGTGCTGTTTTCCACTGATGACTAACTGTTATTGTTCCACGCCATCCGCGTGTCTTTCGTTTGTTTGCACACTAATTTATTTTTATTTGTTCCCTCCCTTTGTCCTCTGCAGTGGTTGAAGCTCGGAGCGAACATCTCCAACTTCAGCTTCTCTCCCAGCACCATCTTGTTTCACGCCGGTCACGCAGGTCAGAGCTCCTCGCTTTTTTATTTCTTCAGTTTGTTGGACGTGTGATTGACTTTTTTATCAACAAGAAATAATCTGAGTAGTTTAAAAAAAAGTATGATGGGAATCAGTAAAAGAACTTTTGACTGTGTATGAGAATCCAAATTTTTCCTCTACCCCTATGGCTTCTCCATATCCCTACATTTAGGGATTTTTAGGGAATTTGGACATTACAAACACTTAATAGTCGCCGGTCATCTACATTAGTGCAAAGCTACCAGCGCTTGGAAAATACACATCAGTTTTCTAACTTTAAAAAGTGACGCTATGAACAAAAAGTCATTACTCGCATTCAAATGTAAGCTTCTGCGCCTCAGAGCACACCCATGTGACACGGATCACCGTGCCGGTGCCGTGCCAGCTCTAAGTCCCTACGCCTTCTCCTTAAAAAACAGTTTTGGACACCAATGCCGCTCCAAATGCCTCTACAATTGGAGGGATGGGAAGAATTCAAATCGCTAAATCCATTGAATTCATCTCGGTCTGTGCCACTTTGGAACAAGTGCCCCCTAGTTGTTGTGAGTGGGAAATTAACAAACATATTGTGAGTCTATTAAAAAAAAAAAAAAAATCACATTCTAGTCTGACCTGAGTATAAGTCACACCCCCCGGGTCAAACTGTGCAAAAAAAAAAAACCACGTCTTGTGCTCTTGCTTAACTATTGCAATGTTGGTGATAAGAGGAAGTGGCAAAAGATTTGCGCTGGTAGGGTACCAATCTGGTTTCGGGTACTGATCACATAGCAACCCCACTTTCTGATGAGGACCACAGAAGCTGAGGTTTCTGTCTTTTGCTTTGAGATTTGAATCTCAGTCTAAAGCTACAGACACACAGGGCATGTGACACGCGTTCAAGAATGCGCTGAACGTTGGTTCTTGAATGCGCATTTAGCCCATGGTGGTCACACTGGACAGGAAGAAGTTTCTTTTTCTACTGACTAACACATGTCTGCCACATACAGCTGTAAGAGGTTTGATGTTGAAGCGGTGCAAATCTTGCTCCAGGCTTTTTCTGTCAGACTCTGTGTCATAGAAGCCCATCCGGGCACAAACCGCAATTATTAATTTTGTCCTTCACTTCCGTGAATTAAAAGGGATGGCATCTATACGTCTCTACCAAATCCAAGTCTGATTGGTCAAAGTTGGACATGGTCTAACTGGCGTTCAGCGGCAGCTGGATTTATCTGTAGAGCCTAAAAACAGAGCAGAAACTTGAGTAGCTATATGTGAACGCAGGAGTTTTGAACGTGGAAGCCTCAAACTCGCACATTTACATAGGCTTTTACAAGAAGCGGTCACCTGAACGTGCGTTTGCTGAGGTCTGTGTGAACATAAATGAAGCAACGCCGTGTGAACAATCCAACCATTCTGGATAGACCAAATGCTCCTGTAGAAGTTTCAGTGGCAGTGCTTTCCCATCGGGCTTTTTTTTTCTTGAGTTTTTTACTCCTTGCTCCTGCAACTGGCGGTAAAGGTGGTCTTTCCTCTGTCATTCCAGCTCTGCTTGGTCTCATGTACGTCTACTGGACCCACCTGAACATGTTTCAAACCCTCAAGTACCTGGCAATCGTTGGCGGCGTAACCTTCCTTGCCGGGAACCGCATGCTGGCTCAGAAAGCAGTGAAGAGGTACGTCTCTCCACGGTGTCGGAACAAATGGTTTTTAGAGAGTCCTCAAACCCAGCGCCACCCCCCCAACCCCCTCCCTTAAGGTGACGAGGCGAGCCTCAAACCTAAAGAGGAAGAGATTTCAATCTCAGAAGAGTACGAGGGGACAAGATCTGCAAGAGTGGCCAATTTCTTCTCCATCAATATGTAGAGCTCTTCAGTGGGCAGAGCGAGCCATTTTTCCTCTCATGTCACCGACTCCAGACGTCACTTTGTAATTGTTCCCGCTTCACCTCTTTTCTCTAAGGTTTAACCCTCTCAGCAAAGCCAATGTTGCAGTTCTGGATCTTCCTTCTGTCTGTTTTTTTAACTCCTTTGTCCTCGCCTCGCTGTGTCCTCTTCCAGGATCGCTGCAGAGCAAAGTAGTAGGTTGGCAAAGTATAGGAGTCTTCGATAAAGCCCCTCCCCCTCACCTTTTTTTGTAAGAAATGAGTCTTCTTCCAGGCTAAAGTAAGAGCATCTGCACCGTGTTCCCATCACGTCTGCATGGTTGTGTGGTGCTGCTCATTCTGACTCATGTGCACTCGCTGTCCCCATCCCAAGTTTGCCTGTATGCCCCCCCCAACATCCACAGTCATGTCACACTTTTGAAGTCCTTCACTCATGAGTTTTGCATCATTGGTGTTATTCATTTATTTTTTAAAGGAATTCTTTGCATCCAAAAGCATGATCAGCCTCAAATCTTCAAAATGTGTCTGCAAACATCTCATAATAATCACTGTTTTCGGTTTCCACAGAATGGAAAAGAAATAACGAAAACTAAAAAAGAAGTCACGGACAAGACCCGTCTTTTGTTTGCAGTGAAACCAGACTATTGGGAGAAAGAAGCAAATCAATTGTCAAAAATGCAGTTTTGTTCACTTCCAAAGGAACAGACGCTGACGACGGAAGACAGCTGATCGCCGCCACACTTCATCTTCCAGTCATATTTGTGTTTTTTTTTTTTTTTTTTTTCTTTTTATCAGCGCAGCAATGGGCTGGGGTTTTATTTGTGGTTTTTGATAAGATTTGGGTTTTTCTTTTCTTTTTTTTTTTTTTTACATTCCTCTTTTGTTGTTGCTCCACCTCAGGAAAGAAACTCATTTTCCAGCAGAACAGTCATCCATAACTCTGATATTTTAGATCGCCCGAGGTTGTCTCCTGTTTGATACAGATTATGGGGAAAAATAAAAGATGAATCGCACTCATTCAGAATGTAATTTTTTTTTTTTTTTGGTAAGGAAGAAGAGGAATAAAGAAAATGATGTGATCTGATAGTTGCTCGCCCTTTTATTTCAGAAACATTCTTCAGAGGTGGTTCTAGCCGAGAGGATCTCCTGTAGCTTGTTGTTTCAGCAGAGCTGAAGAAATCTATGGAGTTTTTGTAAAACCCCTCATGGGAGGTCAAGGAGAATCTGGCGTTAAAACAATAATTATTTTAGGTAAAAACAAATTTTTTGTTTTGCTTAAAAAATATAATAAAAGTTAAAATTTAAGGAACATAGTTTAAAATGCAGATGTACCGCAATAAGGCCTTGAGGAACACCACTTTTTTTTTTTTTTTGTAAGATCTGCCACTAGCTCTCCATTTTAAACACTTTTACACAAGTTTTTTTTTTTTTTTTTTTTTTTTTTTTTTTTTTTTTTTAAAGGTGCCAATTTACCACCAAGCTCCTCTAAATACTTTAATGGACAAAAAACCCTTTAAAATAAAATATTTATTTTTACAATTTATTTATTTTAGAAATAATTTCTGTTCAATTTCCTCAACACCATTTGAACAAATAATCTTGACTCCAGCTAAACGTGACCAGTAGAAAGGATCAGCCCTGAATGATGGTCGCACTCTGGATGCAACAACTGCCCGTAAATGGGAGGAGCTTCCAGAAGATCCAGAGATTGTGAGGGAGTTCTTCTGCTGTGATTGATGGTCCATAACCGGTATGGCTTCCTATTTGGCATGATTAGTTTTCTAAAATGTAACATTTTAAAATCCCAGTTATTTTTTTTCCAAAGTCAGTGCTCAATAGTTTGTTGCAGATTCATACTAACTAATACTGAGCACATATTACTGTGTAAATTTCTGATGAACTCCTGCCGCTCTGCAGAAACTATATTCCAGGAAATGAGTTTTTTTCCATTTTGGTTTAAATAGGTATAATCATAACTAAAAGACCACTGGGAAAAATACTAAAATAGATTGAAAGATGATCAGAATGGGTCTATAATGACATTTCCAAATGTATGTATCTCTATTTTGCAAATGTGTCTACGACTTCCTGCGAAGACAAACATCCATTGTAGAAAAAAAATGGACCTTTGTAACAAGTTAGTTCTATTAATCAGCATTTTTGCTGACTTCAAAAATCTGCACATAAATAGCTATGATCGAATGGCATACTGTAGAGAAAAAGACCCTTAAAACACTTGGAAAAATTTTATTTAGCTCTAAAAAGTTTAAATAAACCCTAAAACTCAACATTGCTCCCAACTAGTTATGTGCGACCCATGGTCTTACTTTGAAGGACAACTGCTTAACATATTTATCCCTCTGAGAAATACTTTCTATGAATCTTGTTCGTAAAGTTTGCAGTTTTTGGAGCCAAATGTTTCTGTTAGTGACTGGTTCTGTGGTGGACTTGTCACAATGAGTCAGGAAGGTTTTCTTCACAACTTTTAATAACAAGAGATAATTCCCTTGTATTGGCTGAGAATAAAAGACAAAGGTTTTTTTTTTTATTTGTAAAGAACATATTTGTTGAGGAAACAGAGAACAAGCTGTAGATGATCAGAACCTCATCAGGAGGCCGGATGCTCTCGGGTTATCTTTAACTCAGCTGTCTGCAAAAACAATCCAAGTTTATTTATTTATAAGTTTATTCCCTAAAAAAGTTTATTTTTTAAGGAAGATCACCATAAGTATGAGTTTTAAACGCTCACCTGGACTTTATGATGTTCCCATGTATCCCTCTGTATCTTTGGTCGCTCTGGATGGAGGTCAGATCCTCCTTGAAGGTCCCCTCATAGATGTCTGACTCACGTTTGTAGCTGTCGTTGTCATCTCTAATTGGAAAAAAGAGGTCAAGATTAGAGATGTACTCTTGTTGCGCACATGCTGTCCCCTATTGCTTCACCTACCCCAGCCGTTTGCCCATAATGGTCTGGAGGAACTTCCTGGCAGAGATTTGTCCAAGAACCTTCCTGTAGCTGTTGGTGAAGATGGCGTCAGCGTGGCGCTCTGAGCTGAAAGACAATTCAGAAAAATCTTCAAACTTTTAAGGGAATTCAGTCGATTATTGAGGGTAAGTCTTCTGCTTTTATTTAGACATTTTCCAGCTTTATCATCAACTGAAAACTTCTTCTGGAAACCAATTTTTCCGACTCTAGGGGAAGCTACCCAAACGTACCGCAGTCTGGCTCGGTCGCTGACGGGACGTGTCCCAGCCTCCAGCGGCTCAGATGGGTCTCTCACAGAAGATGTCATCAGGATGGACGTGTCTCTCTGGCCAAACCTGGAAAACCATCACAAACCACCACTAACCAGTTTTTATGAAACTTTTTCTGAATTCAAACTTCACAAAATGACCTTGCAAAATGCTCTTGCCCTTGTCACATTAGCCATTCTGAAATGTAAGTGCACTATGAATAAGATGATGTGTAAATATGGTGACTAATTCAAGCATCTTGACCCTGCTTTGCATAACAAATGCAGAAGACACAGCAACGGCATGCAAAATAATAAGCAGAACAAGAACTCAGATCATTTCGATCACAGAAAAGGAGATTACTTTTCAAAAATCCTAATTACATGCATATTTTGATTTGATGAAGTCTGCAAAAAAAAAACCATGCAACGACAGAAGTGAGTGTCCGAAAAGCAGCACGGTTTGGAGATAAAGACTTACCGAATGGATGGGTAGAGCGGGGAACTTGACAGAGACACAGCCAGGTAGCAAAACAGCAGTAGTGCAGCTTTCTCCATCATCACAGCGAGTCCTGGAGGAGAGTGGACGACCACGGTAAGTGATGAGAAAAGCGCTGAAGCCACAGTTTCCCTCCAAAGGGCGTCATCACGCAGTGAGGAGAAACAGAAGCTGAGGCAGGCTCTGGATGTCAAACATCAGGTTTGTGTGTTTGTGTTTGTGCGTTCTCAGAGTTACCAAGTTGAGATGCGAGTCCCGAGGTGTCCCTGCCGAGCCTTTACTTTCCTCCTCCCACTCTCATCCTCTCCGACTGCCGGGAAAAGGCTGGAACACGGAGACACGGAGACAGTACTGAGTGTCTCCCTGCACCCATGGTCACTTTATACTCAACCTGTGGATCCGGTCACTCCCACATCACTCCTCCTCCTCCTCATCATCACCCCCCCATCTCTGTCTGACTCCTCCAGCTGAGCTCTCTGCACACGCCGTCTTCAAATCCTGCTCTTCATGGCTGACCATCAGATCCATGTGTAGAAAAACATCAGCTGAGGGACACACAAAATTCATTTTTTTGAGCAATTGATAATTATGACATGTAAGTAACTGATCTCATTCATCAATTTTTAATCCAAACAAATAGTTGCTGTGAAAAGCATGACTTTGAGCAACAATTTTTGATGTGATTCAGTCAAAGATCAACATATTATTATTATTATTATTGATATTATAACAGACTTCAAATCTTTAGTTCCACATCACTTTTTTTTTCAATCTCAAACAATTAAGAACAAAAAAACATCTGATCCAGAGTGCTCTCATTAACCTGTAGAAACACTTTTCTGAGCAAACCGAAAAACATCTGAATAATACCATAATACATACAGTATGTGTAGTATTGTTTTCATACCATAAT
>BSAI01000073.1:8567546-8596658 GCA_036245035.1 Adrianichthys oophorus
GTAGTATTGTTTTCATACCATAATACATACAGTATGTGTAGTATTGTGAAATAAGCATATTTTAGTTTAAATGTTACTAAGAAAACAATCATTCTAATACCACTGTAAGTGCTGTAATGAATGCAACAATTGGAATTAGTTAATTTACACACCATCTTATTCATGGTGCACTTACATTTCAGAATGGCTAATGTGACAAGTGCAAAATCAACTCAAGACCAACAAAAGAGTAAGGAGGTAAATCTATTTTTATTTAGCCCTTTTCACAGGTAGTGACTCTCAAAGTGCTTCACACTGTCAAAACAAGATAAAATAGTACAAGATGCTTAAAGCAGGTAAAACCCAATAAAAGATAGATGGATGCACTTTATGAATCCCAAAGGAAATGTGTGGAATAACCTAAACAAAAGCATTTCAGGAAAACACAGGAAAAAGAAAAAAAGAGGGATATTTCTATTCATAAACCTATTAAACTTTGGATGATTAATCGTGATGTGATTGGAAAATTAAAACATGTAAAGACAATAAATATCCATATATATTTAAATGAAAATGATGCCATTAGAAATAGTCTGAATCCTAAACAAACATATTTGTACCTCATCCGGTACAAGACAGATTGAATCCATGAAATGTGAAGTTTGTGTTTCTTACTGGTCTTTGTTCCATTGCTGCTCTGTAACATATTCCTCATTCACCAGCTCTTCAAAGTTCTCCTTCCATCTTTCCATCCCTGTCCTCAGTCACTCTAACCTGCTGCACATCCTTCCATCTCTGTTTCCTGTTTCCTTGTATATAATCAACAGTCGTCCAATCTCCACCCTGTGGGTCAACAGAACCAGCACAGGGTCATTATTGACCCGGGCCACGACCAATCTGACGAGAAATGATTGGTTTGGCTTTGGTTTTAGGTGGGATGCTCCTCCTGACACAAATATCTGCATTTACCTGGACTCAGGACTGGACCAGAACACTACAGAACTAGATTGCGCCCCCTTATGGTTGCATTGCTACTTTTTAAAAAATAGATATATATTTTTTACAAGAATATGATAAATTTTATAGAAAAAAGCTCTGAACATATGACATGAATAATGTGAATTCAGCTAAGGTTTAACAAAATCCTTAAACTTATTAGTTAACAAAAAAGACAACTAATTTTTTCTTAATTGAATTCCACAAGGATATTAAAGAATCAAAGCCCATCCATCTTCAGCACTACTATCATGTGATGCAGGGATCTTCAACACATTTTAAGATAATTCATCAACCCATTTATGCGGGGTATCGCCTTTAGGAATTTGCATTTGTGGGTTAAATATTTTCTCATCAAAATTAAGACATTAATCATTAAGTCTGAATTTTTATCACTTTATTACATTTTCATTTTAATGGGATTACAATAAATGACAGAGTAATATTTTTTATAGCTAAACAGAAGTGTAGTTAGACAAAAGTAATGCACCAAGAAACAAAATGCTTAAAATGTTTTTAATCTATAAACCCTCTGACAAATAATAAAAAAAACGTCCTTTTTGATTAATTTTTAATTACCAGCTTCAAATAATTGAAAAGTTTAGTTTTTCGAAAAATTCTAAATACTTATTACTTTAATTATTATTTTATTAATTAAAGAATAATGAAAAAAATGAAAGAAGTTAAATTAGAAAATGCAAATCTTTAAAGGTCTAACAGAGAAATGCAAATTTGCTGAATCTTTGTTGGCATAGTAAAATATAAAGTTGTATAGGGTTGGAAATATACAGTCTTTGCTTTAACAACAATTTTAAAGTGGTATTAGAATGACATGTAGCACCATAAATTAGCCATGCATATTCTTATAATTTATTAATACTAATCATAGTATGAAATGAAAGTTGTGAAAACTTAAGTGAAATGTAATTCAGAGTGACTCATCTCGCAGTTGAAACATCTTTGACTGGACGTGACTTTAGCGCGTCAATGACGTTTCTTCACGTTGCTAACGCGCCTGCGCTGTAAAGTGTGACATTTGAATGGCAGAAATGCTGTCGTGTACGCTCTAAAGCGGCCGTTTAAAGGTCCCTCTCAGCATGAGGACATTGAGGGCCCTCACGGCGGGGCCTCTCCGACCGCCTCTGCGCTGTTTCCAACTGAAACGCTGCTCCGCCCAGGCGGACAGAGAAGCCTCTGCGGGGCAAAGGAGGAGGACAGCGGGCAGCCTCGGGGCTCAGGTGGGTTCTGGTCCAAGTTTTCAGGACTTCATCAGAGGAGTTTCCGTGAAAAAAACTCCGGTTGGATGCGAAGATCTCCCCGAAATGCCGAGTTATTTGCCGGAGGATCTGCAGGAGGGAAACTCCAGGAAAGGTGGGTGTGATTGGACTGACCCCAATGTTGTCCGCAAACATGAAATGAAAAACACAGTGACTAACGTTCATTTGCTGCAAAATCCTCCCTTCAGGAATAAAAATTATGCTCTTTAGTGATTCTTACTAAAGCTGTACGTGTTTACTATTTTTTAAAATGAACAAACTTCCCCAAACTGCTTTAAAATCAATACATTTTGTCAAGAAGTCTTCTGAACTGCCAAAGATTTATTTTGAAAATGTACACTTCCGGTCCACCTTTGTTTAATATTTGCACCGGAAGTGTGACTCTGTGTGAAAAAGTCTGTTATTGCTATGAAAGGCAAGCAAAAACACAGAAATTTGTCCATTTTAAGATAATTACAGTATTTTCGCAATGAAAATTAAGTATTTTTGGACACAGATAGATATAAGTAATTATTTTGCAACTTTTTGTTTTTATAATTGCTATTCTTACCATATTATCTTAAATAACAATTCAAAGCTACCATACGCATTTTTAATAAATAAATAAATATAAGAATTCATAATATTCGGAATATATATTTTTATTACTTAAAATAAAAACACAAAAGTTAGTTGTTCAACTTAAAAACAAGCAGCATGTGGGGGCTTTTAAGTCCTTGCTAAGACTTCTTTCACAACTCTGTTTTATTTTTTATTTTGCACCATTCTAACCATTAAAATAAAAAAAATTAAAATTTAAACCAGAATGCAACGCAAAACCTTCCAAAATTTCAACAAAAAAGAGATTTAGCCACATTTTCAAAAGAAAAATTTTAATTAGGAAATAAAGTGATATAAACTAAAGCAGTTAGCAAAATGAACTCTTGTTTTACTTACTCTAGCCAAAGGCAAGCCAAAAGACTTTTTAGTCAAACCTTTAAATTTGACTATAAATAAATGCAAAAGTGCAAAACAGATTTTTATGAAATTTATTGGCTAAACAAACATTTTAGCTCATAATTATGGAGCTTTAAATATACATTTTTAAGCAAAAAAGAAGAAAGGTTTGGGATTTGTGTTTTTTTTTATTGCAAACCTTGATATTAACATCATATAATCATGTTTGTTTTCTGAAGTCTAAACACTGAGATTTTTGTCTTTTTTTCTCTTCAATGCATCTTGTTTTTTAGAGGAAAAGAAGCCTCAGGATCCAGATTTATGTTCCTCCTTTCTTCCTTTCATTTTCTTATCTTTGAAAAATCTAGTCAGGAATTGAAATGAATTATTTCTGTTCTTTTTTTTTTTTTTTTTTTTAATTCTTCTAGTTTATTTTGAAACTTACGGCTGTCAGATGAATGTGAATGACACAGAGATCGCCTGGTCCATTCTGCGGAAAAAGGGTTATGAACGCACAGCTCAGCTAAGCGAGGTGAAAACGCACGTTTAGATGGTCATGCCGCCATGTTTTCACGTGTACAGCTCCTGCGGTGAGCCCAAGCTGAGTCTGTGGTTGTGTTTCCAGGCAGACGTGGTTCTTCTGGTGACCTGCTCCATCAGGTGAGATCCTCAAACGAAGTCAGAAAACGTCCATTTTGAATTTAACAGGGAAGGACGGAACATAAATTGAATCAACCTATTCAATTATTTTGTTAACTGGTTCAACATTGTTTCCTTTTTGAATCAAATCAGCCTGTAGGGAACAGTTTTTTTCTTCTATGCTTTCATCAGCTTTTTTAGACTTCTTATTTGCCCCATTTAGCTTTTTTTCAGTTCTTCACCTTTTCTACAGATCATTTCACATTTTTAGTATTTGTCTTTTAACACAACTTTATCAGTTGTACAATTTAAACTTAAATCTGTTTCTGTAGTTTGTTTATCCAGTTTTTTGTTGTTATTTTAAACTTTCTTAGAGAAAACTTAGTTTTTTTTCTAGATATTTGATGTGGGGTCAAATAACAATCAGCTTTACACAAATGAATGAATGAGTGTAAATTTGGGGAAAAAATTAACAGTTTTAAAGTCAAAAGTTGACATTAATCAATCATTTTTGACTACTTTTGTAAAGTTTTAATCATTATCTTCTGTCATTTTTAAGATACATGTGTCAGTGGACAAAAATAAACCCCATAATAGTTATCTGGACCTTCACTCCTCGCAGAGAAAAGGCAGAACAGACCATTTGGAACAGACTAAAACAGCTGACGGCCATGAAGAAGAAACGGATGAAGACGCCCTCTCCCATGAAAATAGGTGTTTTAGGTAAACCTGGATCTCACAGACGTTTCCAGAGTTTTCCCAGCATCCTTTTCACGATCGTTTCCGTCCAGGTTGCATGGCAGAAAGACTGAAGACGGAGCTGCTGGAGCGAGAGAAGCTGGTGGACGTTCTGGCCGGTCCAGATGCTTACCGGGACCTCCCCCGCATGCTCGCTCTGGCTGTGGAAGGCCAGCAGGCCAGCAACGTGCTGCTGTCCCTGGAGGAGACGTACGCCGATGTGATGCCTGTGCAGCTGGCCCCGCAGGGCCACAGCGCCTTTGTGTGCGTATCCTGTCGTGGATTTTCTGGTAGAGGCCGCCGTTCTCCACAGTGGCGGCTGATGACTGTGTGTGCTCCTGCAGGTCCATCATGAGGGGCTGCGACAACATGTGCAGTTACTGCATCGTGCCCTTCACCAGGGGGAGGGAGAGGAGTCGGCCGCTCAGCTCCATCCTGGAGGAGGTTCGAATCCTGTCCGAGCAGGTAAACGCTCCTCTCACTTCACAGTTTGTCCCGAGTAGAAAACGGCTGCTAGGAAAAAAGAAATTTGAAAAAACAGTTTCTGTCAAATTATGATCAACCAATATAATTTTATCAGGGTCGATATTGAAAATCTGTGACTTATTTTCAGTAACGATAAAAAAGTTGACCTAAACTTTTTGAATTACTGTATATCCCGCACTGAAAAACGTCATTTTTTTCAAAAAATGAATAAAGTGCGCCTATTAATCTGGAGCGCCTTACATATGGATTAATTCTGGTTGTGCTTAATGATGTCAAAGCAAGATTTGACACGTACATAACGCTCTGTCAAAATGTGGTTCTGGTTTTTTCTTTCCGAGTGGCCAAAATGAATGAATGAGTTGCTGACAAGTTTGAGTGTTTTTATAAATATGCTAACGTGTAGTGCTGTCGGACTATTTTTTTTCCAGCCCCCTTCTTTTTCTTTTATTTTTTACATGTAACTAGCAAGTTTGGGAGTTAGCGCAGTCACAGTTACATTTGTTTTAGTAATTTCAGTCTGTTTTTCTATGTGTTACTTCCAAGTGTGGGAGTTACAGGTTCTGTGAACATGCTAACGCTTCTAACATGGCTAATTTGTCGCATGGTACAAACAAATGCTAGAATTACAGTAAACAGAGTTCATTAAGTCTGTGTGACTGATGGACTTATCTCTGACTCTTTTATATCGCTTTATGCGCCTTATAGTTCGGTATCACCTTCACAGACTGTTTTCATATCTGTATTATTAGCATCACTGTTTTATGGTGGGACATGCTACAAGCTAGCAAAGCTGCTGCTTATGCTTACAGTTGTTAGAGTTTTCTGCTCACAGTAAGTACTGCTGGGACAGTGTTCCCTTGTTTATGGCGGGGTTTGCGTTCTAAAAATAACCTGCAATAAGTGAAATATGTGAAGTAGGATCTAGATGTTTTAAGGCTATAAAATTCCTCATTACACGCTTTTCTCAGATAGACATTAACATTCTCACAATTTTCTTTCTTGTTTAAACGCTTGAAGTTCCAACCCTGATAGAGAAATAACACCAGTATTATAGAATGAAAATAAAGATCATTTCGCGATCCAAGATTTATGTAACTCTGGTGGCACATTCTGTATAGGAGTTTGGCAGATTCGGAGATTGACAACACAGTTTGCTGTTCTTAAAAAAACAAACAAACATGCAAAATGTCACCCAAAAATTCCTCAAAACAGCGAGACCGCAAAAGGTGAGCCGCTGCATAGCAAGGGACCACTGTAGTTATGAGATTTAGAAGACGGGTAAGTTGATAACAATTTCATGAATTTTTACAGTGTTTGCGTACCTCCAACACGTGTTCTTTTTTGGCTGCCTCTCCGTGTTTGGATCCGACTTCTGTTCTTCCTACTTACACAGATTTCACTTTCCATTGGCTCTTTCTTGTGTTGAGTGACGTCACCTAAAGAAATTCCAACAAAATAGTCAGTTCAGTTGCTGTTTTTTTACCCCCCCACATATGGACGCAGCCATGCTGCAGCCAGACACGGGTAAGCACTGATTGGTCCAAGTTGGTCTGAGTTATCGTTGCTATGGCAACCACACTTGCCTATCGAGAGTGCGTTTATTAGAAGTCCAACACAACAGTCCAGTTCTCAAATACAGTCAATCTTTGTGGCCAAGCAGAGGCCACCAAAGGCAGAACAAATTGATGGTGATGCAGAGAGGCGTCAGGAGCTGCATTTGACCCCAAATAATCAGCTTTTCCTCATTATGACTTATTAAATAAAAGAAAGGTAGATACCGATATTCACGGAAATGCCAAATATTGACCAATTTATCTATTGACCCGACTGTAAACTCTTTTAGAAGAGTTCTTTTTTTCTTTATTTTTTGTCAGCGTTGGATCTAAAGTTCAAAGCTGGGGGGAGGAAAGTGCAGTCTGCATGTTCGCAGATGTCGCAATGTTTTTGTCCATCAGGGCGTGAAAGAGGTGACGCTGCTGGGTCAGAACGTGAACAGCTACAGGGACACATCGGAGGAACAGTTCTGCAGCCCGGACCCGACCAGACTGAGCCGTGGTTTCCAGACTGTTTATAAGCCTAAGCAGGGAGGCCTGCGCTTTTCCGACCTGATGGACCGAGCCTCGAGGATCAATCCCAACATGAGGATCCGGTTTACCTCCCCGCATCCCAAAGACTTTCCTGACGAGGTACCAGACCCGTGTTGTATGAAAACACCTCATGTTCTGATCTTTCAGCTGCAAGTCTGTTAACCTGAGAATCTATGAAGTACGCAAACATCTCTGATGTTCTGGCTCCGTTCCCAGGTTCTGCAGCTGATCGCAGAGCGAGAAAACATCTGTAAGCAGATCCACCTTCCAGCTCAGAGCGGCAGTAGTCGGGTCCTGAAAGCAATGCGTCGTGGGTAGGAGATTCCTCCCCTTAATTTAGACCAAAAAAAAAAAAAAAATCTGGAGCTTTTTTGCACAACAATTGTGTTTTTCTGTGTCAGTTACACAAGAGAGGCCTATTTGGACCTTGTGAGGAACATCAAGAAGATCATTCCAGGTACAGAAACAGCCCCTGCAGAAGCATTTAGTTGATCTGAGACTTGGATGCGGTGTTTTCCGATGTGAAACCTTCACTCTAACTGTGTTCCTGCTTGTCAGGTGTAAGCCTCAGCAGTGACTTCATCTCAGGCTTCTGTGGAGAAACGGAGGACGACCATCAGCAAACACTCTCCCTTATTCGAGAGGTGGGCTACAACGTGGGCTTCCTGTTTGCCTACAGCATGAGAAAGGTGAGCTGCTTCTCCACGTCGTCGAGTATTTCCAGGACACGGCAGATATTTAAAAAAGCTTCATTCTGAGCTCTTGTTTGTGCAGAAGACACAGGCCTTCCATCGGCTGCAGGACGATGTCCCAGCAGAGGTGAAGCAGCGCCGACTGGAGGAGTGCATCAACGTTTTCAGGCAGGAAGCTCTGAAGGTCAACACTGCCCTCCTCGGAAGCTCACAGCTGGTTCTTGTGGAGGGCGTAAGTGTCGCTAAAGTTCACGTTTCGCGTTCATCCTTGAGGATTATGCAAATGAGGAGCATTAAAGTTAATTTAGTCAGAATGTCGCGATCAGATTTTTTTGGTTAGATTTGGAGTAATTTTGATTTAGAGAAACTGCCGAAACCAAGTCATGATCCGATACTTTAGTAGCACTTAAAAAAATAAATATATTTAATAAAAAGATCCAGGTTGTCCCTGATTTGTATTTTATTAACATTCACACCAGGCATGTGCTGGCATTCAAGAACGTGCGTTCTTGATTGCAAGTCCAGCCCATGTTGTTCACACTGGACGAGCAAGGAGGGGCTTCTCTTATTTTTCTTTTTCTATTGTTTACTCGCGCATGTCTGACACAGTTGGAGGAGGCTTGTTGTGAAAGCTCGGAGCGTTGCCACCAATCCAGGATTTTTCTATCAAAATTCTATTCCGACAAATGAAAGACTTGGTGTCGGCAACAACCGGAATTTTTTAATTCTCCACGATCAATGTTCAAATGGTCGGCCCAAGGGACGCCATCCATATGTCATAACAAATCTGAGTTCCTGATTGGTCAAAGTTTGATCTGATTCAACTTGCATCGCGCGGTTTGTATTTAGAGCCCGAAAATAGTCGTAGAAACTTGCAAAGTGTAAAAGTGAGAATTTTGAACATGGATGTCCGAAATGTGCACGGACACGTTCACGTCGGTTTTTCATTGGAGGCGGGCACTTAAACGCACAATGCTGAGAGCGGTGTGAACGTAGCTTTACTCTTCAACAGAGCTCTTCTGTGAAGTATCTTAAACAATCAAGAAAAAATAGTGCAACTATCAACTGGAAAAAAAGTTAACTATAAACGAGTAAAAATAGGTGATAATTAGTCGTGTGAGAACATTTGGTGACTGTAGCTTTCAAAACTTTATTGAATTTTTTTGGGTCACTTTTTCCCAGAGTTTGCACTTTGTAGATTGACCCTTTGACAGCCGTCTCTCCGTCCAATTCTTGTTTTAAAAATAATCCTTTCTTTTAAAGTGCCTTAGTAGGTTGTTGTTTGCTTTAACACAAACCAATAGAGGCAACGGCTGTCAGTTTAAATGTTTCTCAAGAGTTAGTGAATCCTGAAATCTGAATCTGCTATCTTGCTATCTTTGCTGCTCAAAGCATCAAATTCTACTGCGATTTACAAAATGCTGTGATCCGTTCATGATGTGCAGACTTCTAGTGGGGAATTCAATCTTAAGAATGTATAGCACTTTCAAAATAATAAAATAAATATCCGATCCCGATTGATTCTGATCGAGTCTGATCTGGCTCGATTTTCGATCCGATCAGACCATCCCTTTGATTTAGTCTTTCAGCTGCACAACTCTGCTCTCTCTCCATGCAGGAAAGCAAAAGATCCACAGAAGAGCTGTGCGGAAGAACTGACGGCAACATGAAGGTGGTTTTCCCCAAAGAGGGGCCTGCAGGTGGCAGCAGCGTGACAATCGCAGCGGGAGACTACGTACGGGTGAAGGTGGGTGAGGATCACACCTCTGCTGTATCTGCAGGCAGAGAGGCTCCAGGACTTTATTCAGTGTTGCATGCATTTTCCTTTACCCGGTTATTTATGATTTTTAGCTACAGATTAGCTTAATTACAACACGTCTACACATTTTTCATCTCTTAAAACTGTGAAGGAAAGCCAGGATGTGCTTTTATTTTGAAAACACGTTTATTGTAAGAATTTAAAATGTACAAACATGTCAACATCACTCACACATCCAACATTACTCAAAGTAAGAAGAAACAAAACAAAGGCATAAACAATGGTTTGCTACATTCAGTGACTTGTTTCTGGTGTAGATCCTGTCAGCCAGTTCTCAGAGCCTGAGAGGTCAAGCGCTCCGTCTCAGTTCCCTGGGGAGGATCGGCTGACCAGGAACCGTTTTGACAGACAGCAGCGTCCCCGTCACAGACGGAAGTGTTTAAACACACGACAGGTGCTTTCCACGCCGTATTCTGAGTTTCACTCCTGAGTCTGACTTGAACGAAAGCTTTCTTTGTTTTTTGTTGGGAACTTAAAGGACTGCAATCCTTTTTTTAGAAATAGTGATAAATCAGCACATCGTGGAAAAGTCAGTCCATGTGTAGTTTTTTTTTTTAAAGACAATTCAACTGCAGCCAAAAGGGCTCTGATGTGATTTAGAAAAGAGCGTGATATTTCCGAAAAGGTGAGTTCATTTGAGGGAAAGAAAATAAAAATAAAAGCAGGCGACATTTAAAGCAAACTTTTGTCTGGAGCCGTCTCGCTCTTTAGAGTTCTCCATTTTTCTGGAGATTTCTCAGGGATCAGCCGGTGAACTGAACATCTGTTCCGATCAGCATGTAGTCCTGCAGGCAGCAAACATCAACAAATGTGTTCAATACTGACACCAAACACACTCAATTAAATAAACATAAATAAATTAAAATTCACTCTCTGACCTGCATGATTTGAAGCTGAGTGTTTACAAGCTTCATATTTCCAAGCGCAGGAAGTGGGTAACCTTTAGAAAGTTAAACTGAGAAGCAAAACAAACTCTTTTAATGACACAAACAGGATTACACCTAAACTAGAAAGGTTTGTCATAAAAAAAAAAAATTCCACAGAAATAAAGTGAAAAATCTAATGTATAAACAAGAAATTATGACTTCAAGGAAAGGTTTTTCCAGACTAAATGTTAGGAATATCTCAATATCCTTCATTTGGGATCAAATTGAAGTTTGAAATTTAAGCCTCAGTTTGCTAGAATTGCTGGAACAGTTTTTCAGCTCTTATTTTGGTAGTCAAATGCACTTCCTCTCATCAAACTGTTAATTCTGATGTCTAAATAAGAACAATAGAAAATCTTCATGAAAATAGTAGCTTTAAAAAAGGCACATTTTCTCAATTTTGCCTCAAGTTTTGCTAAATCCTCAGTGTTTTCAGTATTCTAAAGATCAAATTAAAGCAAAGTTAGTTTTGATTTAAAACAATATTCTATTAATTCATGTGATTAAATGTCAAACATGTCATGATGTTTTGACATGTTCAAATAATGAAACGTTTGCAAACTGACCGTTCACTGTGGGAATTACAACCAGTTTCAGGATGACTTGTAGAATGTTGTTTAGGGAGTTGACCTGCAGTTAGAATAAAGGGTCAGTTTATATCTGAAGTGTTTCCCCACCACTTGTAAAAACACACCCAAAAAAGCTGAGGATCTCACCTGGAAGTCTCCCACATAGCTGGTACCCAGACTCAGTGTCATTCTGTAAAAAGCGAGTCACTTAGTATTGATGGTGAAAGGTGGTTTGTTGGAGTTTTTATAAGCTGCTGTTCAGAGACTCACTTGTCCAGTGTGATGCGGCCGGCCAGCTTCAGGTCGCTCACAGACATCTTACTGCTGACACTGGTGTCCTGCAAACGCAACATCGCCGCATCGTTAGTTTGCTCCCTGGTCCAGCTTATGTATGATGTCTTTGGTTTAAGTTTAGATGAAATCTTGCTTTTAAAATGTATTTAAAATATATATACTGTTACAAATTGTCATTAAACTACTTTTAAACATTTTGTGGGGCGAAATAACAGACTGATGGTGTTTCTACATTTCCAATGCATAATCATTGTAAAGCTTTTATTTTGATAACTGACAGCAACTTCCTGGAGGCAAAAAAAAAAAAAAGCATCAATGTTTGAATAAATCCCAAACCTCTAATCAAGTCTCTCCATATGAGTCTCGAGTCTGATTCTCTTAGTTTGTTCCTATGACTGTATAGGAGAACTGGACTGAGTCAGTGAGACATCATCCACATGCGAAAAAGGTAGTGTGCATCAGTGCTTACTAGATTGGTGAATACAGACCACAATGCATTGCGTTTGAACAATTTATCATTTAAAAAAGTATTTGTTTGTTTTATAACCGGTTAAAAACTAAATGGACTCATCACCTTAAGGTTCAGATCGATGGCAGGCTGGGAAATCTGAGGTGATGACACCATGGAGTATTCAATCTCTGCGTACTTGTCCACCTTGGCAAGAACTGCAACACGTTGAATTCACTCTTAAATCCCCAATCTAATGTCGGTAAATGTCATCGATGATTTAGAAAAACAGGATTTTTTTTTTACCATTAAGAGTTTTCAGGCGAGGGTTCAGGTCGGCAATCGATTTGGCCACCAACGGACACATCTGCAACAAGAAAAAAAACATGACTTTTTAAACCTGGAATGGACTAAAGTCATGAAGAAGTTGGAAAATAAAGATCAACCCTTCAACACCGGAGTTTTATCTCCAGTGTTTTTATAATTACTGTCATGCCTGAGTGGGTTGGGTCATTCGGTATAAAGTTCAGGTCTTCTTGTTTTTAACTCTAAAGTGCTTTTTTTTACTAATAAAGATTGAATTGACTACCTTAAAACTCTTCAACTTTTTGTGCATTTAGCGCAATTCCAGCAGATGCTGAAGTGTAGAAAAGTGGTTGTGCGCCAATTTTCCAACACTTAACGTTTGTCATGTGTTGACGCTTTTTTCCACTGTCAGAATCGGCTGATTCATGTTGATCACATAAATGTTCGAGGACTTACACTATGTTTGTTATTTAGGTGTCGCCGGCGACGTCTCCGGTGTTAAAGGGTTAAAGACTACTACTAAACTACTTGCTGTGTTGAAAGAATGCAACATTTTTTGATAATTAATTCTTTATGAAACGGTTAATACCATGGTGGAAATGTGTGGATCAAATTTGAGACAACGGGTAAATAAGGTGTGTTTTTTCCATGTTCTTTTTCATCTTAAACTAACATCATAATGAGCAAAAACTTACCAAATCACCCAGCTTATCAGAACTGATACTATGCCTTATCAAAAAAAAGTTACAAAAACATTTTAAAAACATTGTTTGTAGTTTTTTAAGAGTTTTAATGCATCTTAATTCCCCCAAAATAAGATTTTTTTTTTTTTGGTCAAATCTTTGGGATATACAGTTACTCAGGACCTCTGAGAACATCAGCGCTCACCTGTTTCTCCAGAGCTTTCCGCAGAGCCTTGTCAATAAACTTGCTAAACAGACTGTACAGCCAGCTGAAATAAATAAAATAAACATTACAATACGATATTTCAGCCGGTCTAACTAATTCCCGGTTGAAGTCCCAGTGTCTGTGCTACCTGGCTCCACCGTGGAACTTGACCTTGGCGCTGCTGACCGAGGCCGAGCAACTGGCGCTGCTGGCCTCCGGTTTGCCCGTTGCGTCACTCTTGATGGCGATCGTTTGCGAGATGGAAAGCCCGTTAACGTTGACATCCAAGGAGCCGCTGTCCTTTCTGTTGACAGATGCGCACGATTTCACAACAGGAAGTGGAACTCTGGCGCTTCACTTCTGTGAGGAAAAAAACCCACTCACATGAACCTCAGGTTTCAGTTTCAGTTTCCACGCAGACTTATGAAGGCATTGCTGATACTCAGTTGCACCCCACTTCCTGGCACGAGATTTATGGACGACTGAGGCAGCCCCAAGTTCACCACATGGATACTGGAGAAACCGCAAAGGTTTCACGTTAGAGCACACAAGCAATGCAGTGGAGCGGAGTGTTGAGGGGAAATAAACCCACTTTGTCAGGCTGTACTGGACTTTCCCGATGGGAGACACCCTCTCTTTACCTGAAAAATCTGGGATTTGGGTGGTTTTGAGTTTCTCCAGCAGTGAAGCCATGCCCAGTTGTCTCCCTGGAAATAGTCGAGAGAAAAAGTGTTTTCAGAAGTCTTAAAGGAACCTGACTGTTAGACCAACCAGCTGTCCATACCATATTCAAGCCCTTTCTGTGTCAGTCTGATCTTCACGCCCGGATTAGCGCTGAAAGCGGCGGCTATGAGCGCCACCAGAGGCAGACACTTCAACAGCAACATCTTGATATCTGAGGGATTCAAGAACAAACCAAAAATAGTGAACAGGAAGGTAAAACCTGTTTATTTTTCATGTCTTTTTGTGTACAAAATATATATATATATATATAGTTATTTCCCAATTGAGCCCCACACTCTGCAATGGAGAACGCATTTCTGTTTGATCAATTCAAAAAAGAATTGATAACAAAAATTCACATGATGTTGGGAACGACTGGACTGTGTCACTACTTAAGAGCATTTTAAAGACGCCCGGCAGGAGGGCTTTGGAATGAAAATCACAGATAAATAATTGGAAAAAGCTTACATTCTCCCTATGTGTATTTGAAATGGACTCCTATGCTACCACCCCTCGCATAACGCATGAGTAGCAACCAGTTCAAATCAACTGAGCTGGAAAAACAAACAAAAAAAAAAAACCTCATACATTCACAAATCAAGGTGTTATTTGAAAAAACTTTTCAAAATAAGACCGAGTCACAGGAAAACCTGCTTTCACAGTGAGCTGACATTACAGTAGCGCGGTGCGCCAAAATGATAGATTACACAGGAATCTGACTTCCCAAAGAGCCACATGACTCTTTGGAGCGTCAACACTCAAACTGGAGTTTGATTTGATTAGTTGAACATTTCAGAGTCCAATGTTTTTCCACTCTCCAGGCATAGAAAATAAAAAAGGCTTTTTTAGTGTCTCCAGCATAAAGAAAACAGAAAAAAATCATGCACAAAACGAGTTTTATGACCTTTACAACAGCAAAGACAACTACGTAAAAAAACTACGTAAAAATAAAAATCAGTATTGTAAAACCTTTAAACATTAATCCCTTCTGTCTTGATCCACTCTCTTGAATTACAAAGCAAGAAAACATCTCTTACCTGAAGCAGTAAGTTTTTCAGGATCAGATGAGTCTTCCTCTCTGTGTTTCTGCTGCAGTCTGACTGCTTTTATAGCCAAGTGAAAGAGGAAGGAAAAAAACAGCCTCTTAATTTACTTACTCAATCAGCCGATGAACTCTGCCAGGGAATTACCGACAGACGTGATGCAAACTTTCTGTTTGTTACGTGAGTCAAAGTAAAAGCCTCTGAATGTTTAGAAATAGGTTTCTCTTGTGCCTCTTTTGAGGTTTTATTTTTTTGTCCACACCTATGCAGAAATGTTAAACAGCAACCCAGCAAAGATTGAACCCAATCTGGTTTCACCACAGATGATGTTAAAACATCATTGCATCTACTCACACACAGTTCTGACAAAACTGGGGCGGCACGTTGTGCTCAAAGCCTCCCAGGTGAGCACACTAAAGGAACATTTAACCTGGGATCTGCTGTTGTGTGGCAGACTTAAGGTTGATTAACATCATTAGCACAGAGACTTTAGAGCTTTGTTTTGCAGTAATTGTGTTGCGACTTCTCGAACTGTTTCTTTATTTCTTTTTTATTTCAAGCAACTTCAGCAATAAAACCAAAGGAAAAAAGAGAGTAAACAGTAGAATAAAAACACATCCATTTTACTTGATATATGAATTTATGAATTGATTAAAAAGTAAAGAAAACCAAGGAAATTATACCACCTTCTTGAAATGATCATAAATAGACACATTAAATCTTTAAAACATATTGATTGTCAAATAGTTAGAATTAATTGAAATTCATCTAATAGAACACTTTTCCTGTTGCAGAACACCTCAGAGTGCTTTATTTAAAATAGACAAATATATAATAGTAAAAATACTTACCAAAATAAGAGCCTCTTCAATGTATCAACACTATGCAAAACCAACCAGGGAAAAACAATCTTTAAAAATCAAATTAAAATTATGAGAAAATGTAAAAGCTAAGCAAAAAATAAAAAAGGTTTTGCTTTAAAAATTCCACATTAGATTAAATCCTCCCATCCCCTCAGGCTTGTTGTGTTTTGTTCTGATTAATTGCTTTAGAGGGAAGAAGTAAATTTAAAGAATCACACTGTTATCGTGATGTAGTTAATTTCTATTTTTTTTATAAACATAGTTGTTTATAATTCAGTTCTTAGCATCTATTTAAAGTTATTGATTTTTTTTAGCATGTTTTTTATTTTCTAAACTCTGCAAGTTTGTGGTAATCAAGAATAATAATCAAAAATGACAAAAACTAATACATAACATTCAAGAGGCAAAGACCATGCCCAAAGCAGAATACTGTTTTTGGCAAATTTTCCTGTTTTCAGATATAAAAAAACACGTGTTCAACACATCACTGAAAACCCAAAGATGACATTAAAGATGCTTCATTTGGGTCAAGCAACCAAGCAAATAATCTTACATTTTTTACCTAAACTTCTGATAACTTTTCCAGTTCTGGATTTCAATCTTCCCAATATTTGGAAATTCTTAAAAAAATGAGTTTACAAAAAAAAAAAAGTATTTTAGCCATGTGAAGATGACAGTCCTGTTGTAAATTTAACACCATATAAAGAGTCTTTGTAGGCGAGTAACAACTTTTAAAATCTGTTCATTCCAAAAAAGGCGAATGTGATTTCCTTTTTATATAAAGCACAATTAAAATAGTTAAATACACGTGATAAACAGAAGGTGATAAAGTACTTAAAAAGGGAGTGGGATGAAGAACATTTGTATTTTTATTCCCCTAATCTTACAACATTTTTTGAATACATTTTTATATTTCTAGCATATAATAACTATTCATATGAGATGAGATTATAGTGTCTGCAAAAAGTGTGTCATTTAATCCTGCTTTAGAAATAAAAATAATTTCTTCATAATTTTATCTTTTCCGGAACATATTGCTAACAACACCGTTAGCATGTTTGCTACAGGAAGTGTACTAGATTAAGTATTTGCTAGAAGCAGCTAGACATATATATGAAACAAAAGGGGAAAAAAAGAAATGTTTTATTTGAGGAAAATCTTTGCTTAAAAGAAAAAAATGATGAGCTGATAAAGTTTTCAGTCTTTTTATTCAAGTGCACAAAAAAGCTAAATAATGTGAGTCTTCATGCTAACAAACAACAGACAGCCGGAGGCCAGTGGAAGTTAAAGCAGCAGTTTCATGTAAATGCACCAATACAAAGCTGGCAATAAATGTTCCGAACAGAAACTGCTCTTTACATTTTGCTAATGCAGTTTTATTTTGAAAAAAAAAAAAGTACTTTTAAATAAATATATGCTAACAAGCTAACACAGACAAACTCTAAATCCTGTTTCATACTAAACAAACAAACAAACATGTAAAAAAGGCAAAATATTGTTTCGGTTTCATTTAGAAAACTAGAGTTTAGTCATGAGCAAAAATCCCAGGCTCCTCCTACTTTTCTACTCCTGGAAATGAGGCAACACGGATGAGTCTTCAGTAAAAAGTGAACCCAGCTGAGCACAAACTGTAACCGCTTGTTGTTGCCATTTTAGCAGCACTTTACAGAGAAACTACGGCTGTAAATAGAAATACAACCCAGGAAAAGGATTTAGAAAAGCTGCAGCCATGGGAAAAGAGATTCAACAGTGGATCCCATAAAATAAAAGCTAAACTTAAGTGAATTAAAATAGTTTTTAAGAAACAGAATAAAAATGTAAAATTGCTCTGAGCTTTTTGCTCTACAGTGTTGCCAGTTTTAACACTTTAAGTGGGTTTGTTGCTTTTTGGAAGCAAAAAATAAAAGGCTCACAGTTGTATTTAAGGAGGAACTGATCTGTCGCAGTGACTGCATGTAAAAAAGTAAATGTTATAGTCCATAACTTAACAGATAAACAGACTCAACAATATTTCTGTCATTTTTAGTTAAAAAAAACAACATCAAAATGTTAGATTTAAAATTATACAGTTTTTTATCTCCTATATATGGTAACCCATTTGATTAAAAAAAGTGCTTTTGATTGCATAACTAAGCTCACAAACAGCGACACAACGACGAGATAAAGCTGTTTCTATGGACCCACCGTATTTACAAGTGAGGAAGCATTACAGTGCACGTTACCTGACTATTTAATTCTGTTTTTGACTTTTAGTTTTTTTTTTAATATATTTTGTTTTGTGTACGCAAAATGCTTGTGCAGAACCAGTCCAATCCAGTATAAAACCATCTACTCAACAGAAAATATACATCTAAAAAAGGTTGTTACCAAGCAGAATTTAGACAATTTACTTAAAAAAAATCAAACAAAAAAGTACAATGCTACATGTACAGTGTTTTTTAGGAGTGAAAAGAACCAAAAACCTCATAAATAGGATTTTTTTCCCTGTTAGTTTTTGTTTTCGGTTTAGATTTATTAAATTCAGACTCGAAAGAAAAGAGAAAACAAACTGGTTTCTGCATAAATGTGATTTTTTTTTTTTTTTTATCTTAGACAGTGCAAAATCATTAGTGTTATCTCATTTTTTTGACTTTTTTCTTGCATTATTTTACTTTCTTTTTATTCTTTGTTTCATTGCATATTTTGTTCAAATGTGAGGCCTTTTTTTATTTATGCTCCAAAAAATGGACTGGTAACTCAAAAAACAAACAAACAAAAGTTATCATGAGACTGTCGCAGCTGTTTTTGAGTCCTGCAGAGCAGCACGGTTTTCACAGATCTGGACAATCGGACATCCTGGTGCGCTCCCTGCTTCCTATAGTCACGTGAACCAGGGACCTGCTTCTCTGAAGTTGCTTTCTGACAAGAAATCTGCTTTTTTGTTTCCCAAGAACAAAAGGTGGTCAGCTTTCAAAAGAAAAGAGAGCAGCAGCTCCTGGTCCTGTGAGATCAATGAGAGTACTCCGTTTACAGGCAGATTGACATCACAGAGAAGCGCTTCCTACAAAAGGAAATGTAACCCTAAACAACATGGACACTAAAACAGTTCGACACATAGGAGGGGAAAAAATCTGGTTCTATTCCTTTGGTTTTAGCTTAAATATGACAGAATATTTGGGCCAGTTTACAAACAAAACATTGTAATTTCATTTTTATAGTTGTAAATTTGCAAGAAAAAATGTGCAACTGTTAAATGACGAGAATAAAGGTGTAAATTTACGGCTATAAAACTCATAGGCTAAATTTATGATTTTTTTTTTTCATAAACTGATGTGTTTTAAAGCTGAAAATAAATTACTTTAAATGTCGCAAATTTACAACAAAATAAAAGTACATTTATGTCAAAAAAAGGCAAAATTTTACAAGAAAAAAGTCTTAAGTTAATAAGAAAAAAACACCAAAGTTGTCTGTTTATCAGCTTGTAGGTGAAAGACGTGGAGTGTTTAGTGAAGTTTTATTTCCAGATACATTTTAAAAACAAAGAATTTCCGTCTTTGGCAACTCCAAATTGTTTTTTTTTAGCATAGGAAGATTGTAAAGAATATGAAGAAGAATACACCTAATATCAAAGCTTCAAAATGTAAATAAACCGTCGCTGTTACAGTCGCCAGAACAAAATCAAGTTTCAGTGAGCAACATGAGCTTAAAATGGGGCAAAAAATGCTGATCGTTTTAACGCTTCCAAAATGAAGATGAACAAAAAGGATCTGAATTGTAAAAAACGTCAATAAAAGCTTATGCTATGGTCACGAGGATCAAAACTGCCACAGCTTGTAGCTGTCCACTTGGATATTGTCGTTTGGGATGGGTGGTAGGCGTTTTAGGTTTGAATCAACCATGATGATCATTGGTTTTACTGGTTGGAGTGTCTGGTTTTTGAAAGGTTAGGGTTAGGAATCTTCTAGTATGGATGCACAAATTCAGCTTCCGGCTACAGTTGCAACATTTCCGCTTATGGCTAGTGATGAGATTAATGTTTTGTTTGGGCGCCATCTTGTCTCCAACCAGGTCCCTCTCCCGAGTTTTGGCTCCAGTGTGGTTGTGCAGATCACACCATACTAACCGACACCTGTCAAAGAGCCACTCTAATGAAAATTGTGTTTTGAACACGTGTTGCAGCATGTTCCAGCTTAAAATAGCATTTTTGAGTATTTCTTTATTCAAATTGTCGCGTATTAGGAACAGACGAAAGATCAAAAGAAGGTTGGAGTGGTACTTTAATAAGGTTAATATTAGAAGTGAGCCTAAGGTTTGACCTTAACTTTGACAAATGTGTGAATCATCTTCTCATGACGTCTTTAAGCAGAGAAATGTGCTTAGTGAGAAATTTTGTGCATCTTTGTGTGACCCAGAAGGCAAAAAGTAATGTTTGCAGATGACGGTGAGGCCGGGTAATCCATGCAGACACTGGAACACCTCCCCCCACAGATTTTTGTGCTGAGTGGACACAAATGACACTAAAGGCTTGATTTCTGTGGAAGCCCCCATCCTGCGAGACGGAATTAAAACTGAGGGTGCAGGTCCCTGCTGAGAGCTGCTGCTCCTGAGGGAGCGCTTAGCAAACTGCTGCCCTCTGGCTGCTTTGCCCCAGAACTACAACAGAGAGCTCTTTCCTTATTTACTTTCAACCTGTCACTCTGAACACTGAGCAGTTCCACAGCTGAAAGTCAGACACGAAGTGTATCCCTAAAAGTTTAGAAAAAAGCGATTACTTTCCCAGAACACGTGGTTTTGATACATTTGAACAAAGTTTTTGATTGAATATGAGCCCTGTGGATGTTTTGGTCACACTCTGAGATGGGAGGAAGAGTTGCACTGACATCCAGTAAAGGAGCATTACTTAACAAATACTGACATCTAGTGGTTAAAGATGGAAACAGCTACTTTCTCAGAGGCAATCAAGTCACAAGCAAGGTAGAAAAAAAGCTATAAAAAACGGAAGCATTTTAATTACCAATAGTGTGAACAATATCGCGCATTGGTGAGGTCACACACTGATGTAGGTGGAGAAGGCCTGGCTCCCAGTCTCCTCTCCAACCCATCCTAAAGGTGTTCTGTAGGGTCCAGTTTATCCACACCAGGCTCTGTCATCCATGTCTTTATGGACCTTAATTTGTTCACTGATGCACAGTCATGTTGGAAGAAGAAGGGGTTACCCTTCAGCATTCAGAGTTCCTTTTAGTGAAACTAAGGGGCCAACCCCCAGTCCTGAAAACAAGCCCACACCATCATTCCTCCTCCACCAAGTTTCACACTCGGCACAATGCAGTCTGAAATGTACTGTTCTCCTGGCAATGTCCAAATGCTATGCTCTATGCTAGAGCTGGCAGTTGACTGTGGAATATTTAGGAGCGAGGAGGACATGATGGGTTATGAAGGGTTGTTAGTTTTGACAACAGACTCTTCATTTTGACTTCAAGGTGAGCTTTTGACTCAAGAGTCAAGTATTTGGTATGTTTAGTCTGTATTTTGGAAATCGTGTTCGATATGTTTGAAACAAATTCAGTTTTAAAAAATAGTCATGAGTCTGTAATGCAACCGTGACTTTCTATATCCTCCCAACAACCAGAGGGGAAAAAAAATCCTGTCAAAATGTTTTTAAATCCAACAAAAACTACATTTCCCAGAGCCACACTCCTTCACATTTGGTGTTATTAAAAAGCCCCAAATGTCCTCTGTAGATTCCAAAAGGAGGTAATTGAGTAGTATGCAGTGGCTGGGAGATTTTTAGATACCTTTGCTTTGCCAATAGTCCGGAGGTTATGAATACTGAAGACTGTTTTAGACTGTGGGAGAAAGCTGGAGCACCAAAACGAGAAGAGCATTTTAGCCCTATGGGTTCACCAAGCGCTCTACCACCTTGAAGTGCAGCTGTGACTGCTCTAAGCAGGAGAGTACGGATAAATAATGCTCTAGCAAACTTAGTCCTCTCAAAAGGATCCTGTTAAGTTCTTAGTAACATCTTGGCCGGACATGCTCCGGCGGCGGGGTAATGGGAGCACACAGATGGCCGTGGCTTCCTGTGGTCACATTATGAGCAAACTGCTCTGCTTCACGAAGAAAGAGTTTCAAGGACGCTCTGCCACTGTGAGATGAAGCCACGCTGAACTGCAGCTTTCACCTGACTTCATCGGGTTAGCGATATGACTCAGCAGGACGATGACAGCTGGGAATTTTCCATGGCAATAGGAGTCTTCTGATCATCTGAGAGTGGCTGGCACAAAGCTTTTTCACGGAGGCAGAATTCCGTTGCTCTTCAGAGAACGTCCTGTTTAATGACTCCAGATAAACCTTTGCCTTCCTTTGTTTGGGGTTTTTTGTCTGAAACTAGGCTGTGGGTCATCAGGGAAACGCTCAGCATGTTCCTGACAACCTCCCAAGTCTAGGGTGGCTTCAAAATAAAAGTCAAAGCTTTTCATTTGACAGCCTGTCACTTTCTACCTTCTGTAGCTCTGGACGACTCCGGAAGTCTTTTGTTCTTCATGTTTGGTGACGCTTTCATGCTTTTCTGCCCGAGGACATCAAATTTCAGAAAACAAGAATTCATTTTAGTCCTAAACTGTGGCGGAATCCGGTTCTCTCTGGTTTGGGAACATCATTCAGTCCAAATAGAGAAAAACATCAGGCTTTTCTGAAGCCTGATGTTTTTAAACTTCAGGTTTAGGTTGATGATTGCACTGTCATTTTGAAAAGATAAATGATGGAAATAAAGCTTAATTTTATTAAATTGTTAAAATAATGTCTCGTGATGTCTCCTGGAGATTTTTCAATCTTTCCTTGGGATCTTTATGTACAGTAATAGAACTTTTTACCTGGGGTGCCCAAACGTTCGCGCTTTTCTAGGCTTGGTGTTAACGTAGCGTCATATGCACAACATTTGGTGACAGAGTTAAAGTGACATAAAACTCAAACAAATGACTGAAAAGAAGTCAGCCAGAAAATAAAATGAATGACAAATGATCAAATACACAAACACGAGCACAAACTACTTGTTTCTTCAGGAGATATGAAATAGCAGCAGCTGGCAGCAACAAACAATCTGTCTGTTCCACCAACTCAGTTAGCAACATGTTTTTGCCAAAGCAGGTCTGCTCAACAAGCCCCCTCTATCCCTCAAAAACACCACAAAAAAACCAGCTACTCCCACAAAACACAACTGATCTGCTTCCAGGTCAGTGGCAACGGGCCGAAACTTGTAGTCCTCAGCAGTATCTGAGCAGTATCTTAAAACTGAATTTATATACTTATATATATATATAAGTATATAAATTCAGTTTTATATATATATATATATATATATATATATATATATACACGTCTGCTTCCTCCTGCTATTTTTCATGCAAATAGTTCAACTCTATCTGACAAACTTCCCATTTAAAGAATTCCATGTTTCCTGTACTGTTTGTATACAAACAAATATGTTTATTTATGATCAAGATTTATTTAAATTGCATCATTTACATGTGTATGTGGATGTATATATATGGATATGCACCTTTTTATATATTTCATCCATCCATCCATTTTGTTTTCTTTAGTAACACAGTCCTAAAAATGAGAAAAAGATGATTTCGAAATGTGTGCCATCCGTCTCCCATTAGAGCCCTACCAGGTCGGGTTCAGTTCCTCTAAAAACCGTCCACTCTACAGCAACCCTGCATATTTGTCAAAAGCAAACATTTTGAAAAGAAATCACATTGTTTCTAAATAAAAAATAGATATAATATACATGCTCAAAGCGTAAATTCAACCCAAACATTAAATAAAATAAAGTAAATATTAGACGAAAATCCATCCATCTTCTGAACCGTGGGTTGCTGGAGCCTATCCCAGCTACCGTTGGGTGAAGGCAGGAAACACATGCTGTCACAGGGCCACAATTCACACATTCAGACTCACATTTTTACCCAAGCCAATTTAGAGACATCAGTTAACCTATGAAGCACGTTTGTGGACTGAAACTAAAGTTTCCGAAGAATACGCCTGAATCCACGAGAAGAGCATGCAAACGCGACACAAACAGAACCCAACCAGTCGGGAATCGAGCACCCTCTCCACAGTGCAAACCACTACACCACTGTAGAGCCCCATAAAAAGAGGGGAAAAAAAAGACAGTTCATTTTCAAGACACGTTGCATTTAAAAAAAAATAAAATTAAAGCTACATTTATTTAGAAAATGCTACATTATTTCATCTAACCCATGAATGGATTTTCTTTTTTTAAAGTAATGAAAGTTTGTTGAATCATTTTAGATATGATCAGATTTTTTATTTGTCAATTATACATTTATTTATTTTGAAGTAAAACAGCCCCAGTCTTAAAATCTGGTGGTATTGATATAATCTGGATTTTTTTAAGGATCAAAACAACCACAATTTTGTATTTTTAAGTATTATAATTATTATGGAAAATTATTTTATGCTTTGAGTTATGCCGTCAGATGACTTTAGCTTTCGGTTGATGCTTTTTTTTTAATTGAATTGAATCTTTTTTTGTTTTTGTTTTTTTTACAAATATATCTTTCTAGAGATTAAGGATCATCGTAGGTTATTTGTAAAATAAAAGACCCAAAAAGTTGAGTTGCAGGATTTTTAACGATGAATCACATTTAAAATGCACACTTTTCGGATTTGCTCTGGCGACGTGGGTTATATAAATATTTGAACATCCTGGAGTTTTTTTCACCGTGACTTTCCATCAACCCTCATTACTGAGAGGTATTAGAGGCGCGGTGCAGAGTGGAATCAGGAGATGCACTTTTATTGAATCAGAGGAAGGACCTGAGCCTTGCAGCAGACTCGCTCCATCTCTGAGGTTGTAAACTGGTCAATTCAGCAGCCAGGGGAAAAGCGCCATGGACATTAAACATGCATCTCTGGACTGAAGGAGCGTCAGCAGAGTAAACAGAACTGGTTTCAGGGCTCAAAGTAACCGGTGAAATGCTGACTCACACTCAAAATGCAGCATGTTTTTGGCTGACCTCTTACATGCAGGCAATATTAAAATCTGAAGCATTAAACATGGACCTTCCAGAAAGCTGAACATATGTTTTATCTCAGTCATTATTTTATGATTTTCTAATCTTTTTATTTATAACCAATTTTATCACGATTTTTCTGGAACGTTAATAAACAAAAGTAGAATTTGTGTTGCATCCACTCTTTAAAGTCCCACTCCGATCATCTTTTGATTAATTCTCAAAGCGTTCCCAGTGGTCTTTTAATTAAGGTTATGCCGCTTTAAGCCATAATTTTAAAAATTGTGTTGTTTTCTAGGACATAGTTTCTGCAGAGCTGCAGGAGTTCATTAGAAATTTAGGTCTGAGTTGTGGGCGGGACCATTGGGATTTTTTTTAACATCACAAATAGGCTCTTTTTCAAATGATTTTTTTTTGTCTGTCACTGATTTACAACGATTTGAATAGAGAAATACTCAGAAATGCAGTTCTGAGCTCAATTTTCTTAATATATATTTTCCACCATCAGAAAAATTCCACAAGAACATATCCAAAACTCCAAAAACAAAATTTTCATCGGAGTGGAGCTTTAAATACAGAAACATTAGATGGCAGTGCAGTTTTCTTTTTGCTGTAGCTGTAGCTGTTGTGACATCGGGTAGATTTAGACTTGCTCAACATCATTTTTGTTTTTCTTTTAAAATTATTGGCACCTACAATATCCTAAAAATTCTGAACTGTTAAGGGAGTGCCATTCTCAGCATGCCTGTCAAGATTTTCTTTATTTATTCGGTTGTTTATTTATTATATATATAGACAAATACAAAAACAACACCACACGTAAACTTGTTTTTGTGTGACAACAAAAGGGGAACAGAAAGCCTCTTTGACTTAATTAATAAATAAAGGAAATGCTATAATGTTCACCCCCCCTCCCAAAGAAAAAAAAATGAAATAAAATAAACAGTAAACGCAATGGATAGCTAACATTAACAAATATGGATTCCTTAGTTTAAACACACAATATAACTATAAAAAATCTGAAGATCTGGTTTTGTCAGTGTGAATCAGGTGATCGGTGCATACTTTTTAAAAATGTGTTGGAGCCGTTTTAAATTATTTCGTTTTAAGCTGCTTTAACTTTAAGTTGTGTGTAAATTGTATTTTATAATTGTAGGTTTTTGATATTTGAGTGTGAATGTGAATACACAATTGGAAGTACACACAGTTACACAAATGTATGAGTGAAGAATTACGCACACACAGATCCCATGAGTCTATTTACTCTCCATACGTGACCGCATGTACAGACAAATCAAGGACAGCCTTGAAGTGAATGAACCTCAACAAAATCTTTTTTTTGTGTGTGTTTTGGACAAAGGCCTCCAGCACAGAAGAACACTCTTGTGCCAGTTTAGGAGTTTGTGTATGCGTGCTGAGAACACATTTTTCTCTGCTGTGCCACAAGGTGACACTGTAAATATGCTTTACATGCGCACCAAGACAGACTTTTGATGTGGCTCCTTTTCTGTAGATCTGTAAAGCAAACCTGACATTTGCCTGCATAAATTACTCTCTGAGAGATGTCTCAAATGTTGCGTGTGACAGCAAGATTGTGCACATTTGCTGACAAATATTCAGCATAAATCTATTTTTTATTAATGTTGACAGCAAAAGAAGAGTTTGTGTGCAGCTAACATTGGGGGGGGGAGGGGAGGGCCCCGGCATCAATGCTTCAGTGTGTGGGGTAGAAAAAGGGGTGGCCCAGCGCCATGCAGCTGTGGGGCTCGGGCATCCATCCATGCCCTCTGTTCCACACACTGTTAGTCTCCCTTCAAGGCAAAGAATCTGTAAATGAACGTTTTTTTTTCTTTCAAAAAAGTCACTGGAACAGAACAAAGCTCAGGTTTTGTCTTAAGTTTTTCCTTCAAACGCTGGAATTCTTTCATTTCTTCATCGTGCATAGGCCTGATAACTGAAATCAGCTTTTGTGGGATGAGGAGGCTGAGTTGGGGTTTTCTTGACATCACGAGCTTTGGAGCAAAAACACTAAAGTCTGCTGATTCCTCTGAAATACTTGTTTCCTTTCAGATTTTCAGCTCCTGGGGTTTGCAGAACAAACTTAGAAAAGTTCAAACAGATTTGTGGTGAAAAAAAAAACATAATTTACTGTGATTGAAAATGAAGTTGAAAATGTGATCATGGTGTTCTTTTATATTTATTATTATTGTGTTTTATATTTATTAACATTGAGTTTAAACAAGAGAAAAGTGTGACACGTTGATGTCTGTCTCCCACTGTGAGCGGGGACATCTGGTGGTCAACTGAAGCTATAGCGACCTGAAGGGCACGTCAACGATAGCTTTTCAGTCCCACGTTTGGAATAACGTGGAATAGAAAGGCTAAAAGAAAAAAACTGTATAACTTTCCAGTGTTTTGGCTAATTTATCCTGAACTACTATAACTTATTTACACGTTTTAAACGTTTAACACCGGCGGTGTCTCTGGCAACACCTCAATAACACACCCTTTGACTTAATGTAACTCTTCAAATGTTTACACGATCAATGTAAATCAGCTGACATGGAGAGAAGCAGCTCTTCATACCAGCTTTGCACTGACATGCAACACTTTCACCAATATGCGACGCTTTACGTGAAAAGTCTCGCGTTACGTGCAAAGCTGCTTTTCTCCGAGCTGATTTACGCTGATTGCATATCAACACAAAGCAGCTTTTCTCAGCGTCAGAATCCGTTTGATTTACGTTAATTGGGTAAACGTTCGAAGGAGAGCGTGTTACGAAAGCTCCCGTGTTAAATGTGTTACACTCTTGTTGAAAGTCTTCAAAAAATTAAAAGAATTACAAAGTTTTGTTTCCACATTCCACTTTAACTTTTAGAATATAATACTGATCATGTGTTAACCGTTGGCAGCCAATCATTTGTCAGTCCTGTTGTTCAGTCGTGTAATTTTTATTGTTTTTGCCTCGAGATTCAGGAAAGTTCTAGCTTGAATGTCCCTCGGTGGCAGTTACTGTTGTGAGAAGCAGCTGCAGTTCAGAACTTCAGGATGTCACGCTTCATTTCCTGCACAGCTGCAAAGAGGGCAGTGCTGCTGCAGCGACATGCATGGCGGAGCTCTTTTAATTCTGCACTGTGTGGCATTCATTTAAACTGTAAATGGATTTCAAAGGAAAACGTTAGAAATCTCCAACCTCCAGCTAGTGTACCAACAGAAAGAAAGAATAGATTCAAAAGGTTTTAGTGGCTTATGCTACTTGTATCTGGTTTGGTTGTTTTCATATTCACCTCACAGGCTGCACTTGAAAATCAACCTTTAAAGGCTGTGTTGCAGCCCCGGTGAACAGTAGCACGTAGGAAAGGTCATGTTGTGGTGGAACAAACGCTGGGAGGGAAATGGCCAACAGATAGCAGGGGAGAACGGAGAGCAAAAGAGATCAGACAGGATGCTGCAACAGAGAAAAAAGAATCTTGCAGATCCATGGAAAGGCTCCACTTTATCACTTCATAGCAGACTTTGTCACATATGGAGGTAAATTGATTTGGATGTGACTGATCTGTTTAAGCAGATGGTAAAACTACAAAATTGCTTCTCACGTGCTGTGCAAAGGAGTGTGGTATAAAAAAGGGTTTCTAATTTCTATCAATTTGTGCAATTTTCAGAAAATACAAGTTTAAATTCTGATGTTTAAAAAAAAAGCTTGATTGGCCAATCCCCTGAGAAACTTAGGCAGCAAATTTGCCCCAATTTTTCTGTTTGAAATCAAATTTAAGCAACTTCACCTTTTAAGTGTCTAAATTAACATGTTTTTACATGTTATTGATATGACAAGATGCAAACGTATTTATGCAGAGATTAGTATCATAATTAAATGCAAAAAACACATGTCAGGTTCCGTTTCAGATAAATGTTAGAGATCATTTTTATCTTCTACAATACAGTTCAGAGCTATTATCTCAAAATAGTATTTTTTTACACAAACAACAATATCATGAAGTTTTGTCTCCAAAAAACTTCTAATCTAAGACTTGCTTTATTATATTTTTAAGTAATGAACAAATCCTTAAGATTTTCTTGTTTTTGAAAACTTGGCTGAAAGACATAAACTTGGATAAATTGAAAGTTGTGATTGACTAATGTTCTATGTATATTCTTTGGTTGAATTTTTTAAAAGGGTAAAATAAAAAGAAACTATGTGGTAAAACTGGATTTTAAATGAGTTTTTTGGTAGGATTATCTGTAAAAAAAAACATGTAAATGGGGGGTGCTCCTCTTCTGTTCTCACCTGTATTTATTCCGTTTACTGTGACGCTCCTCTTCTGTTTTCACCTGTATTTGTTACGTTTACTGTGACGCTCCTCTTCTGTTCTCACCTGTATTTAA
>BSAI01000073.1:8596758-8690513 GCA_036245035.1 Adrianichthys oophorus
TTTACTGTGACGTTTCTCTTCTGTTCTCACCTGTATTTATTACGTTTACTGTGACGCTCCTCTTCTGTTCTCACCTGTATTTGTTACGTTTACTGTGACGCTCCTCTTCTGTTCTCACCTGTATTTAAAACGTTTACTGTGACGTTTCTCTTCTGTTCTCACCTGTATTTATTACGTTTACTATGGCGCTCCTCTTCTGTTCTCACCTGTATTTAATACGTTTACTTTGATGCTCCTCTTCTGCTCACCTGTATTTAATATTCTTGGGATATCCTTTTCAATCCCGCCTGTCTCTGAGTCTGCTGTCAATAATTATTTTGCTCTCTTTTCACAAACCGTCTGCTAGCTGCAGGCATCTGGACGTATCATTTGTTTTATTTGTAACTGATGAAATCTTACTAATCCTGAACATTTTTAAAGGAAAGAATTTCATTCCTTGGCTGGCTGAAGTGAAGTATGCAGCAAAGAATCACGACTCTGCGCTTCTTTTTCTGCCTCAAGAAATTACATTACGAACAGCATAATGCTGCTAAGACCATATTGTGATATCTGATTGGCCTTGAATAAGCTTTGTTGCTTTTCTTTCTACTGCTGTATAGCACTTGTGTGTTCCCTTTTCCTCCTTAGCCTCGTCATCATCTCTGTAAACTCTCAGCTCTTCATTTGTGAACTGTCTGAAGAGCTGAGAGTTTACAGAGCAGAGAAGACATTCTTCATTATTGAAAAGGCATGCTTTGAAGTAGGTCTGATTGATTTATCCAGCTACAGTGAAAAACAACTGTATGAATAAAAAAAAGGTTCAAAGTGCAGAATAATTGGAGAAAAAATGCTTAAAGGATGTTCAGTTTTCTTTATTTTTAACACGTTGTAGTCTCTGAATGTATTCACATAAATGTTTGGTTTTAGAAGCAAAACAAGGTCTTAGATCTCACTGGTTAACAGGGGCTTTTGCTGTGTTCCATACTTAATAATATTTTCTGTGAAAAATGTCAGAATGATGCAATTTGGGGAAAGAATCATGAATATGCAGAGGATGTAAAAGAAGCAGGTCGAACCTACATGGCAGCAGACAGAGAGAGGTATAATAACAGAACTAAGTGAGTGGGAAGTTGATGAGAGTCAAGTTCTCTCAACGCTGTCAAATAATGTGTTGTTTTTTTCTCCTAAAATTATCACAAGATTTGTAACAACAATGTTGTTTTTCAAATTTGTGTAGTAAAAAATGTGTGACAACCACAACAACTTAAACATGTTGCTAACTAATGGTATAGACGTGTCTTGTGACTTACAGTACTTATAAAGTTACACATGTTGTTAAATAAAGCACAAAAACTGCAATAGTTTGGTGCAACAGATACTCCTGTCCACCCATCCAAAATATAACCAAATACAAAGTGATCAGCAATGACAAAGTTTCAGCCAGTGGACTGTTTCTTCTAAACCCCATAGCACTAAAGATGTAGCCAGCGACACTTGCTGTATTTTAGGTAATTTTGTTCAAAAACGAGAGTGCGCCTTATAATCCGGAGTGCCTCATACAAGGATTAATTCTATTTTTTATATAAAACACGGCAAGAAACAAAAAGGCTAAAGGAACAGCAAAAAAAAAAAAGCTTGTTTGAGAGTTAGCACAGTCACGCTAGCGTTTGTTTTAATGGTATCAGTCTGTGTTTTCTGAGCTACAAACAAAGTTGGGAGTTATTTTAATTACACTAACGTGGCTAAAGTCTAGCGGTGTCAGACTTATGGCTTGGTGTACCTTGTAGTTAACATAAGTTTGAGAATAGACCTTTCATTGATTGTACACCATATAGTCCAGTACGCCCCATGGTGCAGAAGTAATATGGTATTACACTCTTTGACATATTGTAACTACTCTGCATTGCATGCGATCAACATGAATTTCTGATGTGGAGAAAACCAGCTTTTCATTTCGGCTTTGCACCAATGTTCAACACTTATGACTTTACTAACGTAAAGTTTTGTGTAACGGCACATAACCACTTTTCTTCACGACTGAACCAGCTGATTTACATTGATTGCGAAAACACATCACTACTGTAAAATATTGCTTATCAGCGCAAAGCTTAAATTAATTAAGTAAACGATTGAAGGGTTACGGTAGATGCAAGATTATCAACACTGGAGCTAAAAACAGTGAAGGGTTAAACAAATATGCAAAACAGCCCAATGAATGAAAAAGTTAACCCATAAAGGGACCAATCATAAAGGCACTTTGGTGAGAAAGCAAGGAATATTTTAAGCTTGTTTACCTATAAGTCTGAAGAAGGCGAGAATCAGGATGTAGTGGCATAAATATATTTGGCCTAATGAGATTGACAGGCTTGACTGTGCTTGAGGCGAGCTGCTCCAGGCTTCCTTTGGGTCAAGAAAACCCCACAGAATGACAAATGAACTTTTGTGGTAAAGCTTCGTCTGGCTCAGATACACCCCCTGGCTCATCACTTCTGGCAGGAAAAATCCGAGAAGCTTAAGAGCAAAATGCAGAACCCTTGTCTTCAGAAGAAGCCTGAAATATTTGTTTTTTTTTTACATTTAGTTGGTGGGCTGTGTGCTTTGATAATAAAGAGAATATTGCTGTGATGCCTTACCAAAGGGATTATCAAAGTTTATCCTAACTTAGAGTTCTTGTAAACACTAAATGTAATGTTGGATAGATGGCTTGGTGTGGAAACAACAGCAGCGCTGGGGAGACTGTAGGGCAAGACAGGGCAATATATAAATATAAATCTATTTAATTCAGTTTTTCGATTTAAAAACAGTTTACAGCAAAGATTGTCTCAAGGAACTACACAAATTTATGTTCCAAAAAATATTATTTTAGTCAATTTCAGTACAGATAATTCCAGAAAAACCAAACAATTAGATTTTTTAAATCATTATTATTGAGAGGTAAGGTAAGGTAAGGTATATGAGCGACAACAGACATAACTGATATCTTTGACTTTACACATGTTATTCTGCATCACAAAAATGAAACTTCATTAAAGACATGCCCCTAGAATGCACAAATTTGAGCTCTAATGAAATCTAAATGCTTATTAAATGCCTGTAAGGTTAATGAAAGTGGTTAATGGTTTATTTTCGAACTTATGTCATATATAAGGCGCACCGAACTCTAAGGCACATTAAGTGAGATATGAGAGCGATTAGTCAGTCAGGCAGACTTGCTTTCACAGTAACTCTAGAAATTGTTTGTGACACGCTACACGTTAGCAGAGTTAGCTGTGTTAGCGTTTCCACACAATTCAGTAAATATGACCCTAATGCAGAAAATTCAACAAATGACCATTTTCACTTCTTTAGAATCAATCAAAGGTTGTGGAACTCTAAAAATGTGGAACAGTGCATTTGAAGGTTTTTATTCTTTCAAATAAAATGTTATTTTTAGCAGGTTTGTTCAATAACATTTGATACTCTAATGTGGCATGAAAATTATGCTGACTGTCATTTGCATTGATTATTCAGAAAAAATATCATTTGCGTGATAATTTGAAACATGCATTTGGAACATGAAAAAGCAAACTACAGTAAGTAGTTGGGTGGAAACGCTAATAGTTGAATCCTCCTCCTCTGGGTGTAGGTGCATATGCAGCCGAATAAAGCATCCCAGTGGGGGGGGGACTCCAGCTAGAGTCACTGGAACAGCAGCCGATCCACAGGGAATGGATTCAACTGAGGAAGCACTGCAAATAAAAATGATCGCAAAAAATATAAATATATTTATACTATTTGTGTAAAATAATGGAAAGCAAAAAAAAGCTAAATGTATAGTAAAAAAAAACAGTTAAAATCCAAATGATAAACATGTTAGAATAGTTATTAAAAAATATTAAAAGTGTTGCCTGCAGCATGTAAGCTAATCATTTAAGACATGTTTACAAATATCTGTTATATCCACAAGACGGTGAAGGATGGAGGACAGGTCTGACCAACTGATGCCTGCAGTGATGGAGACTTTGTTGGACAAGTGAGAACTGATTCTGAAGTCCCAGTTCACCTGCCAATCATTGTCCCTCCCATCACCAGTGGCATCGACATGAACTGATGGAGAAAGCGCTCCAGATAAGTCTGAATTCCCTCCCTGCTCCTTAACTACTAAAAAAACGACAGTACGGACTATCTAGTGTTGTGGATTTTAAAAGCTATTTGGACGTCACACTCACTACTTTTTTTTTCTATACGGCTTCTCCCTACAGTTACATTTGCTTCCACGCAGAGAGAAATGGAAAAAATGGTGTCTTCAGATTCTGACGTTTGTACCGCTCAATAGTCGCTGTTCATCTACATTAGTGCATAACTGCCAGTGCTCGGACAATACATATCATAGGTTTTATAACCTAAAGCAAAAGCTCATTTACTTACATTTAAATGTAAACTTCTGTGCATCAGAGCACTCCCAGGTTAAGAAATGCGTTCCTCCACAAGTGTAATGCGGGGGCAATATGACCATTTCTAAGTTGCTACGGTTCCTCCTTGAAAAAAAAAAAAAAACACTTTCGGACACCTCTACAGCTTCAAACTCCCCGATGATTGGAGCCATATGGTGGAGTCGGAAACAATTTGGAAAAAAGTTGAAAAAAGAGCAAGATTTGCACCATTTCAACTTTTCACATTAAGCCTCTTCCAACTGTAGGTGGCGAACATGCGCTAGTAAACAACAACAGAAAAAGAAGGAGAAGCCCCTCCCTGCTTGTGTAAACACAGTGGGCTCAATTTGCGTTCTTGACCACGCGTTTAGCACATTCTTGAACCAGTGTCACATGCCCGTTGTGTCAGTCACTTTACTAGAGAATTGTCCCTATTTGTCCAAACAAACAGTAGTAACCCAATGGAACCCTTTGAGTTTGTTTCTCCGCTCCTAGATAATATTCCACACAAGAAGTTAAAGTTATTGTGTCTGCCTAATGAGGTTGAACCAACCTTGTATGTGATTATACAATTCAATCTCAGGGCAAATGTAATAAAAAATAAAGAAATGCTCTCAGAGCTCCACGGGCCTGCTTTCCCAAGAAGCATTGCATAATCTAATCAGTAACAGCAATCTCATGGTGATTAATTAGATCAGGTCCACCTCGCCTTTCAGAATATTGCCTGTTTCATTAGCGCAAAATAAAAAGTGGCTCCTCTTGTTTTTGTTGACAATCCCATCATGTTTGTGTGCAAAGGTGAGAGTGGTTGATGAAATCAAAGGAGACGGTGGAGACAGGGGGGGACTTAGCTCTTTGGGGGCCCGGGGCGAACAATAACATGGGGCCCTCTGCAGTGGTTGTATTAATCATTTCTTTTTTTAAATTGCTCACACTGGCAGTTTATCACATAAAAAAAAAAACAAGAAAGTGTAGGAAGTGTAGCAACATATTTTTTGCTTTCCCCTTGCATTTTCCTTTTTTTCAGAGCAGGTTGATTTACGCCTTTTTTCTTTTCAAAAACTCTTGAACGTTTATGCCCCAGACTGTATAAGAAAGAACTGGACTGAGCGACCCCTCCTCCCTGATGTTCCAAATAGGAAGTACCCGCTGGCTCCATGAAGCCAAACTCCCATTGACTTCTATGGAGAAATAAACAGCTGTGACTCAGTCATTGTAATTGCCAGAATAACCATTCTTGCTCTGATACATTTTTTCTTAACAGCTTCTTGCTAATCCTAATTCTTTTTTCATGATATTTTTTCTTTATTGCAAATTATTCAAGTTACAAACTGACCAATCAAATGCCTCAGTAGAAGCATGTGGTGCCTGCTGGCTCCACCTCAAATGTTTGATTGACAGATTCTCTCAAGCCTCGAGCCCTTTCAGTGAAAAGGGTGTGGACTTCAAACAAGCTCACTCATGATTGGTGACAGTAGTTGCCATGGAAACGTGACTCAGACCAATCAGTTCACTGGCTCCAAATGGTGGCGCCCATGTCACGTAAAAATGGCAGCTTAATTGGCTTCATCTTGTTGGAGCCGGAGGTTTGTCCATCTCTATATACTGTCAAAGCTATTGGCCGAATATTCCATTGCTGCAGATTTACAGGGGAGGATGAAACACTTTCATGTGAACGGTCTCTATTTTTTCCCCTTTTTCTATGACAGTCAAATAATAATGACCATGAAAATTATTTTAAAGATATTTTAAGTCTTCATCTCGGGGCCCCAAAAGTGTTGAGGGCCCCAGAGGCAGTGGCCTACCTTTGCCCTATGTAAAGTCCGCCTCTGTGTGGAGACAAAGCAGCAACGTGAAGCATCAATGATCCAGAATCTGCGGTTATTACAAACAATGAGGCGTGACGTCACCACCCTGGCATTTGGTTTGAATGCGCGTTGACAGGCATTTCTGCAGGAAAGGCGCGCGCGCGCATCTCCCTCCTTCTCTCTCTCCTCCCTCCCCTCATTAGGCGTCACACCGGCAGAAACATCGACTCACTCCCTCACCCTCAAACCGGGAATAAGCACGGCTGAGGACGGATCCACCTCCTGCGCGGCGCGCAACATCCATGCTCCCCACCAGCACCCTCGGATGGATGTCCGTCTGACAGGAGGGTATGTTTGATTATCTGTTGTTTTGCGCCACATTGATACGTGCGCTTCGCTGCTGCCCTGCGCTCAGGCTGCAGCCTGCGTGGAAACAACAGTGGGCAAGAATCTGTTGCGTCACCAGCACCACAGTGTTGCTGTGAAATGCAGCTGGATCCTAAGTGTCCATGTCCTTTCTGAACTCAGCTACGCGTCAGGGACAAACTGGATCCGCTATTGGCTTACTCAGGGCTTTCTTCAACACACCCTTTCCGCGCACGCGCGCACACACGGTCACGCGCACGGAGAACTTGGCGTTGCAAACGTCCTACCCTGCAACAACTGCACAAAGTGAATGGGAATGTGTATTATTCCACCAGGCATCAGTGATGAGGTGGTGCAGGAGGTGCTGCAGAGGTGCAGCTCTTCCTTACATGCCGGGACAAATCCATTCATGCATATTGCCTCACCATTTGGTCCACTGCCTTGGAGGTTTTGATTGGCGTCAGTGTCTTGAATGCTTTTTAAACCTGTGTTTTGGCCTTTTATGGAAACCAAAATAGGACAAAATGTTGTCAATTTAAATGTCTGACTTGATCTGAATCCATCAACGATCCATCAAGACTGGGAGATGGGATTTGTTTGGGGAGTAGCTCAGACTGGCGGTGTATCCAATAAAAAAAAACAAGAAAGTCCACAGACTAATCAGGTTCTGCTACCAAAGCAGCCATCAGCGGTTCCTGTGATTGCTACAAGCTGACATAGAAACAAATTGAGCCACAACGGTGGCAGCGGCACCATGATCCCGCTCTGTTCAGTTTAATCGGCGTCTTCAAATCCTGTTTGTTTTTGATGTTGAATAAAGCCTACCTGCCTGTATTTACTGACATCATCAGGTCGCAGCAGGTAGGAAGAATCAGATGTCTCGGTGCGCCCAGAGGACTGGAGTTGTGTTCATAAGGGTAGATCACAGAGTTGTGAGAATGTTTGCTGTGTCCAGTGTTTTCAGTAGCATGTTGGTGATACCTTTATCATGGTGAAAAAAGATCAGGTTTCACACAGGAAGCCTTTGTAAATATTAACACCACTCATTGTGTTGTTGCTCCCATCATGTGTGGAAGTTAAAGAATGACCGACTTCTATTCAGTTATATTTTGTTTGTCAGTGTAGTGATGAAGTAATGAGGTGGGACCCACATCATCGCTTCATGGGTTGGGTCCACCACCTGTAGGAGAGCTCAAAAGAGGCTGGTGCAATGTGGTGGTGAAAGGAGGATACCTCGGTGGCCCAACCCTCGGTCATAAAACAGCGCTTTTGGTTCTTGGAACGTCACAGATTCACAAATTACGAATATTAAAATTATTTTTCTAACTTTTGCAGCAGCCATGATGGAACCCTTGGAAGGTCAGTAGGACCACTTCCAGAGTAACGAGAACTTTCCACATCAAACTTGCTTCCCACAAGCCTGATGTTTCGGGCTTCCTTTTTTCCTTAAGGCTTAAAAAATAACTACAAACCAATTTACCCTCTAATACTGTGAACTGTTAGCCTTCCCTCCGCCTAGGATTCAAATGACTCTTGAAAAGTTCAACTTTTCTTTAACTTTGACCTCAGACACCACGTCGCCTGAATTAACGTTAGTTTTTCATTTCACAACACAAATGAAAACAATTGAACTTCTAAGATTAGGCATCTGATTGGTCAGTTTATTTTTTGGATAACTTGGGATTTAAAAAAATAATGACAAAAAATTAGGATTAACAAAATGTTAAGAAAAAGGTATTAGAGTAACACCAGACAGAAGGAACCCCATTTGAACCACAACCTTCTTGCTGTGAGGCGAGAGTACTCTTTGAAGATGAAACATCCATCTTCTGAACCCGCTGAATTCCTTTAGGGGTCACGGGGCCCCTGGAGCCAACCCAGCTACTGTTGGGCAAAGGAGGGGAGGTTCATCCTAAAAAGGCCTCCAATTTGTTGCAGGGCTTAGAACAGGGGTCGGCAACCCAGGGCACGCGTGAGGAAAGACGGTGGCACGCCGGGGAGTGACAACAAAAAGCACTTGATCTGTTGTCTGTGTTTTTCGGATTTGAAAAGAGTGATAATCTCTTCTCACAATGATCTTTGTTCTCCATGGCGTCATAAGGAAAAAAGTCAATTCACTCAGTGCTGTCACTGTGACCCCGCCCACCCATATAAACACTGCCCCTTTTTTTAAAAATAAAACTTTATAGTTTCACACAAAGTACATGACTTTTCACTTACATGTAAAGCGCTTTGAACTGCAACACATGAAAAGTGTGAAAGCGCTTTTTATAAATAAAGATTGATTGAAAGGTCAGTTTGTTAAATAATAACCAAACAAGGTCAGATTATACCCAGACTTTCTTTCTGTTCTGCCAAATGTTAATATGAAATGTGAACAAGTTTAAAAATGAAAACTACAGCTCCATATACTGGGGTTAAAATGAAGAACGACGCTGTCCAGTTGCAAAAAAATTGAAATGACTATGATTATCAAACTACGAATAAAGAAAGACATTTAATTAAACATGCAATAAAAGCACCATCACAGAACATTCAGTTACTCAGGCCCTGTCTCATCATGTAAGAAAAGATCAGTAAGCCAAAAGCATACACTTTCTTTTATATTCATAGTTGTGAAGTTCTTAGAAATATTGAGGGTATTTTGTTCTGACGTATTCAATCCTTTTTTATTTTTCAATAAAGCGCCTTTTGAGTTGATGCTAAAATATCTTCAAAAAAGCTATTTGACCTGCTGTTTGTGAATTACAGTGTTTTCAGATATATTGGAAATGTTTTTGTATTTCTTTTTATTAAAGTTTGTATTTTGGTTAGAGGTTGCCGGATAGCTCAGTAGGCTGGGTGTGGGTCCTGGGATCAGTTCTCAGGGCGTGTAATGAGCTAAAAAAAAATCCAGTGAGGATCCTTAGAGGAGATCCTACGCGCCGCTTCCTGACTGGATCTCCCTGTGCCTTAAACATACAGGGTTGTGTCAGGAAGGGCATCCGGCGTAAAACTCTCTGCCCAACCACCTGTGCAAATCAGTGAAAAGTGATTCACATTTGTGATCCCTGGCGGGAGAGTCTGAAGGGTGAACGACAAAAGATTGTTCCAGTGGTGCAGTTGTTAAGGAGAACATTTTGAATTGGCACTTCATGTCATAAACGCTGCTGACCCCTGGCTTAGAAGACGAAACAAAATAGTTTTGTATCATTTTGATAAACCCATTGCCAACTGACCCCCTAAAGCTTTGACCTCTGAAGTGTCATGAGTTTTAGCGATCCTGCTAATGACCATATCGTCAAAATCAATGAGCATTAATATTGACACTTTTAATGTGTGCTGTTGGTCTGTTGAATGTCCCTCATGCATCACATAATCAAGGTTTCAGATCAGTTTTTATCTGACCGGATTTTTTTTCCTCCCTCATACAAAGCTTTAGATGTAGTTTTTGACATTGGAGTTCTCCGCTTGAAGTGGATCGTTGAAATATTCAAAAGTAATGAACTCTTGACTGTAAAAGAATTGGTGCAGTTCCGGGGTTTGCCTCATACTTGCACAGGTGACGTCTTACAGCCAGGTGAACATCGGTCACCAGGTTGTCACACCGCCTGTCTTCATCCTAACAGGAGTTTCTTTCTGCAGTTCCCTCGTTTCTTCCACTTCCTCTTCAGTATGAAGTTCAGATCTCAGCATCCAGAGTCTTTGCTATTGGTGTCGAGGTTTTTGCATTTGGAGTCTGCTGGAGTCTCAGGGCGCAGCATGCTGCCTTGCAACATTTGCAATTCAAATGAACATTTATGAGGGAATCTGAATAACACCCTCTCTACCTCACTTGTGTCTCTTTTGAGGAAGTCATTCTCTATGTTTTCAAATTAACTCAAGTACTTTATGTTTTGCCCTATCACTGCATAATTTGAATAGCTTGAAGTGGTTTTTGTTGATAGATGTGGCAGCTTTCGGAGCATCCTGGGTCTGTTGCATAAGGCCGTTGGGGTCATACTGACCTGACCTACAGAGATGAGAAGTCATGTAACGGGTTGTGTCTGTTCATGAATGGCTGCAGTGCACTTGGCTGTCACTGCTTTTGGCCCATGTTTTAAAACCTGCCATGTGGTCATGTCTCGACCTGTTGGCTGAACCCCAGTAAACAATACTTGTACATGCACATCCACACCAACAGTTTTTATCTACACCTAGAGTTGGTTCCCCTGTAAAGTCCGCTTGGTTAAAGACCCACCCTGATCATCTTTTGATGCTTAATTTTATTTATATATGTCCTCCATCACAAAAACATTTCAAAAGAACATGCTAAAAACATCAAAACAAGCAAACTTTCATCATCTTTAAAGAAGGATCTTAGTTCACTTATAAATGAGCTCTGATGTGGTTTACTTCAAAATAAACAATACAGAGACCATCCAATCAATAACTGAACCCAACTGAGTTAAAACTAGAGGAAAAAAAAGCAAGAAAAGTCCACTGGATAAATCCAAAGAAATGTTGGAAAATGTATGAGGGATAAATGGTGTAATGCTGATGTGCTGGGGCTCATATAACAGCTATTGAATCAAAGGAACTAGCTATTTTCCTTCCTGCTTTGGCCTTGTTTCGGCTGTATTATCCCCCCTCCAAACCTAGCAAATTGCTGGATTTTCACTGGTTTGGTTTGCTCCTGGAAGTGCATGTAAGAGCTAACCAAACCAAATAAACAGAGTTTATCCCAGTGTGAAACAACTTTGGGTTTCTTTCACTTTAGCATGGTCTTGCAGTCAGTTCAGATAGTAGAATGCCACCAAAGTTAAAAATACGCATTTGTTTTGTATGTAATACTCAAGTTATATAGGCTCGAGTCGCTATGCTAGCTTGTTGTGTGTGCAAAGTTGGAAGCCATATTGGAAAGGGCCAGATAACCTGCTCACTGCTGTGCTACAGCTGCACAAACAGGGCTGGAAAAACAATGATGTAACTTTTCTTAAGTAAATGATTACTGTCAGCTAACGAAGGAGAACTTTTAGAAAACATTTTAGGAAGATCTGAGTGAGTTTACTTAGAATAGCCAAACCGTAGGCTGATCTTGTAGCCTATTCCAAGTCAGTGGTAGCATTAGGCTGTCCTATTTTCTGGCAGGACCACTTATCTTTTTTGTTTTTTAGAGGACGACCCAATGAATTGAAGCAAATTACTAAGCAGAGGAAAAGACCAGCATTCTCTCAGTAGCAACCAGCAAAGACCGGCGGGTGCAGAAAAGTTTGAAATGTCATTCATCTGTTGCCCTTGGTACAAAAATATTCATACCGTGGGTTGGGTCCTATTTTTTGTGAGGATAAAAGTTTTTTTCTTTTTAAAATCAAACCAAAATTGAGCATTTTATGGTCATTTTACTGTAAATGCTAAGCCATGTTTCGTTGTTTCCTGTCCTATCCAATATGGCGTCACTATTTACATCCATGGAACAATGGTAACAGGCTAACAGAGCGTCTTTTGCCTATATAACTCATTGGTAGCACTGACTAAAGGAAAGTTAGCTAACATATTAGCTAGCATGTGTGCTAGCTTACAGTAACCATATAAGCTGTTTCATTTGTTTTACTGTCATTTTCCTAAATATGATAAAACTTGTTAAAAAAAACAACTTTGCTGCCAAAATTTGGACTGAAATATAACTCAATTAAATTAAGTTGTCTCAAAGCGCCATTCAAAAAGCAAAAAATACATCAGACAGTTTTTTTTTTATTAAGTTACTATCCAATTCAGCTAAAAAAAAAAAACTCCAATAAGCACAATTGTTTGCGCATGGTATTCTAATATGTAAGTGATCATTGGATTATATTTGTTTTTAAGGTGTAATACACAAAATATCACTTAGCATTTGGCACTTTGCAAAGGATCTTTTCCTAAACATCTCAAACTTTTCACAGAGGGGTTCCAGTTATTGGTATGGTAGTGATGAGCTGTCCTTCACATGGCTTTAGTTCTTCACATTTTATACAACAAATGAGCTTTAAACAGTCAAAGACAGTCAGAGAAAAGTTGAGTCTGGCTCGGTCAGAAGCTAGCTTCAAATCACTGTGTAACTCTGTAGAAAGAGATGAAAATCAATGTGAAATAATACAGTTATTTAATTTATATGTTTCAATGGAGATGTTAGTGTAATAAAAAAAGTTCTGACTAGTTTTCAAAAGGACTTTGAATGAACTGCACTTTAACACAGAGCTGAAACCACATCTTAAACTTGGAAGTTTGGTGACAATGCACAAGCACCACTCCTTTTTCTTTATCCTGACTTCAGTCAACATAAATGAAACAGTAGGACCTGACGTCAAAGGACGCCTGCCTTTAATGTCCTTGTCGTCTAGCAGAATGCTTACAATTACAAGTAAAACAAGAATCAAAATGTTAAATTTGTCAGCTGGTGCAGCAAAAATCCAAATTATGCTAGGTTAGGAATTCCTTTTGTTTAAAAAGAATGAACCTGAAGGAAACTCATTCTGTCAGCTCAAAACTTTCTGAACTACATCAGGTTATTTGCATAAAAAGTTACATTTTTACCCTTATTCAACCCTCTTCTGTACTGTTAAAGTATTTTTGTCTACTTCAAATAGGAGTTCATGTTGAGATAGAAAAAGATGAGAGTGATGTGCTGTTAGAACTGGAAAGAGTTCAAAGGTGAGGCCAGAGAAGCTACTTACACCAAGAAGTTAGGCATTGATGCAGAAAGTCACATTTATCTTCAGTTTGGTGGATTTAGTCTGAACTATTTCCAGAATGGGAGAGAACATTTTGGGGTAGTCTTCTTGAAACTGCATTTCCATTGACTGTGAACGTGCGCAAATTGGATTTGCGATAATAAATGGGCCTAATAGAAACATGACAATGAAAAATTATCTCAAAAAAGTTTTTGCGCTTGGAGGAGGTGGTTTTTCAGGCATATTGAAATTAACATATTTCTCAAAACTGCAATGGAAACACTTTTTCTTCTAATTAAATTAGTCACGTCCACGGTTAATGCCTTAGGCACCGTACAGTGGGTGCCACAAGAGGTCCCACAGCATCACACAGCTCATCAAAAGTTGAGCGTGTCATGCGTAACCGTTGGATCCACAGCTCCTCTGTAAAATCAGCAACCACGATTTCCAAAAATCACGCCATCTGTAGCCGCTCCCACGTGTAAAGAGCTTGCCGCTCCATGGCCTGAATTACTGCTAGTGCTGTGACAGAAATTCCAACATATCTGCTGTAAATCAAAGTATTTCAAAACCATTCGTCGCCATGGTTTTGAATGAATTTTCATGTGCGTTTGTTTATATAATTATGATTTAATGGAAATGTTGTAATTGTGAAATCTTGTTTTTTTGGACATTTCTTGAATTTCGATAAAGTTTTGAGCATACGTGTAATGTGTAACAGGTTTAAAGATCCACTCCGATGAAGGTTGCGTCTTTAACATGTTCTTGTGGCATTTTTCTGATGATGGAGATAATATAAACGGAAATTAGGAATAAAATGACATTTCTGATTCCACATTCCCTCTGAGCATGTTTTTGAGCGTGCGTTTAGCACATGGTGTTCACACTGGACAAGCGGAGAGGAGATTCTCCTTTTCCTACTGTTTGCCAGCACACGTCCGTCACCTACAGCAGGAGAAGGCTTGGATGTCAAAGCGGTGCAGATTTTGTGAATCTTGCTCCAGGCTTTTGCTTTCAAGCCATCTTTTTTTCTTTTACAACCAAATCCGAGTCCCTGGTTGGTCAAAGTTTGACCTGGTTTAACTTTCAAGGCACCTTCAAAGGCGGCGCATTTTCCATGTAAAGCCTGAAAATATTATTAATAATAATTAATTATTTTGACAAGACAAAAGAGCTGAGAGCTCATCTCTTTTGCTTCAGGGATTATTTGTTACTGTTACTGCAGTGCGATGCCATGAATAATAATAATAAAAAAAGCCTCAAACCATTGTTTCATAAATCTGTGGTGTAATCAGGCATCTTGGACATTTTAAACAACAATAAGAACAATTCCTGGTGGGACCTGTGCTTTATGAGGCTTGAAATGAAAATGACAAAACGCTCTTAAGCAGTTTGTCAGTCAAACGAGAAGGAAAGATTTTGTGCAAACCAGTTTTACAGGTTCAGCTTTGTTTCTTCCATTCGGTTTTTGCGGTTTGACTCCTCCTAAACTGTGTAAACATCAGGCCATAGATATCTGAGAAGGGACGAGTTCTGCAGCTGTAATTGAAGCACCAGAGGTTGTACGACGGCTTTGTGCTTGTTTGCTAAATACGCATTCGGCTCTGCAGGCTCTGTTGCTGGCTTCATTTCAGATAAAAACAGGATGGCAACCTCTGAGGATGACAGTGCGAGGTTGAGCTGTTGTCGTCCAACGACGCACCGCCCACCACAGTCCCCGCAAATGTTTCGGTAACGTTTCAGCAAAAACGACAGCCCTTATTTGGTCCATCTACAGAAGCTTTTTTCTCCAAAGCGATTGTGTTGTTGTCTCTATGATTAGGCTTTGTGTGTCTTTGGGAGCAATTCATTGCCGTCTTCAGATTGCATCATTCTGTGTGAACTTAGATGGGGGAGTGGGAGAAAGGAGAGCTATTTCATGCCAACAGACAGCTTTATTTCCAACCGCGGCTCATGTGGCTGCTCGGGGTTGATGAGCAGCATCGCTGCGTCCTTCTGAAGGAAAGGCGGCAAGCCTTCACCCCAAGCAGCTGTGCAGCGGTCCCATGAATGCAGTGAGTCAGCAGCTTGTTTTTTTTGACCCCGCCTTTCCCCTTCGTTTGCATGTGTCACTTCTCTTCATATCTGAACAAACTTCCAGACTAGGCCTTTCCAATGAATAGCAAATTTATCATCAACACAGTATCGGCCTGTGCGATATGCATGTTGCAGAGGGCGGTGTAAAGGTAGCTTTGATGGTGACATCTAAATAACACACGCTCTTTGACATACCATAACTCTTTGACCTTTTACCCAATCAACACGAATCAGCAGATTCAGACACAGAGACACTTTACTAATGTAAAGCTTTGCATATCAGCGCAAGGCTGCTTTTCTGCGCTTCGGAATCGACTGAATCAACATTAATTGTGTAAACGGTGAAGCATTACGATAGTTAAAAGAATGTAAACAATGGAGCTAATTCTCCGATGTAAAAGGGTTGTTGACTTTTAGTTTTAAATAAAACTGTTGCAGTGAAATGAAAACAATGCATTTGTGGCTTTTTGCTTTGTTCATGTGTCGTAAATCATATCGTCATTGTAATATCGATCACTAGTATCGCACTGTTGGACAGTCTCACTCCAGACTCTTTCTTGTATTGCTCATAAAACACACGTTTAGTTTTTTTTTTTTATCAGAGGAGGGAAGCATTTTTACCTCAAATAAAACCAACATTTGTGTTGGCGTTCTGCTGCATGTGCATGTGCGGTTAGTGCGACATTCGTTGCTAAAATACAGGGTTACTGGGTCTACAATGGAGAGATGAAAACTACATTCATAAATCTTAAAATCTTGCCTCAAATGATTGTGGTTTTTTTTTTTTTTTTTACATTTAGTAAAGTCCATGACATAAAGTTTAGGATAGTTGAGTTGTAGTCTCAGTAGAAAAAACAAACTATTGTTTCTCACAAAAATTTGTTGTAGCCAAACGCTGTACAGTACAACATGAGGTAGATTAGGGCTCCCTGAGGTTGAACTGAAGACGGTGAAAGAATTTGCTTTGTCAATAGAAATGGTTTTAGTTTCAGCTTCAGATGACCTCAGTCCAGTTGGTTTTTGGCTAATGCATTCATTATCATGGCTGTTACCGCCAGCTTTAGCTTACACCGGCTTTGTTGAACAAAGATATTTCTATTAATAACAACTACCTCTCTTTACTTTTTGTCACTATTTTGGATTTAAAAAATGCTTCTCTGTTTTTAGAGCCAACATAGTTTTACATATCCCTATCAGTTGGTTTGTGCAAAAAGAAAAACATTTTTCAGTCCTAGGATTTTTACCCTTTTAAGATAGGAGATGTTGCCAGCGACGCCTAAATAACTCTTTTTGACATACGCTAACACTACGACTGTGTATGAAATCGATGTAAATCAGCTAATTCTGAACCAGAATAATTTAAAGAGGTGCACTCCTGCCAAAGCTGCTTTGATTATGCTCTCTAAAATCTATTCATCCATTTTCTAAGCCCACTGATGCCAGTTCTGGGTCACAGGGTTGCTAGAGCCTATCCCAGCTGTTTTTGTGTGAAGGTGGGGTACACCCTGGAGTTTGCCAGTCCATTGCAGAGTCACACAGAGACACACAAACATATACCACACACACACTCACATTCACACCTAAGGCAATTAGAATCACCAATGAACCCATGGAGAGTGTTTTTTTTCAACCTCAGAGGAAGTTGGAGTCCCGACCAGAACATTCAAACTCCACTCAAAAAGTTGGGATTTGAACCAGGGTCTTCTGAGCTGAAAGTGCTTACCACTCCTTCACTGTGCACTCTACCCAAAATATTCTCAGAATTACAAGAAACAAGAATTTTTGGTGGTTGTCCTGACCACCAGTGTATTTTTAGTTTTTTTAAGCCTTTCAGAATTCATTTATTTTTACATATCAGTTAATGTTTTAAATCCTTTTTTTTCGATGGTTAGACTCATAATCATGACTTCATGAACTTCATATATCACCAGCCGCCACACTCCAGCAACCGCGCGGCTTCTCCCGACAAACTCCTCCAGCAGTCGTTTACTTTTGTTCGCCTCACACTTTGGCAAGTACAGCTTTGGCGTTCTTCTGGAGGAAGACTGATTCCATTGTTTGTCTGTGTTAATTTCCACGGTTATTAGCAGGTGCTGCTGGCTGAGTCTCAGGGAAAACTATTTTGAGGTCGATCCCGGTGCAGAGAAAACAAGACCTAAGAGAAGCATTAGGAGAGATTAGAGCTCCAGAAAGGTTCACAGCCGTGCACGCCGGCCTGCTGCTGCTGCTGTCAGAAATATCTGTACATACAGTGTTAGCGTGACGCGATTGAGACGCATGTTGCAGGTACAGCACAGCTTAATATAAAGTACTGCTACTGCTGCTGCTTTGAGTTTAATGAGATATGAAGCTGAGCTGAGGATGATGGGAACGCTTTGCATTGTATTTCACTGGTAATTGGACTGAAGCAGGATTGTGAGCCTGATGCTTCGCTGGACAGTGTTCAGTAGGGATGCTATGATTCACTTTCCTCACGATTTGGTTCAGACCTCTTTTTTTTACAGTTGGATGCATGATTTTTGTGTTACAAAACAACAACAAAAACCTAAAAATTCAGATTTTGGTTTTTATTTGCTAATAAGCAAGAAAATCTTTTCAGTTTGCTTATACTAAGCCTGGTGTAATAAAACATCAAATATCAAATCCTTTAAATTTAGCACAATTGCTTGAGACTTCATGGACGATAGATGTAACAACGGACTTTACTCACTATTCGGTTCAGTGGTGTAACGTACTGCTTTGGTTTTAAACCGAGAATTGTGGCATTCTAACTGGCAAGCCCTCCAGGGCTGGAATAGGCTCCAGCAACCTCATGACTCATAAATGGAATAAGTGGTTTTAGAAAATGGATGGATGGATTTTGGACAGCATGAACAGTGAGGACCCTTGGAAAAACTGAAGATAAATTTAGTGACAGAGAAGCCAAAATTCCTTTAAGTTATTTGTCATCCTCAGACTTGAAAATAAGGCAATGGTCGCTATGGTCTCTTATTTTTGTTTTGGACCCTATTTTTAATTGTGGCATCCCTAGTGTTCAGTGTTCCTGCTCTGAAAAGGCGCATGCATGAGCCAACATTTTTTACGTTGTGTTCTTCCCCTAAACTTGTTTGTCAGGTTGTAGGTCGATCCAGGCGTAACCACATAGCGAATGCTGCACACTTACGTCTTATAGACCATGTGTGCTTTCTGTGTGGCGGGTGGTGTGGTCGCACCCTCTCATCACAGCTTGCTGGAGGATCAACTGTACTCTGCGGTGAAAAATGTGTTAGAAAACTGTGTGTTTGTTCTTCCATCAATTGTCTTCTCTTAGATCAACATTGATGCATCTACCACTCCTGTCTATGTGGAGTCCTCAGTCAGAAGTCACACATGAATCCCCGCGGGCTTCATCTCTCAAATTTGATGAGGTTTTTGGCAAGTGGTCGCAGGATCAGAGGGAATTTTTGGTCAAGAAACAAAATAGAAAACCTCCTTTTCAACGAGATGGTGCAATAAAACAGAAGGCTGTGGCAGAGAACTCTTAATGACATCTGAAAACGAAATAATCAATCACAGGGAATGAGGGGAATGCGTCTTTTTGGATTTTAAAGTACATGCAGTTAGTTAGTGTGCATGTAGGATAGACAGATTACAAATGGTCAACTGGCTGCATAAATCTTGCAGCGACACTGTTTTACTGACACACGGCACCATCACTTGTTATGCTGATATCCAGTTGATGGAATATCTAAATTAGTCATGTCCACGTTCTGGTTTTAGGAGTCAATGACTTAAAACTGTCTTCATATACTTTCATTTTTCAACTATCAATGGGGTTTTTTGCCTCCAGTTTAAGCTTGAGTCACATGCAACTGTATTGGGGTTTTTTGGGCTGTCCGGGCCCATGGAGGGTTGTAGAAAATAGCAGTGGCATCCTCAAGGGGAGCACAGGTGTGTCTTGAAGTTCCCTTTTGGCTCGTTTGGCCACCTTAAAGGTTTCTGTCAAGAAAATAGAACAACTGTTGTTGTGTGTGTGGTAAGTAGATCACGAAATATTAGTAAGAATACTGTAAGTTGCATGTACTCATGGCGTACAGGTAATGTCTTAGTCAACACTGCCCTATGGATTGATATGGACTGTCTGCCAGTGAAAACTGGGCAAACGTGGGAAATTATAAGATTGTAGACCACTCCGCCAACATTTCGGTACACATTTTTAATGACCATTCTGTGAGCATCAGGTTGTGCCAAACACTTATGCAAAATGCAAGTAGGGGTGAAGTAGGTGAGACATAGCTGTATCGAACAGATTTTTCATTTTTCCAATCCACCCAAAACTTGCAGACTATGCAAGGGGTCTGTTAAAGCTGTTTAAGTGATAAATGTGCTCTCCTTGTGCGTTCCATCCTTAGGAAATCAGAGAATCTGTGCAGTTTGTCATGTATCACCTGCACACCCAGTGCGTGGAGCATTTGGGTACAGTCAGCGGTACGCGCACCTCACTAATGACAATAGTGTGGCGTAAGGACACCGTACGACAGCATCACCCATACATAATTAGTGCGTGTAACTTAAATAAGCCGACAAATACTTCACAATACACTTACCACATGCATGACGATGGTATGTTCCATTTTCATGGCATCTCTGAAGGTGGACGTCCCTTCCCTTTAAGATGCGACCACACTCGTCTATGACTCTCCACGGGCCTGGATGACCCAAAAACCCACAGCACCTGTGCTGTGTTGTGACTAAGGCTTTAGCTTCATTCATCATAGTTCAATTAGCTACTCGCTATGATTCCTGAAAATTATCTGGCTCCCCTTTGAATCAATATTGTTGTCCTTTGATCTTTTTAATCGGGTTGTTGATTTACAATCAGCAGGTGGCCTCATTTTACCGCCGGCTCAGCTGTGAAAACATTCTGGAAGAAACATGAAGACGTCACCATAAACCCCAGAAGACAACAGTAAGACAGGACGAGATCTCCCACAAGGAGAGATTGTTTTCAGAGGCTATTTTTGTTCTTCTGTGTGGTCCACTCTAGTTTTTTTTTTTTTTATCTCTTTGCTCGTTTGTGTTGTTATCTCGCCTTCAGTCGAGTAACTCGGCTTTCTTTTACCGTTTTTTCCCTCTTTTGACTGCAGGCTTTTTCTCTGATTGCTCCTCAGCTTTTCCCCCGGCGGATGCTCAGATTTTACCGCGCTCGTCTTTCCCATTCATGGATTCTCTGTCAAGCGTTGATTCTTATTTTTTTATTTCTTACCCTTATGCTTTTATCTTGGCAGTGATAATGAGGGACTCCTTCATAATTCATGCCATGATTGATATAGCTCTGGTAGCAGTTTTCATGATGCAATCTCACCACACGTTGTTCTGCCAACAACACCGACAGGGCTGCCAGAAACTCCAGTCTGCAGATTAAGACGATCTGTGTTTCTGCTTCCATTTAAACATCTACAATAGCAAAAAGGACAAACCCTAAAACAATGACGATTATGTTTGGTTAAGGCTAAAGACTCACTTTGACCGTATCTGATCAATAGATCTTTTGTGAAGGCGTTCCCAGTGATTATGCCGTTTTTAGCCAAAATTGAAAAACCTGTGTCGTTTTCTGCAGAGTGAGAGCTCTGTGTTTACATGCTCTCCTGCTAGTGGGGAGCTTTGGCCCACCCTGCGAATGTTTTATGTAACTATACGATCTTTTTCAAACTGCATTTGTTCCTCTGCTCTTGATTCACAACGATTTGAATAGAGAAATACTCAGAAATGCAATTGTTAGCTTAATTTTTTATACTTGTCCTTCAGCATCAGAAAAAGACCACAAGAGGATGTTAAAAGCACCAAAACACGACTTTCATTGGAGTGGGTCTTTAAAGCACAAGGCTAACACGATCCTGGCTGTTATCGATGGTCTTTTTTTAGCCTCGTCCCTGTCCCTACCTAAGCAAATAGCATTGACTGAGCTCCTTTTTTTTCCTCTAGTATCTTTACAAATCCGCGGACACAGACACCAGCAACACAGAGAGCTCCTGTGGCGCACTCTCAGCCTCAGCACGGATCCAAATACAGGCATGAATGGGCCCATACAAAGCAAGCAGAGTCGGACTGGACCCGTGCCCATCTCCGCTCTCTTTGTGCCGCGATGCCCTTCACGATCAGTGGTCAGTTCAAGGGTGGACAGAGGAGACGGCTTCCACAGCCCCAAATCCTCCCCACAGCAAGCCTTATTTGAACTGCACAATATTTTTCATGAGCTCCGTTTTTCTTTCCAACGAAATCATTTGAAAGCAGGAGGATTCGTTTGGATGATAATAAAGGTAAAGCTGACAATTAATGTAAGATTTAATGCAGCGACAGCTGCGTTGTGCTGGAAATGCCCCCAAAAAACCTGTTAATTGCAACATTACTTTTTTAATAAATACAGTTTATTGCTACAAGCAAAATTTAAAAAAGAAAATAAAATAGCTTAGAAAGAAATCATGCTGAAATGCAAGACTCTGACAAGCATCCATCCATCCCTTTTCTGAATGTGCTTCATCCCTTTTGGGGTCACGTTGTTACTGGAGCCTATCCCAGCAGTTAGGTAAAGGTGCGGCACACCCTGGTCATCTCTCCTGTCCGTTGCAGAGCTAAATCCCAGCTGGGTCCTTTCAGTTTGCATGTTCTGCTCGGATCTCCGGTTTCCTCCCGCAGTCCAACCTGTTCAGGGTGCACTTTACCTTCACCCAACATTTGCCAAAGTGTTTGCCAAAAGTGTAAAATATAATCTAAACATTAAATTGGCAAAAAAAAAAAAAAGAGAGCATGAAGCTAAAAATAAAATTAGAGACACTTTAAAACACAACAATGGCTAAAATGTGACTAAAGATTAGGCAACACACCATTAATGAATGAAAGTAGGTTGAAAAAAACTGGGCTAAAAAGGTTTAATGATATTTTAAATTAGCACAGGTACACAGGTACAACGTTTAAATGTGGAAAAAGGTCAAATTGTGGAAAAGTTTTGTGAAAAATTACCTTCAGAAATTTCAATATTTGTACATGTTTGTAAAAATCCTAAATTAAATGCAAAAAAAATGTTCCCACAATAAATGAAAGAAAAAAAAAACTAATACTAAAAAAAATACCAAGTAATGTGTAAAAATGAATAAAACTAGAAATAATGTATTTACATGATTAAGTGATTTATTATTTATTTTAAGAAAATCTGGTTAAATGAGGTAAAATTTCCATAAAATCTTCAATGAAACTGCCAAATTTCAGCCTCTATAAGCGCAGAATAATGCTAAAAGATGTGCTAAATGCTAAGTTAGCCTAACTGTTGTAAGTTTTATGACGATGAATGATGAATTTGATCTTACAGACGTTCAATTGTAACTGAATGCATGGAAAAACCGGGGCTCCAAGGTTCTTTCTTACTGGTGAAATAGAAGCGGCCATTTTTGTGTAAACAGAAAGCTAAAAAGAGCGAATCCGCTTCTGTCGTCACTTCATCTTAAGGACTTTATCAGTGGTTAGCGCTCTTGCCTCGCAGTGATAACACCCTGGTTCAAATCCCGACTGGCTGGGATAAGCTCCAGCAACCCTTTAACCCCGAAATGGTTTCATTGGCTTCACAAAACGAATGGATGACATTTGGAATGTTTTTGTTTGTTTGAGAGCCTTATGTCACCAAACTTAGTTTTCTGTCCTCGGGCTTCAGGAACAAGAGTACTTTAGCAAACGTACCTCGAATCTCAGAAATACTTGCAAATACTTGTGTGTTTTTTTTTTTCTCTTGGAGGTGAAACTATGATCTCTGAACTCAGAGGCCAGCTCGAGTCAGGAGGACATGATTCAAAGATGCATTTTTTAACACCATCAAACGTTTGCAAATGTCTCCAGGAACATTAGACAGTCGGGATTTGGATTCTGAAGTGGTAAAAGGTTAGGCTGGAACAGGCTTTAAGGTGAAGCTCGCTCCACACTGAACACGTCCAGCTGTTATTTTAATCCTTTTGTGCAGGAAGTGTCAAACACAAACGTCTGTTACCATGGAAAACGGTAACGTTTATTTTGATGTGAATAGAATAAAAGCTGTCCATCACCCCAAGACAAAGCCTGGCATTTAAACCTCAGTGTGGCTCCTCACACTGTTTGGACAGTGCACAAGTGAGGCGATTTGAACTCCTCCTGTTGTTTGTGCTGCAAGAGACGAAGGCCGCTCGGGCTCGGCTTTAGTAATTACTGTAATTGCGCGCTGCAGAGAACGTGTGTGTGCTTGTGTTTCGTTCCAGGTCTGCATTGGGATAAAAACATCCAAAGTGCAGCTCTCTGTTGCCTCTCAGTTTGTCAGCTGAAGCTCTTCAAAGCAACCTGTGATTCAAAAAGTAGAACGAGAGTTGGGAACTCCTGCAGGTTTGTAGAAAACCGAAACCGTCTGAAACTGTCATGAGCGTGGGTTTGGTCCGGATTCCTCCCACAGACCAGAGAAATGCTTCATAGGTTAATTGGTATCTCTGAATTGTCCCCAGGTGTGGATGTGAATCTACGTTCACACCAGGCATGTGACACGGGTTGAAGGCGTATTTTTGACCACGCGTTTAGCCCATGGTGTTCATTGTTGCTGCCCGATACTGGTGCATGGAAGAGGCTTAGTGCAAAATACCAAAGCGGTGCAAATCTTGTGAATCTTGCTCCGGGCTCTTTCTTTCACGGCTCTACTCCGATATTTGAAAGACTTGGTGTTGCATAATTCCAAAACCACAATGATTCATTCCTTCTCCGTGATCGGTTTTCAAACAGTTGGCACTTCCGGGAATTAAAGGGGACGTCATCCGTACGTCACTGCTGAATCCAAAGCCCTGAGTGGTCAAAGTACAAGAGGTTTAACTTTGAACGGCATCCACTGGACGCACGTCTTTCTACATAGAGCCCGAAAACGGTCGTATAAGTTTTCATGAACAGGAGAGCTTTGAACTCTGGAATCCGAAAGGCGTTTACAGAGACTTCTTTGGACATGCGTTGCCAAAGGGCAGCGTGGATGTGCCACGAGTGTGAGGCCATGCAAAAAAACCAGCAGCCTTATCCAGGGAGTGGTGAGCTGCAAAATACCAGGAGGTCGGTCGACTCCACTATTAAAACTTGTTCTCCAGAGGGAGGTGAAGAAAAAATGGAAGAACAGACTCGGTTCTAGCATCTGAACGCTCTGTGATCGCGAGCTGTGCAGCTTCGCAGGACTGGAAGACAAACATGGAGGAGACGCAGCAGGGCGGGGTCAACGTGCCGCTTCAGGCACATTAATTATCCCTTCATCATTGTTGGTCATGGCCACATCCATAATTCACGCCTATTACACCTTAAGATTTCTCCGATTTCATGGGTGGAGGTGATTAGTCAGGAGCTCCTATTCAGGGCAGGCGGGGGGGGGGATTCGTTGTGTTTCTATGAATATTTGATGTTTGAATTCGGAGGGTAAACAGCAAATGTTGTCATAATACGATGAGCAGGGGAAGAAGTCCACATTTAAAGCAAATGGGACTTTCTGCTTTCTTTTTTAAACCAAAAACAAGCCGGTGAGAAAAACATCAACATGTATTTGATTTTTTGATTCATTTTCTAACACGTTAGAGACAAAGCAGCAGCATGCAGATGGATTGAATAAACAATTCCAGCATTAATAAGTAGAAATATCAATTACATTTTTTTCTGTGTAGCGATAGACGCAGATCTACTTCTTTAAAGCCAGAATCCCTGTCGTTGCTGGAGTTTGCTCTGACTTAGGAGGTTGCCACAGGTTTGCAAAAATCAAAGTTAAGTCAGAATGAAGCTGACAGACTCTGACAGTCGACAGAACTCTCAGAACAAATTTGTTTTGACACATTCCTTTCTAAATATTCTTGAAATTTAAAGATGTTCAGTCTGCTGCTGCTTTTGCTAAGTTTTTACATATTTTGTTCGGTATGTCGGCCCTGTATTCTTATACAAACATCTTTAAATAAAATGTCTTGTTTTTGTATATTTACCAGTGCTGTCAATCGATTAAAAAATCCATCCATCTTCTAAATCCGTTTTGTCCCTTTATTTTACAATATTGTAGAGTATAACTGCAACTATTGCTGTCATTTTGGCCCTGTGACAGACTGGGGACTTGTCCAGGGCCTACCACACCTTCAGTAAAGACCAACTGAGAAAAATGGATGGACGGACGGACGGACGGACGGACGGACGGGCGGGCGGACGGACGGACGGACGGACGGGCGGGCGGGCGGACGGACGGGCGGGCGGGCGGGCGGGCGGGCGGGCGGAAGGAAGGAAGGAAGGAAGGAAGGAATGAATTTCTAAATATAAAGATATTAAAATAAACTCCACTCCAGTTGTATCCCATTTGAGAGGGAGGCAGGTTGGAGAAACACTACACCTGGTCAACCATGACGGTTCTGCTCAGTTAATCAAATTGATCGATTACTTTTGTTAGGTCTCTGCCTTTGTTTCCTTCTTTTTAAGGAGTTTCATTTTGTCCTCTTCTCTTTTGGCTGCTGAATTAAAAACCTCTGGTTCTAAAATTACCCATCCTACAATGTCTACCTCAATGTCTAGACGGTGTTTTGTTGTGGCCGGAGCGACGTCATTTCTTTTGGCGTTGCATCCCCAACGCAGATCACGAATGACAAATAAAGAATCTGAAAAGTTCCAATTAGTGCTGTTGCTAAGAGCTGCTGGTTTACTTCTGGACAGATTCTTTGGGTGGTTGGCTGTAGTGATATGATTCATTTTGAAAAGACTCCAGGGAAACTGAGGGGTCAATGTGATCTGTCTTCAAACTGCTTTAGGTTCTTTTGCAAGGTTACCTTCTGTGGTCACAAATATTCACATGCACACTTTTTTTAAGCTAATCTGATACATCATTTGTTTTTATTTTGGCCTATAGTTTAGAGTCTTCCGTATTTGGAGTCCGATCATTAGTTTTTAAGCAATCAATGCAGGAAAATAGTTTGTCCAAACACCCTGATCCCAAATGAGATCTCATCTTTGACTCACTGGGAATGTTGAAGTGCACAGCAGGGATGTTGCACGTGCTGAAATGCTGTGTACAGTGATATGGCAGAACCTTCATTTAAGGCCTTGGCCAAAGCTCAGAATGTTAGGAAATGTCGAGTTTTGACTTAAAATTGTTGAAATTGTCTCTTGTGAAGGAGTACCGCAGCTGCTGGGACTTTTGACAAAATGCTGAAATGTCTCATTTTTGCTGTTTGAGTCCATAACAGATCAGTGTGTTTTCTTGCTTACAAGGATTTTATTTCGTTTACCTTGATTTATAAATAAAAAAGTAGTAAAAGTAGTGAGCGTGTGTCCAAATTACATTAAAATCCAATTTACTGGATAATCATGGACTATATAGAATGTTGTGCGTGATACTTTTATCAAGGCATCAGATTGGTCAGTTTATAACTTAAAGAAGTTGCAGTAAAGAAAAAAAAATTGTGGAACAAAAGGATTATCAAGGACATGTTAAAAAATGTATCTGAGCAAGAATGGTTGTTCTGACAAATAGAATAACAGAGTATTAGATGTTTATTTCATTCATTCATTGAAATCTATTTCCTATTTTCTGTTTCTAATGGTGTTTGCCATTCTGTAGTGCTGTCTGAATCTACAACTCCATAATCAAGTGCCCAAGAAATTTCCCAGAATTCTCTGTGAAAAACCACTGTCTTGGGGAATATGGACCACAATGCATTGCATTTGAACAATTTTAGTAAAAAAATAAAAGTATTGAAATTTTTTTTTTTTTATAAACCATCAACCTTTTCATCAACACAAAGCAAATAGTCTTCGTAAAATGCTCGTATTGATTAGGTTTTCATTTCGTGAAATCGATGACATCATAGTCGCTGTTTAAAAAAACACAGTGTCTTACTTGCTTTTAAACTATAAACTACTAGATAGTCCCGGACTATAGTTTTTTTTAGTAGCTGGGGATTAAGGAGGAAATTCAGACACAGCTAAAGTTTTTTTCTCCAACATGGACGCCTAAGGACCCTCTGAGGTGCCCATCATAATGCCTGAACAAGATAACAGATAAAGTAACAACACAGAGGAAATTACAACACACAATTGTATTTACTATTGTGATGTCAAACTTTAACTCAAAATGTAACTTTAATTTTATTTTAAAGTAGAGGAAGCTCTTGACAGATCCTGGTTGCTGTGTAGTTGTGTACAAACTGTCTGTTAAAGCTGAACTTCACTGAGGTTTCTGACAGATTGAGTTTTAGACTTTTCATTTACTGGGTAAGAAGTACTGGAGGAAAAGCCTTTTGCTCTCGGGTCTGACATTTAGGTTCTCTTGAACCAAAAGTCATTCTGTGGAAAAAAATCATCAGGAGGTGTGAACTGCAAAGACTTGGAGGACATTAACATTCTGGTGTGTTTTTGAAAGGCGGCAGAACCGATGTCTTCCAGTGGTGAAATAATGGATTGCTGCTGTATGAAGGCAGATAAAAGGCTAGTTTAAGGAAGAGTTTTGCTTTTGGCGTGTCATACTGGAAGGTGTGCGGTGCATCTGATGAATGCCGTTCGACAACCTTCCAGTCAACTGTCGCTCGTGTAACATCTTTAACTGGTTGGGTTTGGGGCATCGTCAGCAGTCAGGGACGACATTTGCAGAAAATGAGATTTTTTCTTTTTGAAAGTTATCAGGATTAAGCCCAGAGGCACAGTTTCCTGTGAATATTTCCAGCATCAATACATTTAAAATTTCAAATTAAGAGTCTCTCAAATGTTCAGCTCACCTGAAGGTTTAGATGAATGTTGTTGCTGGATGAGGTGATTTGGTAAAGTTTGCTTAATTGTAAATCAAAGAATTCAACTTTCTACCATCAACACACAGGGAGCTAATGGAGAGAAAAAAAGCAGAGTGACTTGTTAGGAAGACGTAGATTGTAAGAAGAGGCGGCAGCTTTCTAACAAAAACAACCTCCTCCTTTCATGGGGACTGCTGGCAAGCTGCCATCTTGAAATGAGAGTGGCTAAAAGTGCTGACCCAGCGCTGTCAGTACATGACTGTCGGCGCACCATCTCCAACACTCAAACACAGAGGAAGGTGCACCCTTCTGGCTTCTGGGGTTTTTTAAGTGTTAAGGCAGCCTGGGAAAAATGTTCGTATAGGTGATCCTTGTTTTCCAAACCATTTCTTCATCAGACTGGCTGGAGCTGCACGACTGGTTCGTAAAAGAAGGCTCGACCAGCGCACCAGTGAGCTAATGCCACTTTCATCCTTTAAAGACCCACTCCGATTGGATTTTTCACATGCTCTCGCCATTTTTGTTGCACCGGTAATGTTAGGTTGGCGGTGTGAGGACCTGTTAGCTGACCTGCGAACAGAGAACTCTCAGCAACAGCCAGGGGGAGGGCGGCCAGCGGTCCCACTCGCAACTGAGGAATTTCTGATGAACTCCTGCCGTCCTGGAGAAACTTTCCGAGGAAACGATAGGTCTTTAAATGTTCGGCTAAAAACGGCACAATCTTGGTTAGAAGAGCACTGAGAAGATGAGTGGGACTCTAAATGAAGGCTATCTATTGATTCTGTCAATTCAACCTAACTCAGATAAAGAGATCAATACTCCATCAATCTGCACACTAGGAACTGGATTAATGTGAAATAAACACTACAAGCTCTACCGGCAAAAAAACCCAAAACAAGATAAAATGTCTGTATTTTAAAAGTTTTAAACGGTTAGAATTCACGTTGGTTGTTATTTATCTCCTGTCATCAAATCCAACTTGATCAATAACTTCTGTTTTATGCACAAAACCACAAATGTTTACTGTATGAAAGCATTTGTTCAATTATGAAAATGAAAACCTGACAAACAAACAATGTTATCAAAAAAAGATTTGGATACGTATGAGGGTGCAGATAAATAATAAGTACTTGGATTGAAAAAAGTATTAATAACTTCAGAATCAGAACTATGTAAAAAAAAAAAAACCTTAGTAAATCATAAAAGGGGTGCGATTATATAAGTTGGCCTTTGAAACAGTTAATCAAGCAGTTAAATTATTTTTTAAATTATTATGTTTAATGGATTTGATACAATGCAATAGTACTTTCATAATCCCAAGAGAAAATCATTAGAACAATTCTGTGTGTGTACTGCATGTGTAAGGGGAAAATATGTCTAAATAATGATTAGGAGCTAGATTGACATTTTGTATTTATAAAAAATGTATTTATCAGTTTATAAATTAATCTATTTAAATTATTTTGACATCTAGATATATCTTTTATTGAATTTTTTTGCTGAAAATTGCTTGACATAAACCAGTTAACCAACCAATCAATCATAAGCATTCTCTGCCAAAAACTTAAACTCCTTCATCCGGCAACATCCAGTTCTTCTGCGTCGGTTTCACCATTGCAGAAAATGCCAGTGGTCCCCATGACGCCACAGGAAATGCAGTCAGTTCCCTTTGATTAAGCCTAATCAACATTTGTGGCCATTTCTGTGCCTCTACACTCAGATGAAGTGCCCGCATTGTTATTGTGGAACAAGAAATGACAAAAGGCGTGTTGAGCTTTGGACGGTCTTTTAGTCATTTTTGGACTCAGGATGTTTGAGCTGTAAATGCAACGGTTGTAATCATTGACTGTATATGAGAACTGGAGCAACTTACTTCTAGCTCAATCAAGTCAATTCATTTGCAATTTATTTCGCAATATGAACTGTGCCATGTCGGATCCAGATGATGTCAATCAGCAGTGATCTACTAGATTCTCCTGAGCACTTTGAAGTGATAGGGGTTTGGACTCCCAACAAGCTCACTCCTGATTGGCGAGAGTGGTTGCCATAGAAACGTTGACTCCGCCTGACTGGGACCAATCAGTACTTACCAGTGGCGTCGGGCTTCAACATGGCAGTGTCTGTATCACAAAAAAATGGCGACAGAATTTGGTTGAAGCTGGAAGAAAGTCATTTTCTGTGGTTGACGTCACAATCCAGTTCTCACACACCGTGAATGTTTTGGAACACGAGGGGGGAGGGGTCACTCAGTCCAGTTATCATATACAGTCAATGGTTGTAGTGGTGAAGAACCAGAGAAAAGCCATTTAAAGACCACAAACATTTTCTGTACCTTTTTGGTCTCTTCAAAATAAAATGACCAAAGATCAAGCCTTTATTGGTTAAGACAAACAACTTTAGCAGAAAAAAAATGCATTTTTGCCATAACTTTCCTACATTTCCTGTTTGACATTTTAGATTATTAATGTCGCTTAAATGAAGAAAAAATTGCAGGCACAAACTATTCATCAGGGTATTATTTTGTTAGTTTCATCAAACCCCAACATACAGTATTATAGTTTATATAGTGATGTATATTTTCAAACTGTGAATAAAAAAATCCTAGAAACATTGATTATAAGACCTCTTGCTCTTAAATTTATAACCGTTCGTGGTTGATTTTGCCATAAATCCCGTTTTTTCAAAATGGTCTTTAGTCACACATTAATAACCAACTGCGTAAATTAGATTTGTATTGTTAGATGCACAAGAAGACTTTTTTGGAGTATCTGTCTTAGCTTTGGCTAAATAGTTTGGTTACAGCTGCAGGTTGCAGGTTGATTTTTGCCGAAGAGGGCTTTTTTATTTTAAAGATATTAAATGCCAAAAAAAGGATTTTTCCAATTTTTAAAGTGCCTCAAGGGAAAATGTCAGATTAGCTGCTGTGTGGAATGGAAAATCTTTTGATGTGTCTGTAGATGTGTCTTCTGGCTACTTTATTAAAAACTCTCCAATTCTTTTGGGCTCGGTCAGGGAATTCAAGGCGGTTGTCAGACAATTGATCTTTAAAGTCTTAAGTCTTGGTCACAATCGCGGTTACGGATGGAAATGGGCTGTCGGCGCATGAAAAATGCACAAACCTGTACGGGGTACGCAGGTGGCCCACTTGAAACATTAAGACCGTTCAGTCAGCCTGTGGAGTGAAACTGTTTGGGCTAATTTTTTCTACAGGTATGCTGCCGGCGACAGGTCGTAGTTATTACTAACACGTAAAAGTAAGGAAGGATGAAGTAGGTGAGATGCATACAACTCTGAAATTGTTTTATCAACCCCCCCAAATCCTGCACACTGCGCATACAGACTTTGAGAATTTAGGAAATTACACAATTAGAGTGTAATTTGTGTTGGATATCCTTCAGGCGTTCTACGGGCTTTTACGTATCACCGTAGTGTAAGCAATGATATCGCCAAATTCGGATCACGCAAAATTTGAGTTTCAGTATGCGCAACTTTTAGGAACGACTAAAATGCGGTCTAAGGGCACCGTACAACAACAACTTACATTAGCTTTACAGATGCTTCACGATACATTTACCAAACCTACAACAATGGTACGTTCCATTATGACGCTGTCTCTTGAGGTGGCCGTACGAGCCTCAAGGGAACCACAAGACACGCCTGTGCTGCCCTAAGACTCTCCACTGACCCAGACAACCCGAAAACCTGTAGCGTTTGTACGGGTCAACCCCACCATATGGGTGTACGTGACTAAGACTTAACTCTTTAAGATATGAGCTTTAGCTCCAGTGTTGACATTCTTTCGACTACCTTAACTCTCTGACAGATAACGCAATTGCCGTCATTCCCACGGATTCTGAAGTGAAGAAAAGCTGCTTTGTGCCATTATACAATACTTTACTTTTGTAATATGTTGCATATCGGTGCAAAACCGACATGAAAAGTCAGTTTTCACTGCGTCAGAATCAGCCAATTCACATTGATATGTAAATGGAGAAGAGTTACGGTATGTCAGAGTGTGTGTTATTCACGTGTTACATCCCTCGTGTTAAAGGGTTCAGAAAGTTAAAAAAGTCAGATGAGAAACACAAGTTCATTCATTCATTCATTTTCCAATCCGCTTTATCCCTTTCGGGGTCACGGGGTTGCCGGAGCCTAACCCGGCTACTCATGGGCGAAGGCAGGGTACACCCCTGGACTGGTCGCCAGTCTGTCGCAGGGGAGAAACACAAGTTTAAAAATAAAAAGAGTCAGTCGTTTGACAAGAATCCTCTGATTTATGCTAAAGATTCTGACTGGATTCTTAAGCTCCAACTATCTGAGAGCAAGTCAGGAAGTTATGATTTAATCAATCCACAGAAAGGGTGACTCAGAGGCAGACTGTGATTGAGGAGACGTGATAAAGAGGCCGAACTCAGTTTCTGACATTGATCGGCGGCTCCTTCCTGCTCTTGAATTTGCTGGAGTCTGTCGAGTTGGGCAAACAAAAGAGATGGCTTATAAAATGTTGCTCTGTTTAATCAATGCAGCCTCAGACTCTGGTTAAATACAAGAACCACACGAGCTGGAGGGTGTGACTACACTTGATAAGCACCGTGGAGTGGAAAACAGAAAGAGATTAATAGAAATATCCTATGGACTTGTAAAGTAATACTATTTCCTACAAAACCATGTATCTGCTGCATCTTTCTGTGCATTCAGACTGGAAAACTCCCTTGGTCCGGATGGCGTTCGCTCTGTTTAGTCCTGAATCTTGCGTTTGTCTGTATTCGGACCGTCAACTGAACATTTCTGCTGCGAGCTAAAGCCTGTAAACAAAACCACACGACTGAAGATCTTTTCAGCCATTGAGGAGATGTGATAATGGAACGTACCATTGTTGTAGGTTTGCTAAATGTACTGTGAAGCATCTGTAAAGCAATAAAGTTGTTGTTGTACGATGCCCTTAGACCACAAAATAGTCAATCCTGGGGTGCAAATACTGACTTGTTATTGACTGTACACAAATTCTGCTTTGGCGATACACTTACCTACACTTGGGTGACGCGCAAAGGCCGTCTGTAGGAAATTCACACAAACTGCACTCTAATTGTCTAATTTCCTGGACTCTAAAAGTCTGCCTGCATGCACTTATCACGTGAACAGCTCCAATGGGAACATGGGAGTTGCAGTAATCAAGTTGGGAGGTAACTAGGCCGTGTACATGAACGGCAGTAGAGTGGGTACTGAGTGACGGACGAAGTCGGTGGATAGCACGGAGGTGGAAGTATGCTGATCGGGTGATGTTATTAACAGAGCAGTGAAAGAAAGAATGCTGTCAAGGATGACACCCAGACTCCTTACTTGTGCAGAGGGGAGGATGGAAGAGTTGTCGAAGGAGGTAGAGAAAATATTGACTTTATTGGTGCTTACAAGAAGTTCTGTTTTATCACCAAAGACAAATAACGGATCATTTATATATTAATAATGCTTTTTGCCGTGTCATACTTATATGCAGCAACATTGTTCTGAATGTCGCAGCTCAAGTATCATTCTTGCCTTCTTCAACAATCTCAAATGTCATCGTCCTGGTTTCGGAGGCTTTTCTGAAGTTTATTTTGAAAGAGGGCAACACTGTTCAGTCATTCTGCAGATCTTGTTTAAGCTTCCGTTTTTTTCCCGAGTAATCTCAGCTCCTCGTGACCCAAGGACGACACAGAGGGTGGCTTTAGGAAGGGGAATGCATTATTTAAGAGCGTGTTCTCCAGAATAAGAGCAGGATTTCTAGCCTGCAGAAACGCTGCAGATGGATGTTCTCCACTGGCGCACGCATAAGCATGAATGCAGAACATTTTCTGCAGAATTACATCTGACATGTCACATCCCGTGTTTGTATGGATAATTTGGAGCCTTTGATGGTGGATGTAAAGTGTTGACAGCATGCGTGGAGCACTTGAATAATCCTCCTCGGTTATTTATCCTTTTCAGTTCCACTTTTTTTTTTTTTTTGGTTAAACAGTTTGATTTTTGAACATTTTTACTCCAGGTTTCTATTTCTAACTCAGTCTTGAGGCAAGAATATCAAAACCAAAATTTTGGCACATCCCTCTATTATTGATCAGTGAGTCTTTGAGGTGACACACACAGGGATGTTGGGTTCAGATCTTGAATTTGAGGCTAAAAGCTAATTTCACTTTGTAATGAAGTAGGCAAGTATTCTAGGCTTCAGGCAGAATTAACCGTGGACTCCTTGGTTAGCCCTTTTTGTTGCTATATAAAGCAAAAAGCTTAACCAGATGTTTCAAACCAGGCTGTAAGTTTATTTTTCATTCAAATTTGACTAACATTGGACTCTATGGGAAATTGCTAACTTTTGAGCCAGCCTCTAGTGGTTATTTGGGGAACTGCATCATTTAACATACGCAAGATTTTTTAGAACTTTTTTTTACTGCTTTTCCAGCAGCTAATAAAGCATGATATAGATGTAGCATGCTTATGCCAAAAATGTGGCTTTGTTGTGAATTAGTGGCTAAAAGCTGATTTTGTTTTGCGACAAAAGAATTCCGTGTTTTTGCCATGCGTAGTTGTAACCCATTCCCCTTCTCCCCTACAGCTGTTCTGAATAGACTGTGAAGAATAAACTCAGGGATTTTTTTTCAAACCAGCTATGAGTTTATTTTTCGTTGAAATCTGACTTTCTAACATTGGAGTCTATGGGAAATTGCTACCTTCAAAAACCAGCATCTAGTGGTTATTGGTGGAACATTTCATACATTCAAGTATTTGTCAAATTTTGCAAATGAAGATAGATGTTTGAGATAAACGAAAGCTTAAGTGATACAAGTCGGTTCTAATTTATTGTCTGTACATGTTGGTAAGCTAGCAAAGGTTAGGCCTAATTAAAGGTTAATCTTTACCTTTGCTAGCTTCACCACCAAACACCTTGGGCCGTACCATTTTGTAGCATGCTAATGGCTTTGTTGTTTGAGTTTAAAAGCTAATTTCACCTTGTTACTAATTAAGCTAGTAAATATGCTAGTCGAATTTTTTGGCTTCAGCTCCTCCACACACAATTGTTTTAAATAGAATATAAAGCAGCAAACATAGACTTATTTTTTAAAACCAGGTGGTACATATATTTATTTTTAGTGTAAATTTGACTCTTAAACATTGGAGTCAATGGGAAATTTCTCCCTTAAGAAGCCAGCCTCCGGTGGCTATAAAGGGAACTGCAACATTTGATTTTTAAAAAGAAGGTGGAGGTTTGGAATAAGCAAGGACTTTAGCAAAAACAAGCAGCAAAATTATTTTGTTCTTCTTTCTAATTCCATTTTAAGAAATCAATAAATTAAACATTGAAATTATTTTCACTGGTTTTGTTAAAACAGAAAATATTTTTCTCTTAAAGCTCTTTATTTATTTATTTTAGTTTATTTTAGTCGGGAAAATACATTGATGTTTATATTTAAATTAAGAATGAACAATTCATTTGATTAAAGTTCTATCTGACTGAGTTGGTTTTGGATGGAAACCCACCACATAAATACATGGACTCCATTGTTTGGTACATAAAAACTCAAGAACTCATCTGGTAAAGATGGCATGACAAATCATTCAAAAGGCCACACCCCCTTTTGATCACAGAATTGATCCCAACGATACAACAAAACAGGTGAAAGTTTATAAAATCACTCAGACCATTGATTTGGAGAATCAATGGAAGAGTTTGCATTTATGTCAAGCTAACTTGCTTTATATTGGAACCATCTATGACTGACTTGCTTTTGCAACACAGCCCCTAGTGGTTACCGGATGAACTGACGTGGCTCCAATGACTTTTATTTTCAAACCAAGTCCTGCTTCTTGGTTCTCTACCGTCTTCATTACAAACAGTAACCATTTGATCCCACTTCTAAAGGTACTGATGATGTTTCCTGATAAACGAAAGAAAAAAACAAAAATGAACTAAAGTGATTTTTTTTCCTGCAAACTTTTTTTTTTCCAAAAAGAAAAGGCTTCATTTTTTGTTGTTCCACAGCAACTTTGCATAATGAAATACAGAGCAGAAATACGTGTTCCTAGTTTGTCACGCTGACAATAATTATGACTTAATTAAAAATATATATTTTCCAAAATCCTAATCAAAATGAATATGACTTGCAGGTATGACAGGCAAATCGATTGGCAGATTGATGCCGTGGGTTTTCTTTGCTGCAGTCGCACGCCCCCAATGGGAGGAGAGAAAATACTGGTCGAGCTCCTTCTCAGAGATTCTCTGGCGCCTCTTTTGTGGTGTTCACTTGGTGTGCACCGGCAGACTTCTTCCAAGTGTGTGGGAGTGCGTTTTGCATGTTATGTGTGTGTGTTTGGGGGGGGGAGTGTTCTTCCATGTTTCATTGGTGGTTTCTTCTCCTCGATCTCAGAGTGCCTTGTCTTCCTACTGGTAGTTTCCGATGGAGCGCCGGAAAACGCCTCTGTGGTTCTAGACCTCCATCTCTGTCAGACTGACGGGTTTCTGTCTCTTAGCAAACGCTTCCAGTTTGCACAAGTTTGTTCGTCTCACCCAATTTTGCAAGAGTTTTATTTTTAAAAGAAAAAAATTAGATTTAAGGCAAACCGAGATAGAGAAGGCATCCTGCCTGCCAAGGATCACTTATTCGACAGCAATTGGATTCATTTTGGATTTAAAATTCCTGCACGAATTCTTCAAAACAAGTTTAAAACATCTGATTGGACATGACTGTAGGGTTTGAGGAGGATGTGATCAAACCCGTGTGCTGCAGGTCAGACTGCTTTGTGTGCACTCTGCAGAACAGCTGACCGAGCACAACCCCAGCCGCTTTTCAAATCTGAGGCTGACATGAGAAAATGTTCCGACCAGAAGCAGCAGGAGAGTCTCAAAGCCCTCACTGCTGTCAACAGAGCTGCTTTGTTTTCTTTCAAAGCGTTAAAAGTGTCAAACCGCCTGAAATTCCTCTGTAGTTTTTAGGCCGCTTCACAGATGAGGTGGAGCCTGACATCAGCTGATTGAGATGAATTCAGATCTGAGTGAGAAGTGAGGTAGATTAAACCCGATTTGGACTAAACACAGCTAGCAACAGGAAATAGAGACTGAACTTTGAAATAAAAAATGTTTTTAAAATGGGGCTAAAGTCATAGGTTTAGGTATCCTAGCTATTTTTCATGTGATTGGAAATGCTAAAAATACAGATAAAATTTCAAGACATGGTCTTGCGATTGTGTGTGGAACCTGGCTCTGGATGATAATTGCATGTTGTTCGTCATCACAGAGCTGCCTTTTGTATTGCCACTCTGCAGAACTGCCCGCCTTTATCCGGCAGCTGTAATGGAGCTGTTTGGCGATAACTACTTATTATTCTAGGCTTATTAGATCATAGAGGGCACGGGGAGGAGAAAACGAAAGAAAGAGAGATGAAACGACGCTGGCTTAAACATGCCTCCCTCTAGACCTGCATGTTTTCTGGCCTGTCAAGCGTCTCTGGCCCGGTTGGGCCGCAAAGCTTCCAGATCAGATGTTAATTAGTCCAATGGACGTGAGTCGTCCTTTCTGCAGCTCAGTTTTCCTACTGCATTGGCCATCTTCAGCACCATATGGTGTGGCCTGGTGCCACTGTCTTTCCCGGAAACTGGGCTTTTGATTTGGCAGATCTGACGCCGCTTCGGGCTGCTTGCTCTTAGCTTTGTTTGCAGAATGTTTTTCTACATTTTCTAAAATTTTGTCACCGAGAATTTCTCTGTTCACCCGCTCTGAAAATTAGAAGTGGCTTGATGCCAATATATTTCCGGATCTGCGGCTCTCCTTGGATGGCGGAAATACTTCAGGATGAATATGTTTCTGTGACATGGTATCTCCAATACACACCCACTGGCTCGTGCACACCAGTGTGTGCTGGCAGCGTGCACCTGCAGCATGCCGGTGCCGCTGATGGGTCCTCAGCTGCTCTCACTTAAAGCAGTCCATTAGCCAACAGTGGCTGAGTGCTGCTCTAGCTAACTGGGCAGCAGCAGGACATGTTCAGCTGACAGAGTGCTGCCACTGGAGGCTAGCAGGAGGCCCATCTGTGCCAAAATAGCACCATTCAGCATCCTCTCAAGTCTCTGAATTCTTTCGTTTGACTGCTCTGCTTTGTTGCTCTAATGAACTTTCTGATGCCTCAGTCACAAAAACTGCCCCTAAGAGTGGGTATGGGCAAAAATGGGCAAACCTGTATATGGCGCACAGGTGACCCACATGAAATATCAAAGCCACAGACCCCTCGGTGTGCCCGTATGGCGAAAATGTTCATGTGGTCGTAGGATTTGGAGGAAGTGTTGAAAAATGACAACCCTGTACGACACGCCTGTTTCTCACCTACTTCACCCTCTCTTAACCTTGTGTGTTGTATCAGTATTTGCTATGACTAGTTATCCACAGCACACCCGTAGAAGGAAATGTGCATGAACCGTTTTGCTCTAGGGCTTCAGCAAGTGGTCTACGACCTTGCTATTTCATGTGGGCCACCTTTGTGTCCTGTACAGGTTTGCTCATATCCCACCCCGTAAGGGCAATTATGACTAAGGCCTTACTAATCTACTGGAAAGATAAAAGTCAAAACTCTGCAATGATTTTGGAGAGACACCAAACTTGGCAATAAAAAGATAAAAATTCTCCTTCTAATGCTTCCTTTGTTTTTCCTGCTGATTCATGTTGATCGCTGAAGATAAAAACAGTTACAGAATGTGATTGTAACTCAAGGCAACACACGTAGAGACGAGTTCTCGCTGCAAGAGGCTCTCTGACACCCATTTCCTAATGATATATGGGTCCTTCTGTCTTCTGAGGCTGGGAGGAAATTGGAAAAACTACCTTCAAGCTGCTGTGTGCATAAACAGCAGCACAGACATTGGCTAGTTGTGTCCTTCCTGCAGCTGATAAAGTAGGTTTGTGGTCCTTTTGTCCTCCCTGCATCTGTTTCCACCACACACTCACTGTTGGACTTTGTTTCAAGGACGAACACAAAATCTACATGAGTAATTTACAAGTTTGAATTTGTCTGAATGTTGAAAGCGAAAAGATGTTTACTCCTCGAGGTGAATTCTAAAAACCAATTAGTCCTTTATATCTGAAATAGTTCAAGGAAGTTGAACTGTTTCACAAAAAATCAATCCAATTATTTAAAAAAACAAAAAAATTAAATACCAAAAATGTTAAACCCTCAGAATTAGGAGACATTGCTGGCAGCAACAATATTAAGCAATCAAAACTGTGAAGTCTAAATTATAAATTAGCGAGGGAAGAAAATTAAATCTAAAATAAAATAAAAAAAATCCTACTAAAAGAATAAATGTGACAAGAAATGTAATGAGAACTGTAATCATTACTTTTTTTTTCAAAAGCAACAAATAATGTACTACTGTAACGCTACAACACGGACAATTCAAAGTGTTAAATTTTTAGCTAAAAATGACAGACTAATTGTTTTTTCCCCCAATGATAAACAAGCTGAACATTCAACAGAATTAATGTGATTTTAAAAAGGGGCCAAATTAACTACTAAAATATATAAAACTATTGAAAGTGTTTTCAAAATGGCATCATGCTGAACAATGCTAACTGCTAAGTTAGCCAAGCTAACTTAGCTCAAGCAAGACTTCTCAAGCAAGGCCTTGAGAAATTTAGCAATTAAAGTAAATTGTCATTTTATGTAAATCATAAATAAGAAAATGATGTACACTTTTTGTTAGTTCTTCAATAATGCTTAAATTGAGTGTTTTTGTGGTGTAGCTAGCTCTGAAAAAACCATTAATTCACAGAATTAGCTTCTGTTTGACTATGGTTAATTCCTTTTTATTAAACAAACACATGTGGGTCATTAAAAAAAAAAGCAAGTGAGATTCAGCAGCTTGTAGCTCCATAAAACAGGAAGTAACTGTGTCTTGTTTAAGTTCATCAGTGTTTTAAATTACTGTAAACTAGTTTTAGCCCACTTGTGTTTGCTTTTCAGTTCAGTCAAGTTTTAAAGTATTTTTATATCTGTATTGCCCAAGCATTTGCTCACTTTTATCGTTATTTTATTTATTAAATCTGAATTTTAACCAAGGAAAAGTCTCTCTTTTTTTTTTTTTTTACTTGAGGAGGAAAGATTTATCTCAACAAGAACTCCACCGCAGAGAAAACCTCCTTTTATTTCCCTAGAAACTGAACCAGTCACAGGAACATGACAAAAACGAGCCTTTAACCTAAACAGGGTCAATTTTAAAGAAAACAACTGTTTCTGCAGATCATTTTTCTCTAAAAAAGAAAATAAATGAATGTGAGCCCTGCGGCAGCAGAGCAAACACTGGAGAAAACAAAGCACGGATTGTGTTTATGCTTACAACAGGATCATGAGGCAAGACTTGCAAGTTTCCTGTGGGATGAGACAGATTTTACAACAAACTAAGCTTTTCATCTCCCTTTTAAAGTGCTAGACATCCTCGGTTATAGGACTCTGCTATGCTTAATCTGTTTAGTAACTTCAATGAAAGTGTTTGAATGTGGATGACACACAAACCTAAATTCCGACAGGGGGTTTATTGTGAAACTATTACATATTTTAGGCTTGTGACATATTTGTAGTGTCTTCTTTGTTTTAAGAGAATTCTTTTGTTAGTTAATTATTTAAACAAATGTATTATTTAGGCAACTTTTTAGGCATATTTTAGCATTTAGGTAGCATAAGACATATTTTTTTGTCTCCCTTTAGTTATTTCCATTAAGTTCCTGATTCAAGTGTTTGTGAAGAGATTTGATGTCTGGAGTAGCTCTAAAATGTTAGGTGGTGACGGGCAAGAAAAGACGCAACAAAAAAAGCTTCCTGCAGCGTAAAAGTAACTCCCGTAGTGGTTCTAACCATTTGCAACTTTTTACTAAAATGTGTTTTTCTCTTCTTCTACTGGCAGATTTTCCAGTTCAGTTTTCACATTCAACCAGCTGATGTCTAAACGGTCAGTGGGGATTCAGTCCATGAAGTGACGTCCCGCCTGGTTTTCCTGACACTGGAAAAGCTCGTTCTTTGAGGTATGAAGAACACAGTCCAAAAAGAACTTGCACGTGACAGAATTACAAACTTGATCTCAAGTTCCATCAAAAATTCAAACGGTTAAGAAAGTTAAACACTATTTACAAAATTTAAGCAAGTGATGAACCAAACTTTGGAGAGCATTAACACTTTTGTACCTCTCATCAAAGGAGGAATGACACAAATGGTGCCAACAACAAATGAGCAGAAGGGACATAATCATAACCTCTATTGCCCAATGTCAATAATGTCTTGGTAGCCAATGGGCTCAAAGCTCCACCCCCATATAAAATTAGGGTCAACCCAGAAAATGAAAATTCTGAAATTAAACCGTAAATTGAGGACTGAAAACGAAGACCTACGTTCACGCCGGGCTCAGAAACGTGCGTTCAAGCAACCACTTCCCATAAAAAGTCTATGTAAACATGCATATGAGTTTCAGGGTTCCATGTTCAAACTTCTCGCGTTCACGCGTCGCTACACAAGTCAATTTTCAGGCTCTTTTTACAAAAAATGCGACCACTCAGTGTGTGTCAAAAGTTAAACCAGTTGAACTTTGACCAATCAGATTCTGTAGTGACGTATGGATGGCGTCCTTTTTAATTCACAAAAGTGCCAACCGATTGAAAATTGATCATGAAGGAGAGATTATTAATTCCAGTTTGTGACTCACCGGAATTATTTGACATCAAGTCTTTATTCATCCGAATAGAGCTGTGAAAGAAAAAGTCCAGTGTGAACACCATATGCTACATTTTTTTCCTGATATTGTTTCTGTAGTTCAAGTTATTCAAGCCAATGAGATGCCTCAACAAAACTAGGTGTAGCCTGCTGGCCCACACGTCCAACGTTCAAAATGTTTGTTTGGCAGATTTTGTGCAGCCCGCCTTTAAGTAGAAGAGGAAAGGCCTTCGAACAATCTCACTCCTGATTGGCATGAGTGGTTGCAATAGAAATGTTGGCTCAGACCGACTCGGACACTGCTTTGTTTTTTCTAAAACTGACTAAAAACTGACTGCCCATAAAGATCCGTCACTCAAATGGGAGAAATGAGCACTGTGATCTGTATACGTTAGTACCTGAACTACCAGCCTGTTTTTGCAGCTCAAAACTCATCACATAAAGTTCAATGCAAAAGGAAGGTAAGTTTAAGATTAAAGGGTAAAACATGAAAAGAGCGTGGAGTATTGTGGAAGTTTGCGTGTGAATCAGAGGCTGATGTTGTAACATTAGTGCAACCTTTCTCTGCAGTCCACCATATTTACCCCTGCCCACACAACCACAGGGTGCCTAACCGTGCAGGTGGTAATAAGAAAGCTTGTTAAAAGAATTATCTCTAACTCAGGAGGAACAGAGCATTAACAGAGGTCTAATGGAGCATATTTAATAAAAGGAAGCTTGCCGTGTGGGTGTGTGTTTGCTTCATCAAAGGGAAAGATGACATGAGGATGAGGCTGAGCATGTTTGCTGAGGATACAACACAAAAATGCTGCAGCTTAAACCTCAGACCAGACAAGTTTGCTTCATGTTCCGAGGGGTTTAAAAGCGTTTTAAATGTTGCGCCATGTCTGGAAATAACAGATATGTGCAACAACAGTGCTGCTGTTGTTTCACCCTCAACACTTATCTTTGAGTAATGTGATCTCCAAACTGTTTGGCTCTAAAACCAGGTATCTGAGAATATTATAAACTGCTTTTAGTTCTTCTGCACGTTAATACTTGACCTACAAATCTGCAGATTAAAACTCATTTAATAAAGTTCAGGACAAATAAACGTTCACACCGTGCATCCGTTCAAGAACACACTAAATGAACAGTTTAGCATACAGAGTTCACACTGGACTGTCACTACCTGACACTAGCGCATGTACCTGCAGTTGACAGAAGTTTGGTGCCAAGTGTCGCAGCGGCACAAATCATGGTCCTTTCTTTTTCCTTTAACAGCTCTATTCCAATATATGAAAGACTGGGTGTCATGTAATTCTGGCCGGGCACAAACCACAATTATTAATCTCTTCTCTGTGATCAATTTTCAAACGTTTGGCACTTCCGTGAATGAGAGGAAATGCCATCCGTATGTCACTACCAAATCTGAGTTCCTGCTTTGTAAGTTCAACTGGTTTAACTTTCAACACCCCTTCAATGGACACGCGTTTTGCACGTTGAGTCCGAAAACAAACAAAGAAATGTACAAAGAAAGGTGGATGTGATAATTTTCACCGCAAAAGCCCGAAACTCTTCATACACGCCCATTTACATAGACTTTTCATTGAAGAATTTGCTTGAACACACATCGCGGACCCGAGGCGTCAAACTCCAGGCTCTTAAAGGCTCTCCTCCTGTTGGTTTTCCAGAATTCCCGTCTCATCTGCTGCTTTAGCCAATAAGGAGCTTCCGTGGCAGGTTGGTTGGAAAGCATGTGGGACACCGGCCCCCCGTATGGGGGCTGCAGGTTTTTTAGGCCCGTGAAGGGTCGTAGATAGGACAGGAGCAGCTACATCTTCAAGATCCGCTCCGATCATTTTCTGATCTATTGGAAACTTTTTCCCAGTGGTCTTTTTTATTAGGATTATGCCGTTTTTTTTCCCAAAATCAAAAAGCTGGTGTTGTGTTGTTTTCTATTACGTCATAGTCTCTGCAGAGCTTCAGTAGTTAATTACAAATTTGTCTCTAAGTTTTGGACAGGACTGTTGGCAAGGAGCAACCCCACCCCCTCTTCACGTCACCCATAACTGAAAGCTTTCTGTTTACACACTTTCCCGCCAACAGTACAAAAAAAAAAATGCCACAAGAACATCTTTTGACCTTTTAACATGTAGTGATGTCGTCGGCAACACCTGAATAACACGCTCTTTGACCTTTTTTGCGATCAACGTGAATCAGCTGATTTTTTATTGAGAAGCTGGCTGCTTTCATGTTGGCTTTGCTCACCTACAGTGTTGCATAGCGGCTCAAAGCTGCTTTTCTCCACGACATAATCAGCTGATTCACGTTGATTGCGTAAATGTTTAACTCCTGTTAACTATTGCTTCTCAGCAAAGGCTGCTTTTCTTCGCCTCCGAATTTTCTGGAACTACCAAAATTTCGTCAACGGTTGAAGAGTTACGGTCGTCGAAAGAATGTCCGCACTTGGACTAAAGCTAGGGTTAAGGTGTGCGCAGGTGTGTCTCGAAGCTCCCTTGAAGCTCATTGAAAATGGAGCGTACGGTTGTCATGTGTGGGGTAACTGTTTTGTAAAGCATCACAATAGCTCAAACACACTTCTCTCATTGTTTACGCTTAATATTTGATCGCATTTAAATCTGATTTTACAAATCAGATACTGGATGCCAATTGACTTTGTCACTAAAAATACTTTACAAAAACAATTGGTTTCTTTGGATAAAAGATATCTCTTTCTTTTTTAACAATCATTATTTTGCAGCAGCGTTGTCTGTCGAACACACTGCGCCACAAGTTGAAACAATCCAGTTAAAAATAAATAACATAGCCTCTGATAACACAGCATAGAAATCCAGTCTGCCTTTAGGAGCCCCACACTCTGCCTCAGAATTCAGAGGGAAAGATTTGTATTTAAAAATTAAAAATCAAGACATAAATGGAAAAAAGTTATCATACTTAATTACATTAATTCAATGTGTTAACGTGCAATTTACACATTTATGTGCCTAGCCCTTAAAATAGGATTTTTATTGGCTTATTTACTGTGTGGAAGCTGCTATTTTGTGTAAAAAGTTCTATATGACATTTTTTTTATGCTCTGACCAATACACCTAAACGTTTATTTTATACCAACACCTACTATGGTGTCCGAATGGGACTTGGAAAAGTGCACTAATTACACAGCTTCAAATAGCTCCTCAGTTCCCTTATTATATTTAATTCATAAAACATATGTATGAATGAACAAGGGGGGCGCGATGGTGTAGTGGATATCACTCGTCTCACAGTGAAAAGGCCCTGGTTTGAATCCTGGCTGGGTTAGTCCGGGATATCCACTTTTCTCATATAGACCAAAAACATTCTTTAAACATTCACTGGTGACTTGACATTATCCTTTAAGTGTGATGGTGTGGCCCTGCAACAGACCTGTTGGGTACCTGTTCAGAGTGTACCTAACAGTAGCTGGGATGACTACCCCGTGACCTCAAAAGGGATTCGGCGGGTCCAGGGTGGATGGATGGATGAGTGATCGATCGTCACCAATTTGCCAGAAACCAAAGCTACAAGCTCAGTTTTTGTGCTCTTCTCCTCAGGCGATCACGTGAGCAAAACTTCACAAATAAAACATTTAAACCAAAGTCAATTATGCTTTTTGTTGCCTGAGAACAAAAAGAAAAATAAATAAACCCAGGACTAATGAGGTAGATGAATTTCACATGGAGTGCCAGTGTTTGTGTTTCTTCAAAGAAATAATGAGGATGAGTGTGCTGAGGGCAAAACTTCCCAGCATGAATGCATTGACTCTGTCAGCCTCGGTCAAAACAAGGCCGCTTTTCTTAGTGATCATGTTACTTTCAATCCTGCTACAGTAAACAATGAAACATGCAGCAAAAAAGCTACTCAATGCAAACTGCACCGACCTGTTTGTTTGTTGATTTTATTGACACCAGCAGCCAAAGAAAACAATTGTGCTTGAGCAAGAGGAAGCAAGAAATTACAGTGCTGGAGAATCCGGTTTGTAACTGTCTCTCATAAACTGGAGCACAACTGCAGCTTTGAAAGCCATGATTGCGTTTAAGAGCGGGGCTGTGCACAAAAAGAAAGAGGGGGCCTGTACCACAACAACCAGCCTACCACAACTGGAGGAAAATATTCAGTTTTGCTCCATTTTCTGAAGACAGGTTCTGCCAGGTCTTGTCAGGGACAGGAATTAAACCAAAAGAGACTGAAAGAGATGCAAGGAGAAGCTCTTGAAAGGTTAGGTACCACAGTGCTATCTATTTATTTAGCACGTTAGGTGAACAAGCAAGCATGGTTCTGCATCATGTAATTCCAGGGATGACACAGCAAATATTCGAGACAACAAATCAAAGAACCCATTGGAAATCCCTACCACTCATGTTACGGTGTCCATCTCATTGACGAGCCCTTCTGCATCCATGCTTTATAGAATGATGGTATTCTCTGGCCCCTCTCGGTCATGGTGCCAATGGAAACCCTTCAGTGGACGGGCTTGGTCCTCATTGTCCGTCCTATCAACCACTGGGAATGTCAATTTGTCAGAAGATGCACTTCAAACTCTTGGATGAGAAAACTCCACCTTATACCCCGGCGCCCCACCTTTAACTGAGTGTGGAAAACCAAATTTGACATACTGTATGGTTTGTGTCATTACTAATGAACCAGTATGTCGGACTGACATTTTTATTCATGTTAGAAGTCAATGCACATGAATTTTACACCTGTAGTGTGTATTGAGCCTGGATGTAAACTTTTTTTCTTCCTTTTTTATATCTTGTCTTGGGATAGAGATTGTGTAACTGTAAATTTTGATTTGACCAGAATGGCTGGATTATTGCTGTGCTTCAGATTGGCCTCTTCCTTCTGCAGCTCTAAAAGCCGCTCCAGGCACACTGGCACTTCATTTTGTTCATTAGGAGCTCCCTGAAAATCCTGCTGGTTTTGCTCCTGCTGTCAAAAATGAGCAGCTTTAAGTGTTACTGATGCCGTCATAATGACTGATAAATATAACCGTTGTACTTGTGGTTCAGGCGCTCCTCCACTCCATTGACTGGAAGAAAAGGCTGGGACTGTACCTCCAGATTTGGGATTTGTCAAAGCATTTGCAGCCTGTGATTGAGAACTCTGTTTTACAGTGCAGTGTTTTGTGTAACTGCATTAAAGTGCAGCGTGGCTAGTTCAGTATAGCTGCTAAAGCTGATAAAAATCCCACTCTCCTCATACAGGTGAGGATCAGACTGTGATGGATGGTGCGGGAAGGTTTGGCCCTACGTTCTGGTGCCACTAGCTTGGCAGTTGGTTGGGGTGAAATTTCCTTTGAGCTGAGGTGCCACATCAGGTTCCTTCCTCCCTCTTGTCATGTCTTATCTCCAGCATTTATCCCTGATCCCTCGCCAACCCCTGTGTCTCGTCTTGCCTCGTCTTTCTGCCCTCGTATCTCTCTGTGTTTCTCTCAGTTTTTTCTTTGTCACTCCAGTGCGAGCAACAGAAAACGAGGGGGGCGAGTAACCGATTTTGTTACCATGGCAACTGCATCTCCGAGCTTTGCCTGCCCTCTCTCTCTCTGTCGTCCTGCCTCCTCATCCCCTGCTTACATTAAAGCTTACCTCTGATGAGGATGAAGAGAGGGAGAAGATGGAAAAATGCACCGGTCTTTGGAGGGGTGGGGGCAGCTTTTCATGCATTTTCCAAACCAACCTTCCCTTCTGAGACACACCATGCCTCTTTCTCTGATGAATGATGATTGCTGATGGCAGATATCACAGGTTGTACAACAAAGAAAACGTGCCGTTTGAGCTTCTTTCTTCTTCTCGGCGGAGCTCTCCATCAGATCCTTGATGAAGGCAATTGTGCTTAATAATCTGTTCCAGGAAATTAATGCCTTTGAACGGCTCCACTGCTACACTCAGTAACATCAATCTCAGCTAATTTGCCAATTAATCTGATTCCAGAAGATGTTTTAATAAGGGGGCTTCACTGAACAAAAATGGACTCCAAGTTTAAATAATTTGCAGGTTTTGTCGCGCATGCCTCATATTTGTGTGTGTATTTTGGGTTAAGAAATGCTGTTGAGAGCTCTTCAAACAAGCAGAAACACACAAGTGAAAAACGTTTACATTTCTCCATGAAATTGGAGGGATTTTTTTTGTTTTGGAGCTGTTAGCCAAACATGAAGTAGTCTCAAATTAGCTGTTAGAACCTATTACTGTCAGTGACTAGTCTATTTTCAAACTAGCTACACGTTAGCCTCATTTAAAACATTAGCTGTGTTAGCGTATTCACGATACCTGTAGCTCCCAAACTTATTGGCAACATGTAAAAAAAACAGTAACGTAAAATAAACAATCTGACACATGTTAGCTGTGTTTGCATACTCACAATAACATCCAACCAAACATCTTTATGGAGTGCTGTGTGACTCTCAAAAGCACTTTCACAATAGTAAACACAACCAGAAGTAATCCTTAGGCTATATAAGGCATATACATCTTTTTATTGAAGGAAAAAAAGTATTTTAAGTGTGCCTTATAGAGCTGAAAATACTATACGTTTTAAAATAACACAGTAAAAGTAAAAAGGATATTTTAAAGATGTAAATAACAAGAAACAAACCAAAAAAATCACAAATACACGCATTATAAAAGTGTACAAGCAAAATATTTAACATCCAGAGCTTGAAAGAATCAAAAAGTACATTTTTTAGTCTAGATTAATTGTTATACATTAGCACAATATAACAAAGGTTATTCAGTTAAAAAAAAGTTAAATAAAACTATAAAACAATTTTTTTCTAACTGACTTTCAGCTAGTCTAGCTTGTACTCAAGATTACTTAGCATTTAGCATGCTAGCATTAGCATTAGGTTTTTTTAAGATATTCCTATTCGCCTATTATTGAACAGGTCTTCATTATAAAAAATTAGGTGATATGTTAATGTTTGGAAAACTCCACCAAAACATTTAAATGATCACAATTTTTAGTGAAACCTAATTCACTTTTTGTCTTTTTTTTATTTATATAAAATTAGCAAAAAAAACTTTAAAATAAATGCATTATGGGTAATGACAGACAACAATCTAACTACTTCAACCATCTCAAGTTTGGTATTTTGCAACTCTGGAAAATCCATATATATTTACTTTTAGGTGAATATCAATGAAATACCTTTTAACAATTTTTTTAGAAGTTTTGTTAATTATCTCACAAATAAAATCCTAATAAATGTTTTCTTCAAAAGAAGTCATAACAGTGCAGCTAAAGACACAGTGGAAGGGAAAGGCCTTATGCAACATTTTGCTGAAGCTCCTCTAAAATTTAAACCTTAAAATGTGTCAATGACTAGAGCCACTGACCCTCGTCTCAGTCCTCATGTCTCACATGAGGTACACAAGAAAATGTGTAGCAACAGAGCAACACAATAGCAATACAGTATCGCAGGACAACATAGCAACAGCTGCCAACAAAATAATATAGCTACAGAAGCTCTCTTGTCCCCTCTTGTTGAGTGCAGCTGAGAAAGTGCTTATTTATAACCATCTGAAAATCCTCACATATGCTAAAGACAATGTGTAACCATGACTACCAAGCTAAACCAGGAGAATGTGGAAAAGAAATCACCACTTCAAGAGAAAGTAATTTTTTAATTGATACATAAAAAGGTCTAAAGAGATGGCTTTATCTATGGTCCTTTATCTAAGATCCCAAGTTTTGCTCCCACCTAGCCTTCCCATGTGTCTTTGGACAAGACACTGCACACCACAATGCTTCTGGTGGTCTGTTTTGAATCATCAATCATAAAATTAAGCTAAGTGGTTTTTAACAATACAAACAAAATGTAAAACTAATTTAGCTAACTAGTTAAAAGTGTTTGCAATGTACCAAAAAGTAAGCTAAATGTTCCTTCTGTGCTATTTTATTCTTGGACCTGTTAATTGGTATTAATGTGGAACACTGCAGAGTCAAAGGATAAATGCTTGTTTTAGTCAAAGAAAATTCGCTTAAGACCATGTCACCCTACGTACATTTTCCGCATATTGCAAGGATGAAAGTTGGTCATACATGAATAAACCGGTATGTGGAAAACATGACATTTTCCCTGATATATCATGAATGAACCACGTTACAACCTGGAAGAAGTAAGAATAAACCATGCAGAGAGCGTGTAAACCTGCGCTTCATTGAATAATAACAAATATGCATCTCACAGAAATTACGCACAATTTCACAAAATGTACACAATATTTGCATACAAACTACATAAAATATGCATAAACTGCGTAATTCTCACCTGACCAAAAATTTTGAACAGCTCAAAACCAAATTCATGTAACGACACATCGGCAGAAACCCTCCGTGGACATCTGCACACATCGAAGAATTACAAATGCAAGAAACGCTGATGAATTATGTATATCACGCATGTATCACGAGAGTCCGAAATTACATTTGTGGACAATGTGCAAATTGTACATAGCGGCAGTGTGACACGACCTTAAACTAAAGCTAAAGTTGAGTCTGAATGACCTCACTATTACACGTGGCGTTTGTTATTTTTTCAGGGTGTCTAAATCTAAAATTCCAAAATCTACTCCTGGAAATTTCCTGGAAGTTTTTGCGAAAAAAAAACAGTGTGTGTCAATGTTCACTTAATTGGCGAATTTAGAACACAATGCATTGGCTTTAATGGTGTGCCATTTGGAAAAATGTATTTACATTTTTTTTTCTTTTTTTTATAAATCATTCAGTCAACTTTCCATCCTCAGAGCACAGTGAGTTGATAAATAGTCTTCATAAAATGTTCATATTTATTAGGTTTTTACTTTAGCAAATGGGTGTTTAAAAGCATGTTTTGACTTGTGAGCATGTGTTTGAATTGCTTTAAAATCCAGGGCACTCAATGGTCCGTCAAAAAACTAGTTTTTTGGGTTAAGGAATAGTTAGTCAGTCGGACATAGCCTAAGTGATCTATCGAGATAGCGAGAGAAATGTTGTAAAGAAGCTAACATGTTTTTTACATTTGAGTCTTGTTGCTGCATTAATAAAAGCAATTGGACTTGTTAAATGTAAATTACTTTTCACAGGTGTTTTTTTGTTTTGGTTTAGGATAATTTGCTTGAGCTTATTTGAGATGAATTCTCTTTGAAAAGGGCGAATCAGCATTTTCTCCCCAACCCTTTGGTCATGTTCATAAACAGAAGCGAGAAGTCGATGCGTCTTTTTCCGATGGTTCGCTTCCTTTTCTTTAGAGCGATAAATCTCACACGCAGATCAGGTCACATCCATCCGTCAAGCTTATGACAAAAACATTGATTTAGCGTCTCAGAGGCGAGCCGGATCGGACGGACGGCGACCAGGAAATGAGTTCCTGAGCAGACATAACAATCCGAGCTTTTACTTTTGTCTCCAAGGATGGGGAAATTCATTTCTGTCAAATCACTGTGATTCGGCGTGATGGGACTGTTAGCACAGCAAGGGAGGTGGAGGAGAAAAAGAGTTCACACTCCTTTAACCACTTTCAAAATGTCAAGACCCTCTCTGTTAGTTGGGGGTGGGGGGGTCTGTCTCTCCTCTAACCCAGTTTAAAGTGGCTGTGATACTGCCAGGTCCATGGTGCTGATGTGATTTGCTGCATGGAGAGCAAAGGGACCACCGGGGTCGGCAAGATACTTGATTATGCGCAAGGTCTGCCTTTGTCAGATTGTTCTCTGAGTCAAGGACATGTTCGCACCTTATCCAGCCTTACTCCATTCAACTCCAGGTCACCTTTGACTTTTATGTACAATCAATAATTATGAAAGGAATTCAACCTGAATCAGAGAAATCTCTTTTAAGATGTTTAACTGAAGAGACTTCATTTTCTTACTCGAATAAGAAAAAAAAGCCAATTTACATCATTCTAATGAAAATGAAATATGTTTTGTCCTTATTTATTTAGTAAAATATAAAGAATGTTTGCAGTTTTATATGTTAAGGTTTCATTTGGCAGCTTATTACACCACAAAGTAGAGATGAAAAGTAGAAATTGGCAACAATATGACACTATCTTGGTAGTTCCTTATTACATTTCTGGTAATACTTGGACACAAACTACAGCGTGAGTTGTAGGGTTGGGTTTACAAAATCAAACATTCAAAATCGTTACCTAAACAATGCAACATTGATTTATAAATTTCATATATTGATTTTTATGTAGGTAATTTTTTTTTTCTTTTTGGGTAAACTCTTTTTTTTAATATATATATTTTTTCTTTGCTAGACGTCCAACAAGCTCACTCCTGATTGATGAGAATGGTTGTCATAAAAAAGTTGACTCAGACTTGTTTGGACCAATTACTGCTGACTGACGTCGTCTGGCTCCAACATGGCGGCCTCCACATTGCACAAAAAATGGCGACTGAATTGACTTTATTTCGTTAGTAAGTCATTTTCTATGGGTGACGTCATACTCGCACGCTTCAGTTCTCGTATCAAGTCAGTAGCTTTTACCAACAGAAAACAACCACTTATTTATCTTCATACTAGTCTGTTTTTTTTATTTTCGGTAGCATCGAGGCTCACGTCCAGACTGTCATGTCACAATGTCAACGAACAGTTGGACAAACATGATCCTCTAGCGTGGTTCAATGCTGATTGGGTAACGTTAAAAGGCACGGTCAGTTGTTCGACCCAACCCGTGCCAGCTGTGGAATAAAAGGCTCCACCGTGCTTGGAAAAAGAATTAGCCTCCCTCACAGATCAATGTCTGTTTTCCCCCAGAGATCACTGTTAAAGTGTCTGTTTACACCTGAATAAGCGTCAGATAAACCGTCTTCATTCACAGCACCCGGCTGATGCTTATCTTCCTAATTATTTTGCTTAATTACATTCCGGTGGATTTTGCGCATCACTTCAAATGTTTTGGGTCTGGTCTTTGTTTTTGATGAATGATCAAATCTGCTTTTTCGATGATGTTTGTTTTAGTTTTGTTTTCTTTCTTCTTTTTCTACACTAACCTCTCACTGGACACTCCGAGAGCTCAGTTACTTAAACTGGATCGTCTCTCCTTTAAGACAGCCTCTGTTTGGACTTGTTCCTGCCTCTTGAAATGACAAAACTAGTTCCTCTGTTATTTACGCCTCTGCTTTCCTCCACCCTCTAACTGTAGCTGCAGGCGGACACACACTTTCCTGGAAAGCTTATACTTGGTTGCAACATAACACCAAGCATATGTGTTAAGCTATGTACACATGTGCATTTGACACATGTTCAAGAACGTGCGTTTGGCCCATGGTGTTCACACTAGACAAGCAGAGAGGGGCTACTGTTTACTACTGTTCACTGGCTCATGTTGTTCAGTTGGAAGAGGTTTGGTGCGAAATGTGGTGCAAAGCAGTGTAAATCTTGCAGTTTGGGCACAAAGCGGAAATGGTTTAGTTCATTGCTAGTGTCCTTGCAATGGCGGATATGGATCACCATAATGTCAGGAGAGTGGCCTTTATTTCTTTAAATAAACATACACGTCATCTGTCTCGTTGTTGTGTCTGGGTTCACCAGATAAACCAAATCCATTAGTCACTACCAAATGCGAGTCCCTGATTGGTCAAAGTTTGGCCTAGTTTAAGCTAGTGTAAAGAGGTGAGAGCTGTCTCTCTGTTTCAAATACACAAAATATTGTTTGTTCCCAAGTTTTCTTTCCCTCCTGTATTCAGTGTTGGGTTGGTATCCCGTCCTTATTGTGTTCTTCTGCCTCTGCTGTATTTTTCTGCTACGGAAAAATACAAAAAGTAGAAATATGTTGATGTTTTACTTTAATGTCAGAATTACTTGATCTCTCTCTAGCTGTCACCCTCATGTAGCAGCGCAGACGGGCAGCCAACACCGATTTCTGTATCTTTTCTTTTCAGAAAATTGTCTGTCCAGTGGGAGAGATTAGCAATAAATGGAGGTGGTCTCCAGGGGCGCTGCTTTGTCTGAACGATTTTTATTTCCTTAAACACAACGCAGAAGCGATGCGGTTACACTAAATTCACAAACACAACTGCCACTGTGCAATGGGGAGGAGTCATCAGAATCGTCAAGATTTCCTTCACAAACAACAGAACACAATAGCTTGCGCTTATTGAAACTTTTAATTGAAAATAGAGCCTTGCCGAGGACGGTGTGTAGCTTCAGATATAAAGTAAAGTTAAATAACTTTTTTTTTCACTACTACTCTGACATAATTATATGTTTGCCATGTTTTGTAAGGTTCCTGGAACATTTTGCTGAACGAACAGAAAAAGGTGGGAACTTGGAGGAGTCCTCCCTGACAGAAGGGGGCGCCAGCAGGCATGCAGGACTCAGCCTCTGACAACAAAATGGCCAAACAGGTGAGTGTGTATGGTGCAAACTCACTTGGAGATAAACCACAGGTTTCCAAGTACTTATGGTATTTATTTGCTTTGCACAGGGCTGATATCCAACACAAAATGAAAAAGTTCCAACAAAATCTGTTCAAAACAGTCACATATTTCTTGATTACAAGGAATTATAAATTCTGCTTTGCACAATGTATTGGAAGTAAATGATAGAATTATTTTTTGTAATGTTTCTGTAATTATATATTTTATTTCGGTAGAATTAAATATTCACACGTTTGAGAGGGAAAAAAGAACTTTTGATTGTGATTGACAAAAAATACATGTTAAAAGATGCAGAAGAAAAACGTAAAGAGTAAACTTGCAATAATACTGAAATTAAATAAACTATTTTGAGTTTAAAGTAAAAATTTTAAGGCGTCAGTTAAAAAAACCTCCATATTTAAAAAAATCACTAACGTTGCCATTAGATAAATATATTAAAATTATTCATAATTGAATACAACACTTTCATAGTTTTTTTTAAATATGTTGTGCCATAAAAACAGATTGTTTTCACTTGAATGTTTCTTGTTAAAAGAGAATTCCAGTTTGTCAACTTTTATCTCTAAAACCTTGACTGATGTGTGAATACTGGTTCTGCAGCTCAAATGTCATATTTCTATCATTTAAATGTCATTATTTTCATAAGTTTATAACAACGCTTTTATAAGATCTTTAAGCTTTCAAGTTTCATGTTTAAAATAATTATTTTGAATGAACAGATTTTCTCAGAATTTGATTTCTTTTCTACATTGTTTACAAAAAAGCTCAAATTAATTATTTATATTTAAAGTTCACATTACATGCAGCATTTTTTTTTATTACCATAATAAGAACTCAAGATCTTTAAATTCCCTCAAAAATGAATGGTGTGTTTTAACTAATCCAGTATTTTGTCAACATACCTTTATTGTTCAAAAGTTTGACCGCACTGTCACAATGTCCCCTTTACTTTCAAAACTAAGTTTTTCTGACCTGTGACTTTTATTTTCAGAGCCCTTGTCTTTTGTTTTTATTTTGAAGTTTTGAATCAGAATCACTTAATATTGCGACCTAAATTAAGGTTGAACTTTTTCTTGAGATATATCAAGTAAAAAAAAAGAAGAGAAGATGCTGAAGGTGTTTTAAAAGTTTACAACGTGAGTTTGATTGCATAAACGTTTCTTTGTTTTGTACGTGAAGGAGCAGAACTCCAAATATCTGGATGAGCACAAAGAAACCGATGACATGTCTGAGAAAACCTCTCCGAACGAGAATCTCAAATCCCCACAGAAGGGATCTAAACGGCTGAAAACGTTTCCTTTCAAAGTGACTCTGCTGGATTCCTCCGACTTCGAAAGTCAAATTGAGGTACTGCCACCCAAACCTTTTTTTCCCTTCAATTAAACTTTTCTTGTTTTGAGCCAAAACCTTTTATTCTCTTTGTTGATGCTGCGTTAAAAAAAAAAAAGGAACAAAGGAGTGCTCCCATGCTGGGAGCTCCCCAGGAGGTCAAAGCCAACAGAATATTTCATCGTTATACGGAGCGGCGTATGAGATAAATGTTTTTTTATAAAAAAGGAAAAAGAGAACCAAGACATATCCACATTAATCAGTTAACTTTTTTATACGTTCCTTTCTTTTAATTGCAACATGACAAACAGATTTGGCTGAAACAGTTTATTATTTTAAAAGGCCTATATCCTGCAAAATCAACTTGTTTGAGTTATTAAGTGTATTATAATGATAATTCCTCACGATAAACAATTCCAAAGCGGTATTTTGATCTGCTCTGCGGTGGTTTACATCGCTCTCAGTGCATGCATGTCTTATGTGTCCACATACTTGTTGATACTGTGACTTTATCGATGTGTGAATCAATGTTCTCAACAGAAGTAAGCCAAAAAAAAAAAAGAAAGTCATAACACAACAACAGTTATCTGTAATGTAAAAGATAAAGCCGCTTGAAACTTTGACCAATCAGGGACTTGGATTTGGTAATTATGCATGCAATTTTGTCACATAGCTTAAGGCGCATTAAGCGAGACAAAAGACTCAGAGATAGGTGCATCAGCCTGTCAGATTTTAAGAACCGCATTCACAGTAACTCTCTAACTTGTTTGTAACACGTTAGCCACATTCATGTATTTAGAATATCCATAACTCCCAACCGCATTTGCAACTTATTTGCAAAAAAATGGACTGACACAGCTAAAACAAACATTACTTTGGCTAAGCTAGCTTCCAACCTTGTTTGTAAGACATAAAAAAATACTTTTCGACATGCTACACGTTAGGCACATTAGAAGCGTTAAGCGTTTTAGCGTATTCATTCACAAAGTAGACTTGCATCGTTAAAATAATAATCACTGTGACTTTGCTAATTCCCAACCTTGTTAGTAACACGTGAAAAACACAGTCCGACACCGTTAGCCATGTTAGCATATTCACAATAACACTGAAACTGGTTTGCAACTCATAAAAAAAAAAACAGTCTCACATTTTGACAGAGCATTGTTTACCTCTCAAAACTGCTTCAGCATCAGTAAACACAACCAGAATTAATCAATATATAAGGACCTCCAGATTATAGGGCACACTGTCGTTCTTTAAAAAAAAAAGGTTTTAAAGTGGCAAAAAGATGGTATTGCAAAACAGGAACATTCAATTAAGGTAAGACAGAGTCAAATAAGGCAGGAAGCAGTTTGGTAAATTCCTAATAAAAGTTAAATAGAATGTATGTTCTCCTGCTAAGGGCTTTAAAGATGATTGTTTTTGTATCAAACAGATGTGATGCGTTTTTTTTTCTCAAGTGAAGCCACTAACAGGGTGCTGAGGAATCCATTGTTAAATGATTACAGGCCAAGGGCAGCCGAGCGGAAAATAGAAGAGCAGTGTTATTACAGTGTGAGCGCGCTCCCGGGGTACTTTTGCACAAGTGCGCGACATTTTGTGTGTTGCGGTGATGGGGGAGGGCAAAGCGTGAGGTAAATAGCGGGAACTCAGCGCACCAACATCTCTTTCAGCTCCCCGGAAGCTTTCTGAAATCCATTTGGGCCGTTTCCACACCAGTGATGGCGTGTTAATAGTCTGAGCTGTCGAGGTGAAAGCGTTTGAACAGCAGTATTAACCGTGCTGGGAGGGGATGCACGTCTTTCTAGTAGCCCCCCAGAAAGCAGCAGCTGCTGAATGACCTCTGTCACAAAAACAATTAGTTCTAACTGCTTATTTAATTTGTGTAAAATTAACTCGATGCCGGACAGTTAAATCAACCGAAGTTGGGATGTCACTTAAGCCTTCAACACCTGAGCTTTAGCTCCAGTGTTGACATTCTTTGAATTACTGAAACTCTTCAACCATTTTCGCAATCAACAAAATTCCAATTCTGAAGGTAGGAAAAACAGATTTGCACTGATAAGCAACACTTACAGTGTTGAAGTGTTTATAAAATCAACATAGATCAGCTGATTCTGACACTTTGCACCTTTCCTCAGGGTCAGAATCTGTTAAATTATCTAACTTTTCTTTGTGTTATTTTAGTCTCCTTTAAAACCATAAAGCACTTTAGAACTACTTTTTTAAACCTTAAAAGGAAGAAAACAATTAGAAAACAAGACATCCAAGGAGATTTTACTGCATCTGTTACCGTGGCAACAGCTCTTTTATTCTACTGTAGGAAGTAGGCGAAACCTGGAGCCACATGGGAGAGCTGCTGTGTGGTTGAATGTGAGGTGGAAACACTTGTTTTGAATGGATGTGGGGTTTTTTAAGCCAAACCAAACCTATTTTTTTTTCTGTTCTTGCAGAAAAACTCCAAGGGACAGACCCTGATGGACGTGGTCTGTGAGCACCTCAACTTGCTGGAGAAGGACTACTTTGGCTTGACCTTTGCAGACTCAGACACCCAGAAGGTCAGAAGATTTGTCCCCGAAAACCCCTAAAGGCCATTGCAGTGCACATTTCTAAAGTTCATTTTGATTTGAATGTTCATAAAAAAATATTTGTGCTAAAAGTCATTTAGAGACTGTCGCAGAGATTTTTCATTTTAGTCAAGACTGAGTGATGCAGTTTAATTTAAGAATTTAAGAGACAAAGTTAGGTGTAAATGGCGTTTCTGACAGGAGCAGGCATTCTCAATATTGTAAGAGAAAATTGATTTTTATTTGTTTGTTTCTTGCCTGTGATGCGTTAGCCACATTTGTGTAGTTACAATACCATTATTTCCCAGTATTATTTACGTAACACGTAAAAAAAAACAGATTGAAACAGCTAAAACAAACGTCATTGTGACTAAGATGATTCCCAAACTTATTAGTAGCACGTAAAAAAAAAAAAAAACAAAGTCAGACACTGCTACACGTTAGCCGCGTTCCCGTAGTCATAATAACACCCAACCAAACATTTTGACAGAGCACAATGTACCTTTCAAAAATCTGTAAGAACAACCAGAATAACCGCGCTTTGGACTATAAGGCACACCCTTTTTTTATTTTAAGTAGGCTTTAAGTACACCTTATATTACGGAAAATACTGTGAATAATATTTAGTGTTTCCTGGCAATTTGTCTTCTCTAAAACAAGCTAACCTAATTCCGGATTAGTCTTTCATTTGGCCTCTGCATCATTTATGGAGTTCTAAAGCTACATGACTTTTTAAATGTTTTAAGTTTTGTAACTAAAATATTCTCAAAGAACAAAATAAGAACCCTATAGGCTTCAACTTTAGCATGCTTGTCCTTTAGCATGCTAGTGGTAAAGTTAGCACGTTTATGCTCATTGATTACATTAATGTACACAACATATTCCAAATCAGAGCTCTTCAACTTCTTTTGGGCTACGGAAAGGTTTAATTCTTTCACGCTTGCGTCAGGAAATAACACGCTTTTCAAATTACCGTAACACTTCAATTGTTCAGGCTGCACATCTGCGCAAAGTTGCTTTTCTCCGTGACAAAAATCAGCTGATTAACACTGATGACGTAAACACCTTATTAGTGTAAAGTGTTGCATGTTAGTACAGGCTGCTTTTCTCTGCTTTAGAATCCATTGGAATTACTTGAATTGCGTTAACGGTTGGTTACGGTAGTTCAAACAATGTAAACATTGGAGCTAAAGCTCTGCTGTCAAAGGGTTGAACATCCCTGTCTTAATGGAACAACAGCACCGTTTTTTGGTTAAAGATCATCTTGGAAACATTTGTGTTGAAACTAAGAGAGTTCCACTTCATGTCATCGTAATAAAGATTTTGTTGTCGTTTACTTAAACTTACTCCTTGCATCTTGACTTACGAGCTTCTCTTTTTTCCTCCGCGCGTCTTTTGACTTTTCCCATCCGACTCTTCATTTGTTGAGTCATATGAGAGTTAATGAATTACTGTTCCGGATGAATGTCCTCTCCAATCAGACCACTGATCACGCTGACATTTAAAAAAAAAAATCCAAATATGCCTGTTGGTGAAGCTGTCTTTGTTCTGTGCCGCCCTGAACAGAGCCGACCCGTTTTTCTCGCCAACCCTGTGATTGATTCTGGGATTTGTTCTTTGATTAGTGTGAGCCTCCTGCACACAGGTGTATGACGTGGTAGAAATAGGAAAGCTTAAAAACATGAGAACACTAATCAGCTTATGCCTACTTCATCAACCCTTACTACAACCTGTCGGGGTAAACAAACCCAATGTACACATGTTTACCTGTGTGCAGTTGAGCCTTTTGATCAGTAAAACACAAAAATCATATCTGCAACCGCACGCAGTGACTTGTAATGTCAAAGCGGATGCTTTTCTCCCTTTCAAACTGCGGAGCGAGTCTGTGTCGATGCAGAGGAGCGTTTGTTTTCTGCAATTGCTCTGAGTGATAAAAGGTTTCCCTGCATTTCCAGGAGCACTTCGCCAATCCATTACCTGTTACCCTCAGTTTATACAAGAGAGATTCAGGGAGAGAACAAACACCTTCAGCTCTTTTTGTTCCACAATGAAACCTTAAAGGGAGTGCACGTTTGTATTTTTGCGTCCAACAACAGTTTGTCTGTACAGTATGGAGCTTTCATGCTCCTGGTTTTACTTTGATAAAGCGGCTGCCCCACAGAGAACCGTCGTTTGCTAATATGCTGCTTCTTTGTGGTTCTTAGCTTTCTGCAGATTACTGTCAGTCCTCTGCACAGCAGGCAGCTCAGAAGTTTTTTTTTTTCTTTTTTTGGGTAGCAGACACGTGTGAGCTCAGGGTTTGGCATAACAACTGAATTACCCACTGATGGGTTTGCTTTAATGCCTTTTAGTCGTGCCGGCAGCCTGCTATTGCTGTGATGTGCGCTCTGCATGGATGGATGTGTTGTACATTTGCTGAAAAAGAGTCGACTGCTCATCCTAATCCCGATGCCTTTGAACTTTGACAGGAGGGGACTTTTCAACCCAATCCCTGTTGAGTTTGTGATTAGCGCCCACCTCTACACCCAGGATGACCTCCTGAGCCCCATCAAGGTGGCACCCAACCAAATGAATTTAGGTCCAAAAGCAAATGTTTCAGACTAAAAATGGAAACGGACCCTGATGCCTTAGCAGCTTTTGCTGCAGAAAATTCACCCAGTGACTCATAAAATGAACTGGATTAGAAAACCATCATACCAACACGTGTTCCGTTTAAACAGTAGTGTTGAATTGGACTGATCTTTGCTGCAACTGTGAAATAATGTGTAAACTTTACAACAAAAATAGACTTGAAGGCCTCCGTTTGGTTCCACATGGTGACCTCCATGATTGGTTCAAACTGTTAAGGCTGTTTAACACCACTGGTTTAGCTCCAGTGTTGACGTTCCTTGAAGTACTGTAACTCTTCGTCTGTTGTCACGATAAATGTCATTGCAATGGATTCTGACGCAAACAAAAACAGCTTTGCGTTGTTACACTTTACAGTAGTGAAGTGCTTATGCACTAGGCTACATTACCAAAAGAACTGAATTGAATTCGACAAATGGGCGGGCAAAGCGAGAATCACAAAAACTTGAGTAATTTTTAAGGGTGTGAAATTATAGCGTTAATCACCATGAGTTCATTACAGGCAAATTAGCATGTTTTTTTTTTTTTTGCATTAACCTCATTTATAATGTTGAAGTTTTGTTGTGTTCTCAAATCCAAAAAACAAGGGTCCAACTGTTTATTTGTGTGAACGTTTTATGTGAAGTCGACTGAAAACGTGTCTCACATTGCTCTCAACGCATGTCGATGTCTGTACATGGTATGCGCCGTGTCGCTGCTGTGACGTCATCATTATGCGACTTTGTAGTTCTTGACAGAACTAACCCACCACAACATCACAGCTAATATCTATTATGAAAGGGATAAAGCCCAACGAGGTGTTTTGTTATCATAAATGAATGGGGCATGTGGAGGGCTGATCACATGGAAAGTTAAGATGTTTAATAAGCTACGTATTTATTATCCTATGAAGTAGTTTTTGGTCAATTTTTTTTTTTCAGAAAATTGTTCATACTGTTTTTATGTGCTAAGTTAGAGCACTCGAAACTAATGTTTTGCTCTTGTTTTTTTTTCTGTAATTGTTTGAGATTAAAAGAAAATCCCCCTTGGTGGTTTAAAAGTAAAAGTGTAAAGTCTGTTATAATAAGAAAACTTCATAAAACCATTTTTTTAGTTGTTTTTTTAACATTTACTGCTAATGTCACCACTTTAAATGAAAATACCTCAAAAAGAGGTTTTTTACTGCAGCTATTAAGTTCAAATAAAAAAGATTAATTAATCGCACAAAAAAATAATCGAATGACAGCACCAGATCTTTTGCTTAGTTCAGCTCAGCTTGACCAGTAGGATGGAACCATTGATTGTATATGAAAACTGGACTGAGTGACCCCTCCCCTCTCGTGTTCCAAATAGGAAGCACCCTCTGGTCCCAAAAAGCTAATCAGAACAAAGTCACTTTTGTCCGCATCCAAATCCACTGACAATGTTAATTTACTACATGGAGAGGAGCCCTTAACGGCGTGTGAACCCGGGCTGGGCGTGGTCCGCATTTCTGATCAAACTTCTTTTTTTTTTTTTTTTTTTAACTTGTCCTGTCCAACAGCTGAGCAAACAGATATGAGCTGAGAACCTCTTGTATTAGACAGATTTTACTCTTACAATCAGGGGTTATAAATCATAGCGAACACAAAATGTATGTTGGTATAAGCCCCTTTTGTAATTTAAACCAAACTTTATTAATATATATATATATTTTATTTGTGTCTTTTTTGTTGGACCGGACGGAAAAGGAAAGGGGGAAAAGGAGAGAGTTGGGGGGTGGAGGGGGGGAAAGAGAGATGGTGCATTATAGCAGTTAGAGAATGGCTACAGGGAAGGGAAGGTAGAGTTGTTAATCTACAGGCAACAAAATGCTGGAGCTTATACCCATTGCAATAGTGAGTGTTGGTCTAAAATGGGCGGGGCCTGTCCACACACTCAGCTGTTACATACCTGCCGGCTCCGAGAGTGTTCACAAACTTGTCCACATCCAGTTCACACGCACACTTGTGCATACCAACCAACACATGTAAAGCATTACATTCTGTCATGGACACTATTTGAAGGTGCAAAGGTGAGCCGACGCCTGTACTCAGGTGAATGTTATGTTAAGCTGAAGTGGATGATGGAATGCACAAAAAAGGAGGGAGAACCCCCAGCCATCCCCACACCAAGACACCCGCGCCGACCAGGGCCCGCCCCCGCACCCATACTGTGGGGTCAATGGAGGAGATCCACCCGCCAGGCAGCCCAGCCAAGCACCCAGACCGGGGCCCGCAGGACAGCCACACGGGCCCCCAAAACCCGAGTGCAGTGAGGTACGGAAGCGCAGAGCGCAAGGCCCACCCCAGTCAGGAGAGCAGCCCTCCCACCGCGCCAGGTGGCCCAGCGCGGGGCCCCACCCCCGAGAGCCCCACCACCCCAGACAAGCCGCCCACCACCACCCAGGAGTTCTGGGCATCCCCCCACCCCAGCCCCGGGTACGAGCCCGGGCCCCCACGGGAGACCCGCTCCAAAGCTCCAGGCAGCTGCGGAGATCCAGAAGAGAGCACGATGGGGGTCAGCTACCCCCATCTAGAAAAGGGATGACCAAGAGCAGTGGGGGTCCCCGAAGGTGTACATTGCCTGACCAGGCTCTCCTAATGTTGTGACCCAGAAGGGGCTCGGCACCCGAGGGTAAGGGCCAGAACCCGCACCACAAGGACACAGACACCCTCCAGGCTCAGATGGAATATGATCCCCCGCTCATGGACTTGCCAGAGGACAAAGGGATCCCTCTCCCCGTGCGGGGAGGGGGCCGCCGGGCCCAGGAGGCCGACCCCCAGGAGACGAGGCCACCGCCGCTGAAGGCCCTGTTCCCTCCACCAGGGATGGGGTAAGGGACAGAAGATCAGTAGTCCCACCTTCCTTGTGTAATGTATTTGTGTGTGTGTGTGTGTATGTTGAGGTGTGTGTCTTGTGGTTGAAGGGTGTGTGTAATAAAGGGTGCAGTTAAAATTGGCGAGCACGGCACTGAGGACATCTCCTGATTGCTTACAGGGATGTCCAATCGCCCTCTCACCAAGGAGCCCTAAATGTCTACGGTGCAGTTAAAATTGGAGGGTAGAGCACTGAGAGGACATCTCCTGCTCGCTGGCAGTGATGTCCTAGCACCCCCCACCAAGGATCCTACGTGTCTAAGGTGCATTTAAAACCAGGAGAAGGGGGCGAAACTGTGCGGAGACCATGGGAGGGGTGGACCACTGCCAAGTGGCTCGGCCCCTCGAGGTATTCCGCAAGCACGCCCCCTCTTGCCCACAGACATCCCCTCCCCTGGCCCGCTCCCCCCAGACCCCGCAATGGTAGGCTTTACCTGGAGCAATCGCAGGCCCCAAGAGGGTTGCCCCACCCCGTCCCAGGGCCAGAGAAGGAGTGACGCCAGCCCCCAGGTGCAGCCGGGCCGCCCATCCAGCGCAGGCAGACCCCCCAGGGCCAGGGCCCCGCGCAAGCCCCCCCAGCACACGCAAAAAGACCACCCCCCCAGCCAAGCCAGACCCCCACCCAATGCACCATCCACACACCCCCACGCCCAGGCCCAGGAGACCATGCGGCCTGATCAAACTTCTGATCAAACTTCTGCCTTTTTTTTTTCAGAACTGGCTGGACCCCTCCAAAGAGATCAAGAAGCAGATGCGCCGTGAGTGTTTTACTTCGTTCACGACCCACTAGCATTGAACTCCAGCTGACTTGTGTCGTTTTTTCCTTAGACTCGCCGTGGCATTTCGCTTTTGCCGTCAAGTTCTACCCCCCAGACCCATCGCAGCTCACAGAAGACATCACCAGGTAAAACCAACACTTTCTACTTTAGCAGTTCGCTTCCTCCTACTCCCTTTCAAGCAGTCTATGATTTGATGCCTAGTTACCTCATGTTTGGCATGTTTTTATGGATGTAAACCTCTGTTGATTGTGTTACATATGTGTTATTCTTGCCTGATTGCTTGAAATAAATCATTTCCAACTCCCAAAAAGCTACGTAAAGTGAGGTAAATAAAACATGAAGTAAACAAACTCAAACTTTATTCAATTTATTCAGAAGCAACTGAAAGACAGTACGAATCACAAGTCTAAGACTTCTGGACTGGTTTGGTATACCATACGTGAATTGCAGGTCAGTAAAGTAAACCAGAATTAAGGCGCACCGCATTATAAAAAAGATTTTCTATTTTTGAACAAATTCAAGGATTTTATTGCAAAAAAACAGTAAAGGTCACCTAATTAGCTCTGATTTAATTTATTTAATTAGACTTACATATTTTTAGCTAAGATGCACCATAAAAAGTAAAATAACCTTTTTTTTTTTTTAATCAGTGGTCTATACATTAATCCATACAACCACTACTGCATTTGGATGATATCATGGGACATAGGGTGTCTTTTATTTTGAAAAGAGGTCGTGTGATCCTCTGTCAAAAGTTATAAACTTTCATATTTTGAAAAATTGTATTTTCTCTTTGTCTATGTTATATTTATGCAAAAAAGTCAGTTTTTTATTTTAGGTCTTTTATTTCTAAAGAGTGAAGTGAAACTTTGTGGCAGCTGTGGGTCAGTGAGAAATCTACGTTCACAGCACCCTCAACAGCGCGCGTTCTAGCCTCCACTTTTAATGAAAAGTCTATGTAGATATGTGTTTCGGGTTGCGTTAATGTGTAGCTATGCAAGTTTCTACGACATTTTTGGACTCAACGTACAAAACAATAAAGCAGGCCATACTCTGACCAATCAGGGTCTTGGATGTGGTAGTGACATATGGATGGCGTCCCTTTTATTTCACAGAAGTGCCAACCATTTGAAAATTGATCACGGAGGAGAAATGAACACTTTTGCGTTTCGTCTGACCGGAATTATGTGACAGCAAGTCTGTCGTAGATCTGAATAGAACCTGTGAAAGAAAAAGATTTGCGAGATTTGTGTCGCTTTGGCATTTCGCATCATGTCCCTTTCAACTGAAGGTCGCAGATTTGTGCTAGTAAACAGTAGAAGAAGAAGAAGAAGCCCCTCCCTGCTTATCCAGTGTGAACACCGTGGGATAAAAGCACATTCAAGAATGTGCGTTTAGCCCGTTCTTGAACGCCCTTCATGTGCATGGTGTGAACGCACGATAAAACAGTTGTAGGTCGCAGACCTCTGCAGCATTTTTTGACCCCGCGCCAGAGATTAGGATTATCTGTGGAATGCCGCTAACTAAAACGGATTAGCCGCGCTGAATGATGTTGGAGTTGGACCCCCCTCTCACTGCCAACTTTGCCTCTACTTTGTCTTTGCTGACAGATACTACCTGTGTCTGCAGCTGAGAGATGACATCCTGTCAGGCCGCCTGCCTTGCTCATTCGTCACTCATGCCCTCCTGGGCTCGTACACCGTCCAAGCCGAGCTGGGAGACTACGAGCAGGAGGATCACGGCTCCGACTACGTCAGCGATTTTCGACTGGCTCCTAATCAGACGCGGGAGCTGGAGGAGAGGGTGATGGAGCTCCACCGCAACTACAAGTACTGGACCCACTGCTTTGCTCCAGCCGCAGCACTTCATCATCCACGCGGCTGCAAATGTCAGCACATACAGACGGCGTGAAGGATGCTGCTCACGGTTATTGTTGTTTTCTGAACAAAAGGGGGATGACTCCTGCTGAGGCAGAGCTGAACTTTCTGGAGAATGCAAAGAAACTGTCCATGTATGGAGTGGACCTCCATCACGCTAAGGTTAGCTGCTTTATGAGACCGTTTCTACAGCGGATTTCTGGGTTTTCTGGTGATTTAACGCTCATTTGTGTCCGATCCAGGACTCTGAGGGGATTGAAATAATGCTGGGCGTCTGCGCAAATGGCCTGCTGATTTACCGGGACAGGCTGAGGATCAACCGCTTTGCCTGGCCAAAGATCCTGAAGATTTCATATAAGAGGAGCAACTTTTACATCAAGATAAGGCCTGGGGAGGTACGCATTGATGTGAAAGATAATCAGCACTAAGTCACTTCTTTTCCCCTCATTACAATGACTTGACATCCTTTTTCAGCATCTTAGCATTTTCACTCACTTTATTAGGTACACTTTAGTACCAGGTTGGACCCTCTTTTACCTTCAGAACTGCCAAATATCTTTGGTGACGTAGATTCATGAAGGTTCTGGAAACATTCCTCACAGTTTGGTCCGTATTGACACGATAGAACCACAAAGTTGCTGCAGATTTGTCGGCTGCACATCCATGATTCTGATCACCCGTTCCTCCACATCCCAAAGGTGATCTATTGGGTTGAGATCTGGTGACTGTGGAGGCCATTGGTGTCCAGTGAACTCATTGTCGTGTTCAAGAAACCAGTCTGAGATGATTCCAGCTTTATGACACGATGAGACAAGAAATTTCAGAACTGCCGCTGACTGGATAGTTTTTCTTTCTTGGACTGTTCTTTGTAAACCCTAGAGATGGTTGTGGGTGAAAATCCCAGCTGTTTTGGAGGTACTCAGACCAGCCCGTCTGACACCAACAAACATACAAAGTCACTTCAATCGCCCTTTCTGACGCTCAGTTTGAGCAGGTCGTCTAAATGCGTCAAGTTACAGCCCTGTGATTGGCTCATTAGACATTTACCTTAAACTGTTGGACAGGTCTGCATAATAAAGTGGCCTGTATGTTGGTGGTTTTTATTAGTCATTGCATTGTTTTTATAAACATATCCCAAACAGCTCCATGACGGTGTCCTCGCACTTGTAAGGCGTGATCAGTCCATCCCATCCTCCACGGCGATCCCGGCAGCATCAGGGCACCGTGGAGTGACAGAGTCGCACAGTGTGTCCGTGATCAAAGCAGATAAAGAAGCCCTTTTAACAGCGGTGCTGCAGCTGCAGCCTCAGTCTGCAGCACAGAAACGTCAGATCTCATTGGTCCTGGCTCCGACCCGCTCCTTTCTGTGCAGTTGGCAGTCGGATCTGTTTTGCCAGCTGTGTTTGTGAACGCACAAAACAAACCTAGTTTGTCTGGAGGTATACAATCTATTTTTTAATGCACTCAATTAACATGGGTGTACTTTCTTTATTTTAAGAAATTCATTTTTGTAAAACAAGTAAAAGCTGAATTTTCAGACCATATGGTATTTACTGATATGGTAGGAAATGGAAACGAGGAAATGCCTCCTGGTTTTCAATCTTCTGTTGGTGTTTGAAGGAGCATTGCAGTGATGCAAATGGTCAGTGGTCCTCCATCTCTTTTGATGCTTTCCTGGTTTGGGCTGAAGAACACATCATGGTGGATAAATGTTCGTGTTTACCTGGGCAGAAAAGACGATCACATGTGTGACCCCTTTTTGCCATTCAGGTTGTAAAAATTGTGCACTTTTGGGATTTTGGACTTTATTTTATTTAGTTGCCCTCTTTTTGTGTAAATGGATAAAAAGGTTGCTAATAATAGAATATAAGGCTTATCTGTTCAAGTGTGTCCAAATAAATTCTCAATTATGGAAACTAATGACTAATAAAACATTCACAAACTTCCAGGTCACGGTATCACAGAATTTTTTTGGGCAACCTGACGTGAAGTCTTACTCTGATCCTCTTCTGATTTATTTCAAAGTGTTCCCAGTGGTCTTTTAGTTATGATGATGACATTTTTAGGCAAAACAAAACAATTCTAGGGCATAGTTTTTGGATGGTGGGTGGGACCACTGGCTGCTAATCTTTGACTCGTAATTTCCAGAGAAATCCCTAAAGATGCGTTTACTCGGGACTGATGAAGATGACGCTCAAAAAACTTTTCTGGGTTTCTCAGAGGCAAAAGTCCCGCCCACAAACCAGAATTGTATTTCTAATGAGCTCCTGCTGCTGGGCATAAAATTTGTCTTATTTTGGCTAAAAACTGCAGTCATAATTAAAAAACTACTGGGAACGATTTCACAAAAGAAAAATATTCGGTTGGAGTGGGACTGATTCACTATTTGTACAAAGAAATACTCAGAAATGCTAGTTAAAGCTGAATTTTCTTCACGTGTGTCCTCCATCATCAGAGTGGGTCTTCAAAAGGTTGATCTAAAGGATGTGTTTTTGGATTTCTGCTGCTGCATCATTTTGATGAAGAAACTGCAAACGTTTGGCATACACCTGTGAGTATTTTGTCCTATTTCTTTATAAACTCTATTTCTCATCTAGTACGAACAGTTTGAAAGCACCATTGGTTTCAAACTTCCAAACCACAGAGCTGCAAAGAGGCTGTGGAAGGTCTGCATCGAGCACCACACTTTCTTCAGGTAAGAGTCCATCTAATCTGATACAACAGCCTTTTTAAGTCCCATAAAAGTCTAAGATAAGTGTGTAATACGGCATATTCAAATGTTCTACAGCAGTAATCTGGTTAAAAAATGTCACGTTTATTTCAACTGCATCTTGAGATTTCTGGAAAGCAGATTGTGAAAATCCACAAAATGTGGCAGAGGAGAAACTCAGCTGTGAAATAGCAAGAAAATTGATTTTGGGCCAAATCGATCCTCTGCAGACCCAACCAAGCGAAGAATCCATGGAGGAGCAGGCGTCCCTGAGCCAATACAGATGACTCCTCTCAGTAAACCAAACCATCTCAAGTCTAAATTAAAAAAGAAATGAGATATTTAAACTCACAGAAGCACTTTTTGAGCCAAACATAATTGGGTCAAAAGGTTAAAGAAAAAGTGCTTTGAACTGTTCATTTATTTACAACAAAACTCATCAGTGTGTTAACTGAAACATGCAGGATTGAGATGAAGAAAAACAAAGAATGATGCTAACGGAAAAGGAGGTTCAAGTTTAGGAAATTTGGACAGAATGCTAATTTATGAGATCAGTGACAAACCAAAGAGGCTCCAACACAAATGAACCCAGAACAGCGGCCGGTTCATTTCCCGTCATTACGGTTGTATGGATGGAGTTAAAGTCAAAGGGAAAAAAATGTAGGCCGTGGCCGACCAGTGCCTGGCTATGTCCAAAATCCTTCACTCCCTGAGCTCGAAAAGACTACATAGTAGAACTAGCTTAGAGGCCTTGTGGTGGAGTGTGCGCCCTGAGACTGGAAGGTCGTGGGTTCAAATTCGGACTGGACCCAGTGCCTCCTTGCTTGATGCTCAGCATTAAGGGGTTGGATCGGGGGATTTAAACCACTAAAGGATTCATTAGCGTGACTGTGTCTGTAGCTCACCGCTCTCTCAGGGAATGGGTCAGATGTGGAGAACAAATTTTACACATCTAATTGTGTGAAAGCTACCAGAATGTAGTGGCGGGACCAAATGAAGTCAAATCAGTCGCCATTTTCTTCTTCATGAAACGTATGTTGTCATGTTGGAGCCAGATGTTGTCAGTAAGAAGTAATTTGTTTGAGTTGGTCTTTTCCATCGTTTCTATGCCAACGACTCGCCAATCAGGAATGAGCTTGTGGAAGTCCACGCCCCTAATACTTGAAGGCGGGCTTCGTGAGATCTAATTAGAATTAGCAAGAACATGTTAAAAAAGGTATCAAAGCAAGAACGGTTAATAGCTCTCTATTTCTCTATAGGAGTCTACGGGATTCTGGCCTCCTGGAGGCAGCTGGTACTTCCTGTTTGAAACTGAACTCAAGAGCAGGCAGCTTGTGGCCCACCCAGTGTATTTTCCACTTCAAAAATACGATCTTTTATCTAAATGTAATTTTTCCGTCTGCTCCTGATTCACATATTGAATAAAGAAATACTGAGAAATGCAATTTTAATCTTAAATTTCTTCATTTATATCCTCCAACATCAGAAAAACGCACCTAGAACATGTTAAAAACACTATTTTGGCGTGGGCCTAAAATACCCAGCAGAATCTGTAGCTGGATTGTTTCATACATTATTGTCCGTGCATTCAGGATCTTATGGATTTTTTCCTTTTATTTGTTGCTGCTGTTGTTTTTCCTCATTTGTGTGGGGTGCACCAACAGCGAACACATAAATCATGGTGGAGTGGCCTTCAGAAAATGGGCCGCAGGTGTGCAGCGTCTCCTCAGTCTGCACACCTGGTTGTGGAACCCGAGTGGAGGATGGGGGAGCAGAGGGCGCAGCGGGAGGGACAGTTCATCTGTGATGTGGAGGAGAACACAAACGGTTGGAAAAGAAATTCACTGGGCTTTTGGAAGGAACTGATTCGGTTTTCAGGATTTTGACAAAAATATGGCAGTAAAAACAGGGACAGAAAAGCATCTTTGTGTCCTATAAAAACACCAAAAAATAATTCACTATATTCTAAATAAAAATCCTTTACTGCAAATACAAATACAAATTGAGTTGATAGATTTTGCATTTGTTAGACAGTACTTTCATGGTTTAGAGTAACTTCCAGCTCATCCTCCTGCAGGCTGGTGTCTCCTGAACCTCCTCCTAAAGGTTTTCTGGTGATGGGTTCAAAGTTCCGGTACAGTGGAAGGACGCAGGCTCAAACCCGGCAGGCCAGCGCCCTCATCGACCGTCCTGCTCCCCACTTTGAGCGTTCTACCAGCAAGCGGTACCTGCTCTCTCGCAGCTTAGACGGAGGTGAGAAGGTCTATCAGTGGAACCCAGGTTTACTCGAAGTGTTCTTAAATTGAACGCAACTCCTCCCGCCCAGCAGAGTTCACGTCCCGACCGGTGTCATCCATGTGTGAGAACCACGACGGGCTGTCCCACCGCAGCATCAGTGACCAGCAGCGCCTGCACAGCCCCTCGGGAGACGAGCAGGAGACCGAGCTGGAGCCCAGTTTGGAGCAAGACGAAGACGACAAAGACCAAGATCAGAGCCAGGAAGAGTTAGAGAAAGATCTCGACGGCAACGTTTCTCCGAGCAGAAAGAAAGAGATCAAGGTAAATGTTAGATCAGTTGACTGTGGAGAAACTCTGCTGTCAAACCTCTTTGGACGACTGTAACTCTTCAACCGTTTACGCAAGTAACGTCATTCCAGCTAATTCTAGACTGGAGAAAAGCAGCTTAATCCAGACATGCAACACTTCACCAGTGTGAAGTGTGCAGATATGTGCTGATAGCAATTCATTCGCATTTGCAATGCAATTAACGTGAAAAAGCTGTAGGAAAGTGGCTTTGCACCAATATTTAATACTTTACTAATGGAAAGTATGACTTTACAGTAGAGAAGCGCGTACGCAAATAACTCAGCTAATTCTGAAGTGGACAAAATCAGCTTTGCGCTGATATTTAACACTTTACAATCGGGAAAGGTTTACTCAATCAACGAAACTCAGCTGATTCTGTCATGGAGAAAAGCAGTTTTGCGCAGATATGCAACACTCTTTTCTCTGCGTCTGAGTTAGCTAATTTACATGATTGCGTAAATGGTTGAAGAATGATGCTAGGTTAAAGAGCCTTCCTTATCTAGGTGTCACTGGACACAACAAAACAACACACTATCTTTGAACTTTCATTATTCTTCAACCATTTACGGAATGGAAGTTGCCACATAAGCTCAACGTCTTTTCATGTGGAGAAAAGTGCCTGCGATATGCAACAAGTAAATTGTTGTATTTCGGCTTCAATATTCTGCATCAAAATCAGGTGATTTATGTTGCTTGCATCAACCCTTCATTACTTTTAAGTATTGCAGTGAAGTCCAAAGCTGCTTTTCTCTGCTTCGGAATCCGTTGGGTTAATTGCGGAAACATTTAAGGAGCTACGGTAGTTCAAAGAATGTCAACACTGAAGCTAAATCTCTGGTGTTAAAGGGTTAAATGTCAGAAGAACTTAGTTGAGGAAAAAGTCTGAGACTGCAGGAATGATGATGTAAATATATGCAACACAACCTTCTGATCTCAGCACAGGTTCCTGCTTCACCAGCTCTTGTCCTTTCTTGAGTCCTCCGCATGTTGACACTGCTGTGTGCGTTCTCTGCTAACAGCCCCGTCTCTTCTTGCTGACATGCTTTCTCTGTTCTCTAAACTCTTGCTGCCGATCAGGATGAGGCCGTCTCACTGACTGACAGTAAACCAGAGGTACTTGTTGTCTGTCAAACTCAGACCTTTTCCTTCCACTCTGTCTGCCTGTTGTCATTCTGATTTGTCTCACACCATGTTCCCGCATCTCTGCTGCTTCTTTTGCTCTGCGATTCTCCTGCCTCAACTCAGCTGTCTCAGTTGGACCAGGAGACCACTCCTCGGCACAAGCAGGAGGTACACAAGTCTGTGTGTGCTGCTGCAGCTCTGCTTTTAGAGTCCTCAGTGGGGTTTATGTTTTCCCGCAGAGTTTAGATCAAAGGACATTTCAGGCTGTTATGAAAGATGATGTAGAGTTTGTTTGTGGTTTGATTTATCGCATAAAAATTAATTTCAAGGATGTTTTGCATTCGCTGCAGCCATCAGTCATGACACACACTGTCTGAGACGCCATGTTAGTCTGTCACACCTTCTTTCCCTTTCAGAATAAAGGATGTGACGTTTTGCATCTCTTCTTCTGTCGGTTTCATTCTCTGCTTCTGCCTTGCCTTTTCCCCTCAGTTTTTGGATAAGTCACAGGATGTCCTGCTGAAGCACCAGGCCAGCATCAATGAGCTAAAGCGAGCCCTGAGGGAGCCCAACAGCAAACTGATGAACCGCGAGAAACGACTGTCTGCAACCACACCCACTGGAACACCAGAGAAGAAGGCTGTGAGTTGGGGGGAAGAGGAAGGGTGGTGGCAGAGTCAATGTCTGAGAGCTTTCAGACCCCCCATGAGAGTTGAAAAGACTGCCCACATTCATAAACTATTTGGCTCTCTACTCTTGATTGTTTGCAGAATAAAATCAGGAAGCGATCAAATACTTTTTCACAACAAAAAAACCCCTTGCTGACTTGAACTTGAGACTTGGACTTCAGTGTGACTCAAGGGGAAGGACTTAAAACTCGACCAAATGCACTTAAAACTTGACTTCAGGGAGTTTAGACTCTTCCACATAGACATGAGACTTGACTTCAGGGACTCGAGACTTTTCCACAGGAACTTGGGACTTAAATTTAAGAAATTGAGACTTGACCTGAAAAACTTGAGACTCAAACCCATGGACTTCTAATTTTACCACAAGAACTTGAAGCAAAAATCAAGAACTTGAGACTCAACCAAAAGGACTATGCCCACCATCGGCCTGAGGCTTGACCAAGAGGACTTGATATTTGGCCACAAGTACTTGAGACTCGACATCAAGAACTTGAAACTCAACCTCAAGGACTTCATACTTGACTTAAACAACTTGATACTATACCAAAAAGGACTTACAACTTAACCACATGGACTTGAAACTTAATCTGAAAGACAAGACGGTCAACAGCAAGGACTTGGGATTCGACCTCAGACTTGAGGCTCGATCTTAAGGACTTGAAATGTATGTATGGAAACTTGAACTATAAGACTTGAAATTTTGACTTGAACTAAAGCCTTAACTTGTAAAAAGTGTCTCGTGTGCACGCTAAGCAAAACTGGTAAAGAGGGAGTTGTGAGAGTTCATTTTTAGAAAAGTGTTGGATCTTTTGAGAAGAAAGTCTTGATAGTTTTGTTTTGATAAAAAAAATAAAATGTAGACGTAACAAAAACCAAGTCCCTGAAACTTTGAAGTCCAGAATTCTTGAATTTGCCGTCCAGTTTTTTCTGCAACTATCTTACACAATCACCAAAAACGGAATAGGCTTCATTTAAAGGTCCGTGTGTGTGTGTGTGTGTGTGTGTGTGTGTGTAATTGTTCTGTTAGCTGGAAAGTCAAAAAGTTGGTCAAATATTATAATTCTATTATTTATTGACGATGGGTTACAGGAAGCTGTTGTTTAGAACAGATGCATATATCTGTCAGTCTTTTCTAACTTCCTTTCTTTTTGTCCTACTAATTCCTTCCATCTTCCTTCTCTCCTGAACTCTCTCCTGCTGGCCAGCTGGGGGGGCGAGTCATTGGAAAGGACCCTGTAAACAGCTTGTCTGTTGAGGGTTTCATCCAGAAGACTTACATGACTTCACCTGAGGTTGCATGTCTTTCTATTTTCTATGCATTTCCCTTTTTTTGTGTACATTTAGTTGTTTATTGAACGACAATCTGAGGAACTGTTTGGTTAAACTTTTTCTGTGTGTGCAGGCTGTGATCTGCTCACCGGTCACAGCTTTTATGAAGCAGTGGCTGTGGTCGGCAGGTCTAACTATGTTTAATCTGTAGGGTTCCGAGGAGTGGGTATTGATTGAAAAACAACATCTCTATCATCAAGACCATGACTGGAAGGCAGAAGAGGAGAACAAACTTTGCACTTCTGAGAAAAAGGAGCTGAGGAAAGAGATCGACATCACTAAAATGATGCATGCTGAAGTAACAGGGCACCACAAGGAGGAGCCGAAAAGCCATACCGATGAATTTCCTTCAACTCCTGAGGCAGGGTCGGGGACTTTACCTTCTGGGAGTCTGTTTTCTGAGAACGCAGACTTTTTAAAAGACAGGCCTCCAAGTGAACTTTCTCACACCTCGGACCTGGAGGCAAGCAGTGATGTGGCCCCAGGCTCCCAGCAGATGAAGGAACGGACAGCCTCTAAAACAAGGAAAAAGAGGAGGCCCCAGAGCTTAAACCTGGCAATGCCCACCGAATCTGGCAACAGAAAAGCAGGGAGCGACTCCTCTGTAGAGGAGAACGAAGGCTCGGACTCGGACAACAGCTCAGAAAGAACGTCTAAACGAGGAACTTGTTCATCTCCAAAGACGACTGATGATCAGGAATCAGGACTGGATCCATCGACCAGGGTCTGTAAAGACAGCAAACCAGAGGATTTACCCGATGGGGATAGGAAAGTGTCTAACCAAGCTATGGAGCAAGTGAAGAGAAAGGTACATCATGCAGGGACGATAGACTTGGGTTCCTTGAATGGACCTGTGAAGATGGAACACGACAGTTCTCTGTTGGCCGTTAAAGGAGAGAGTGCGGTGAAGGTGCGAGGGAAGGGGCTTGTCGACAACAAGGACCTGGCAGAGGTCAAACTTCGACAAGTCAGGACTCATGAGAGAAAGATCAGTAGTTCCTGTGGTGAAGAAGTGGAGGGTGTGATGGGGGAGAGAAGCCAAAGATCATCTCTACACCGGCTGTCAGGCAGTAGCTACCAGTCAGAAATCACCAGGATAGTTCCTCTCAAACCAGAGAGGTCAAAGAGTGTAGTCTGTAGGGATGAAAGAGCTGATCAGATGGCGAAGGAGGAGCCCACTCCACCAAACAGAAGAGAGTACCGCTGGTCCGTCGGCTCCCATGAGACGTCCTCAGACCTCAACTGGACTGACATCCCTACATTCCCCCCAGGAGAACCCGAGGGCCTTTCAAAAGCAGATCAGCCATGCAACAGCTTTCAGTCTGCACGGGGGTCAAATCCAAAAATGGCTCCCCCTGCTCCCCCAGTCAAAACAAAGAAGGCCAGGGAATCAGGATTAATACTGCGGAACAGCCGAACCTCCGGCAGGGAGCCGAGCCAGGAATCAGCCAAGAAGAGACTCTCGGTAACTCTGCTCGACATCTGCTATTCAGTTAGAGGAAAGAAAGCATGAGCCCCTTCAGATAAACTCATTTTCTGTTTTTCTGCGTTGATTCCAAACACTCATCCATGCTGCGTGTGTCTGAGGAGCCAGCTCTGTCGAGTGGCGAGAATTTTCCCACCTGACGTCTCCCCATTCCCTCCACATGCACCCCATCGTCTGGCAGATCTGTGCAGAGTAACACTGGCTGTGACTCCATTTTCAGATAACCAGAGCCTAAAACGTGATGGGAAAAGGGCCAAACGACATTTAACCAATTTAACTAAAAGTGTTGAAAATGGGTCAGTTTTGACCACACGCCATGGCTCGATGCCTGACTCGGACAGATCTGCTGCTTTCATCTCACCGCCAGCATCATGAGGAACTTGCACGCACCTGGCACTGGAGTGAAAGGAATTTGAGGTGAAAAGACGTGACAGCTTTCATCATTTTCCACCTTTTCATCTCAGTCGTACTCTCACTGACTGGATTAAACAGGCATGAGAGGAAGTGTTGCATAGCTCTCGGTGCGCCTGACAATCACATTAAGATATGATATAACTCAGGGGAGAGTGTGGGAACATTTTGGGAACTTCTTGAAACACGTAGGCGGAGACTTTAGAGTGCAGGCTCCTATCAATGAACCTTTTACCATTATTTTGCGTTGACAGTAGTCCAATAAAACAAAGATGTGCAGTGCTGCAACCTGCCTGACCCTGTCAGCTGCAGGATGAAAAATAGTTTACTAAAAAGATGTTGAAACTTTAGCAAAAAAACTTTCTAATTTCTCTTTAGGTTGAGACTTAAGGAATCCACTTCACTACAGCAAAAACAACTTTGATGTAGATGTTTCCAAATGACTCAGTTATTTGGTATAAAAACTGGCAAGGCTTTAATTTTGAGTTGTTTGTACTAAAACAAAGTCACCAAGGGGTGCTGTCAAAGTTTTTCCACAAGTTTTCCATGAATCAGAAATTGTTCAAACTGTGATACAACTGCAGAATTGAAACCAGTGTGTGACAGATTAGATACAAAAATGAGAGTTGAAAGAGACTAGAATGAGACAAGAGTGAGAATAAAAACGAACAAGAATGGGACAAGAGTGAGAATAGACAGAGACAAAAATGAGACAAGATTGAGAATAGATAGAGACAAGAGTGGAACACAACAGAGATGTTCCATCAATCATATTTGACAAGCAGTGTTAAATCACAGCTATTCACAGATGCTTACAAGCCTTTTTTATTCTAAGTGAAGCATTTGTGCTCAAGTTTGATTCAGTTCTCGATGCGTAAAGCTCAAATTTCACATCTTAAAACTTTCTGCCTAAATCCATAGTCTTCGAGCATCAGTTAATACTTGAGGACCCTCGAGTATTTGTAGTGGAGACCAAGTCATTGTTCAGCCAGTCATTCTAGGACATTTGTGAGAAAAGCATCTGCTGAAGGGCAGTAAGACACACTTAATAATCTAAAGAGGTAAGATCTAATTTTTCCATTGAAAAGTCACAAACAGTAAAACATTTATAGGGCTTTCAGTCAAGTTTAGTCCTTAACGACAGATCCTGGTGATTGCAGCTATCAGTGGATGTTAGCAGAAACATGCTGATCACATGATCTTCAGCAAAAAGAGAAAAAAAAATCATGCTTGTGTTCTGCAGACTCTTTCTGTTCTCCAAACTGAACAATGCTGGTTGCTTTGCCACTCTGAAGCATTGTGTGAAACCTGTGCAGTCTGTCCGATTCTGAGTCAGAGGTTGAGCTCATGTTTTCAGGCCACTGTGACCTGCTGGTGTTGGGTTTTCTGTCTGAACGGTCAACTTAAGCCTGCTCTAACCTCTGCATTTCCTCTCTGCTCTTTCTTCTGCTTCCCCCTGCAGGAGCCTGTCTCCACTCACACAAAATACGAAGAGCCGCTCGCTGACTTCAAGGTTATTCATTTAAGAGGCCCTTCTTAGCGCTTCTGAAAACCCTCTCCCATCATCCTCTTTGTCCTGTATGGTTTCCTGTGGCTAATACGCATGCATCCCGACTTTCATTGAACCTATCAGCTAATAGCTTTTAGATGTGAGGTGTGTTTCTTTTCATAGGCCACTCTGCCGCCTTGAATCATGTTAATGGAGGGGTGTGGATTGAAAGCAGAATTTTCAAGCTTTTGGATAACAGATTTAAAAAACCCTGGACAACAGAGACGTGCAGATTTTAGCCATGTGCAAGTCTCATTTATACATGTTATGGATCTGTTTGAAGTGTCAGCTTTGTTCTCTTCAGGATTTTTCCTGTTGTGCAAGTAGCTTCTCCAGGGGGCGAGCGTGTTATGTGGAAAAGCCTGGAATTCCAGGGAAATCATTTATAGGTTACCTAGCTTAAGCCTTCAAAGTCAGTCGCATTTTTTGTGTAAAGCAGGTTAAAGTGTTTTTTTTTTAATCTCTCAGGGTCTTTAGGACATTTAGTGCCAGTCGGTTGTGTTGTTTAAACCTGTGCAGTCATGCAAAATTTTCTTGACTGAAAAAATGTCAATTAAACTCACATAATCCTCATGCGGGTCCCTTATATGGCCTAAATTAGCTTCAGAAAAATGTGTTCTATAATAAAAATGTTCCTTAAGATGAACATTTTGATATTTCCTTTTTCAGGAAGCATGAACTATTAACTTTAACTTGGTTGGTATTTTAACTTGCATTATTAGCCTGGTACCAAAACATTCCTTCTTTTAGTGATTTTCAAGCGTTGATGCTCCCAGAAAAGTCGACTGATTTGCAGAACGTGGACGCAGCCCAAAAGCTTCATCTGTTTACGCATTTTAGCTTCATTGAGTCGGAAAAAGGCACACGCTTTGAAACTTCTGTTAAAGCCAGCGAAACACAAAGGCAGGAGTTGTTTGTGGGTGTGGCCGCATTTTTGAAAAAAGTTGCTGTTCTTTCATCCTAACATAAAACTGTAGAGTTTACGAGACTGTTGCTTTAGCCCTTTTAGGAGGCTCCAGCCCACTCTGTTCTTGTTTGCCGTTTAACCCTTTAACATCAGAGATGTCGCTGGCGACACCTAAATAAATGCATACTCTGACATTTGGTAACTATTGGTAAAAGCAACTACTTTTTAATTGTATTTTAAATGTAAAATTATGGATGGCAAATAATTTTCTGCAGCTCAACCAGGAGAAAACTGAAATTTTGGTTATTGCTCCTGAAGCCAAGAGAGAGAAACAGTTTCTGAAACTTAAAGAACTTTCATTCAATTTTTCTGAAACAGTCAGAAACCTGGGCGTTATTTTTGACTCCAAGCTAACATTTATCCCACATATCAAGCAGGTGATTAAAACTGGTTTTTATCATCTTAGAAATTTGGCGAGGGTCCGCCCAATTCTCTCTCTTGCTAATATGGAGACGCTGATGCATGCTTTTAAAATTAGTAGAGTTGATTTTTGTAACGCTCTTCTAGCAGGTCTTCCAAAAAATAGCATTAAGAACCTTCAGCTTCTCCAAAATTCTGCTGCAAGAGTTCTCACCAAGACCAGAAGGCGAGCTCACATCACCCCGATTTTAAAATCCCTGCATTGGCTCCCCATCTGCTTCAGGATTGATTTTAAGATACTTTTAATGGTTTTTAAATGTCTGAACGGTCTTGCGCCTTCTTATTTATCTGAACTTTTAGTTAAATATGAACCCTCGCGGACCCTGAGATCCTCTGGCACTGGTCTACTAATCATTCCAAATGTGAAAACCAAAAATTATGGAGAGGCATCTTTTCAATACTATGGCCCCGTCTATGGAACAGTCTGCCGGAGGACCTGAGGACCGCAGAGAACATAGAGGTTTTTAAGAAAAGGCTCAAGACCTATCTTTTTAAATTAGCTTTTAGTTAGTTTTTATCATGTTAATTTATCCTGTTTTTATTATTTTTATCATGTTTTATGATTTTACGTCGGATTATTTATAGCTTATTTAAATATTTTTTATTCTCATGTTTTATTGCTTGTTGCTTTTATCAAATACTCCATTTTAATTTTAGATTTATATTTTATTATTTTTAAATCCAGTGCCTCCTCGGCTGGGTCCTCTCCCTCTGGGTCAGCTACGGTTCAGCTGCTGCAGCTCTAGATGGGGACCTGCCTTGCTACCTTGCTGTGGTGGGGATTGGTCCTCGCCTGTGATGCTGAATTAGACTGGCTATGTGGTTGTCCACGTAGGAAGAGGTCCCAACTATTATGGGTCCGCCAACCAACTTTCTCCTTGCTCAGCCTTTTTCCCAATGGGTTCCATCAGTTAAGGGGGTGGGAATTGTGAAAGGGGTTGGGTGGATTGCATGTGTGTGTTGGGGGTGGGGGTTCCTACATTTTTATGGTTGTGCTTGTTTTTAATCTGTTTTATTTTAATGTAAAGCACTTTGTGTTATGCTTCATAGGAAAAGTGCTATAGAAATAAAGTTTGATTTGATTTGATTTGATATTTGACTATTCACGGGATCGATGTAAATCAGCTGATTCTGACGTGAAGAAAACGCTTTTTTCATGTTAGCTTTGGACTGACCTGCAACCAATTCCTAACCTAAAGTGTTGCATAACGGCGGAAAGCCGCTTTACTCCGCCACAGAATCAGAGCATTTATGTTGATTGAGTAAACACCTCAGTTTAAAGTGTCGCAAAACAGGGCAAAGCTGCTTTTCTCCTTTTCAGAATCCGATTGAATTATGCTAATTGCGTAAACGGTTGAAGGGTTACTGTAGGGAAAGGAATGATAACTCTGTGGATAAAGCTCCATAAAGCTGTTACAGGGTTAAAGTCAAGCGAAACACAGTTGCAATATTTACTGTTGCAAAAGCAGTGACATGGGCGTGGCCAAAGATTTGCTAGCTTAAAAAAATTGCTGTTTTTTCATTCTAAACACAACTGTACTGTTACAATTGACTGTTGTTTTGGTCCGTAGATGTCGCCGGCGACACCAGAATAAAACACGCTCTTTAACATATCTTCATCATAGTGTTGCATAACGCTGCTTAAGCGGCTGATTTACGTAAATTGCGTAAAAACTTCACCTCTATGAATGCTAATCATAGCTAATCATAACTGCTGTTCTTCATTTATATTAAACGGTTGGATTATGGTAGTCGAAGAAATGTCAACACGGAGCTACAGTGTTAAAGGGTTATAACCAAGCGAAACAAAAATGCTTAATTTATTGTTGTAAAAGTTGCAATGTGGGCGTGGCCACTCTAGAAACTCATATGTGAAGCTTTGCTAACATAAATAAGCCATTGTTCTTCCATGCCAGACAAACTATATGGTTGCTATGGAACATTGCTATGGACCGTTGTAGAGGCGCCACTACACTTCTATTCTTGTTTACTGTTTAACTGAAACATCAATAAAGTACTAGCAATTAAATCCATTTGTTCTACAATACAAACATTCTTCAATGGATTTGTAATCGTTTGCCTCTTTATCATCTTCATGACTTTGGTCTATTTTTGGTTCAGTTTTTTTAACATGAATCTGGAGTCTTTCATTTTGAACGTAGTGCATGTTTCATTTTGGATTTTTGTTTCCTGCACGAGTGCCACAAACGAAGCATGACATTCCTGTCCGTCACCTCCATCACTCAAGTGAATGCAGCGGGTAAATAACAGGGAGGCGGTGCTTTTCTGTAGAAGGAGCCCGGAGAGAGGAGGCCCCACACCGTCGTCGCCTCAGAGGAGGAGCAGGAGCGCGACACCGTGACCTCAATGCGAGAAAACCACCTGGGCATTGAGCGCAAGTGCTCCAGCATGACGGTCAGCTCCACGTCCAGCCTGGAGGCCGAGGTGGACTTCACGGTCATCACTGACCTCCACATTGGAGCGGACTCCACGGCAGAGCTGGGGGAGAGGGAGCGGCAGCCGGAAGTAGGGAGGGAGGACTTCGAGGAGACCTCCAGGTTCTACTCGGCCCGCTTGATGGGCATCAGAGACAAGTCTCCCATGGAGGAGAAGCTTCTGGAGGAGGAAACGCTCCAGGAGGTAGACGGATGGTTTGATCCTTCATCATCCTCTTCATCCCCACTGGATTCCCGGCTGCAAAAGTTGCACCTGTTTTTTGGTTGCTGCTTTCCTCATTTTGATGTTTTGTTTAAGATTCTTTTTTGGTTCCACATTTCCCTGACTGCTCCGTCATCGGTCCATCCAAACACTCACATAAGGTTGTTGTTGTTTTTGTGTTTTGTTGGTTTCTCCGTTCTTTTGTTAATAGAGCAGGTGGTGGCGTCTGTTGACTTAGGTCTTCTTGTTGTGTTTTATCCAGCCTCCTGTGGCAAAGAAAGACCCCACCGCCGTGAGCATGGCCCACAAGCTCCAGAGATCTGATTCCAGAACAGAGACACACACAAATGGATCTGAAATTCATTCCAACGTCATCGATGTTTCACCACAGGTGAGGGAAGAGCGGATCTCCGTCAGGATCTGTAACCTGCAGCGCTTTAGAACATCTGCTGCCCTAGTTTCTTTTTTCCTCAGCTCAGCTGCATTCTGTTGCATAAGTACTTCTCACTTTGTTTTTATTTCTGAAGCTTCTTCAAGGTTTGAAGGTTTAAAGCTACGTTCACACCAGCCTCGGCAACGCGCGTTCAAGCTTCCGCTTCCAATGTAAAGTCTATGAAAATGCAGGTTTTTCAGAGACTCGGATTTGGTAGCGACTTATGGATGGTGTCCTTTTCAATTCACAAAAGTGCCAACCGTTTGAAAATTGATCGTAAAGGAGAAATTATTAATTGTGATTTGTGCCCGGCTGGAGTTCTATTGCAACAAGTCTTTCACGTATCGGAATAGAGCTGTAAAAGAAAAAGGCTGGAGCGAGATTTGCAAAGTTTACTTTAACATTTCGCACCAAACCTCTTCCAACTGTAGGTACACAGTATTTATTTATTAGTATTGGGTAGCGAAAGTCCAGTGTGAACACCACATGTTAAAAGAGCTTCCAACAATGCCCGTTTAGCGCATTCTTGAACACGTGTCACACACCCATGCATGTGAACGTAGCATAACAATAATAATAAAGAAGGTGCTTTATTTGAACAAAAACACCTTTGTGCACAGATCATCTAAGAGGATAGGATGTGCACTTGAATATCGTCGATTACTTTAGTCGAAATCAGTGACTGTATATAGAGAACTGGACACAGTAAGTGTGAAGTCACCCATAGAAAATGCCTTACCTCCGGCTCCAGCTAAATGAAGCCAAATCAGCTGCCATTTTTCCATGATACGGACGCCGCCATGTTGGAGCCAGATAACACTGATTGGTCCAAGTCGGTCAGAGTCAACGTTTCTATGGCAACTATTGTCGCCAATCATGAGTAAGCTTGTTCGAAGTCCACACCCTATCGACTGACGGTGGGCTCGGGAGAATATGTCAAACATTTGAAACGTTGGAGGTTGAGGCCAGCGGGCACCACATTCTTTTACTGAGGCAACAGATTGGTCAGTTTATAACTTGAATAATTTGTGATGAAGAAAATATATAGTTAGAAAAGAAAATTAGCAAGAAGATCTTCAGAAAAGGTTTCAGAGCAGGAATGGTTATTCTGACAAATAGAATGACTAAGTTATACCGGTTTATTTCAAAATAAAAGTCAATTGAATTTTGGCTCCTATTTGGAATGTGAAAGGGGGAGGGGGGTCACAGTCCAGTTCTCTATATACAGTCAATGGTCGTAATCCAACTCAGGCAGAAAGAACTGTCAACTTAATGAGTCATTTGAGACAACTTTCAGTGATCTCCAATAAAAAACATGTTTTTGTTTTTTCACAACAATTATTATCTTGTTATTTTGAAAAAAAACAAGCTGATTAAAAATGATTAGCAGACATGGCCGGTGTCGTCTTTTGTAACAGCACTTTGTTCTATTAATCACTGTCAGTTCTTAAGTCACAAACACATAAAACTGTTAACTCTGTAACCTGCTCTGTTTTTAAAGTTAGTTTAGACAATTTAAGCACAATTTAAACTGATTTACAGTTTACAAAATGATCTGAATCTGGAATAAATGACTCTGGTCTGTTTGTTGTTTGAAGTAATCATAGTTTTGAATTGGAGCTTTAAAAAAAACACTGAAATGAATAGAAAATGAGTGCAGCTATAAATCCCAGTGGTATGAGTGTGAGGTGTTTGGGTTGTGATGCCTCTTTATTCACTTTGGGGCGTTAATATTCTGAAGGGGCGGGTGGTCCACACACATGGCCGATGTGATAGCATCTTTAAACAGCCATTAAAACCTTGACAGTCATGAGGATGATGAAAGCAGGAGCAAATCCCATTGATCTTCAGGTGGTTTCAATGGGGGGGTTGTCGTCCCACAGGTGCTTTATTAAAATGTAATCACACCCGGGCTCTCAGCCACTCAGCTAATGGGGATGATGAAGTGTCGGAGAAAGGGAACCTTTGAAGTTTTACATCAAGATCGGAGTATTTTTTTTACGTTTTTTTTTTTACTTTCAAAGTCGACTGCAGGTGTTTGTTTACCTCCAGAACAGAGTTTACAAAATAATGACCTGCAGTGCCAACGCGCAGCCAGCAGAGAGAGCTACCTCACAGGTGTAACCTAAAGAACTCTCCAGAATAACGGAAAAGTGTTGGTCTATAAACACTTTAGACATTTTTTCATGGAGAGAAAATATTTTCAGCTAGATTTGTGCGTACGTAATTTTTAATTTGGGCTTAACTTGGGGTTTGCGCGTGCATAGTTCTTAATTTGTGACTCATACAATACATTTTGTGCACAGGTACAAAATGACAAAATAAAAAAAAATACCACATACAATGTACACATGCACAACTTAAAATTACAACAACCTGAAACTAACTACGCGCACAAATCTTTAAAAAACTAAAAAAACTAACTTGGCTAAACTAAGATAACTTTTTACAGACATTTTATTGCATCTCTACACGAATATTTTATTTTAAAGAAAATACTATTATCTAAAAAGTAAAACTTGTAGAAATTTAAATGATGTAAAGACCAGTACAACCTAAGGAACACCCCAGAATTTTTGCTTGTAAAAAAAACTTACATTTTGAAGGGTTTGGTGAGTGCTAGGATGAAACCAACTGCAGACAAAAAGAACCAAAAATTCTTCTCTTTGTCTGCAGTTTCATCCTACCAGTCACTAAACCCTCTAAAAAATATTACATTTTTCTACAATTTGTGAAAAAATACACTGAAAATTGTTCAGTTTGAAATGCCGGTGAGGCCAATCCTGAACTCATTAGTTTTACATCTAAAACGCTTTGTTTTTGCTCCTTTAAAGTTTTAGTTTTACTTAAAAAATATATATATATATATATATATATATATATTAGGGCTGTTTTTTATGTTGAATTCCTGATAAAACAAATATTTTTTTTAGAATATTTTTTTACAGCGTTGCATAGACCTGTTATATTAGTTTTACTCCTATTTTTAAGCAATTTTCGTTTTCTCCTCAGAACTGTGGAGTCATCAGCCCACAGGAGCCTCCTGCTGCCCTCAAGGAAAATGGCTCCCCTGTAAGTGTCTCTGGAGGGAAATACTGCAGTGCTGTGTGTGTGTGCATGTATGTGTAGGTGTGTGCGTGTTCCACTTTCTCAGCTTGACCTTCATTTATCACCCATCTGAAACAGTATCAAAGAGATTCCTGCTATTTTAACTTTATTCGCTCAGCACCTCAATCCTACATTATTTATGTTTTGGTCGCGATAATAACTTTGTTTTAGATAAATATTTGCTAATATCGGTAGATATTCAAATAAATGAATACATGTAAACATTGTTTTTAGCAGGACTTTAAAAATGGAAATTCTAAACCTTACAACAACTTGGAACCAGACACATAAATACCTAAACCAGCAAAAATTTCACCACATGAAATGCTTTTCAATTGTTTTTTTGTTTTTGTAAAAAAAAAAAAGTAAGTTATTGAAACATTTTGCCTTAATTAAAACGTTTTATCATTTAACATAACACATAAGCCAGGCGTCATAATGTGAAACATTTTGGCATAAACAGAGGTTGCTAAAGAAAAATTGTCAAATATTTTCAAGTAGCAGGAGGAAAATTGGTGCAGTAATTGTTTAGCCTAAAACATGAAAAAAGTCAAATGGTTGCTATGGACTACCAGCTTTCGTTTGGAGCCAGTCACTTTGAATCCTGATGGAACTTTACAGATCCTTTTTCTGTTGCGCAGAATTGCAGCATTGTCTCTTGTGTAGCTTAGTCTTGAAGCTTCACAATCGATGTTATCGCCTCATTCTCTCATTATCCTGTTCTTTTATGGTGGAGAGCCTCTTTTGTTTTCCCCATTTTCTGGCCTTCACCTGAGTGGAGAGTGACGGCTGAAATCTCAGTGTTTTGTGTTGCTGCGCTGCAGGTAAAAGCCAGCACTCAGGGGAGAGAGTCTGTCGTGTCCCCACTGACCATCACGGCAGAGGCCGTCACTTCAGCAACCACAACACAAGTCACCAAGGTAACTGTTTCCATGGCTACACCCTGTAAAGCGGTGGAGTACAAGCCGTTTCTGTCATGCGATGATAAAATATTCTAACGGGAATGCCGCTTTAAAAAGACTTTTGTTTGCTCCAACTGTCAGAGGCACAGCATCATTTTTATTGGAGACAAACAGCTTTAGATTGTTAATCAAACTATTCTCCATCTTTATGTTGTCCAGACGGTGAAAGGAGGCTACTCGGAGACTAGAATCGAGAAAAGGATCATAATCACCGGGGATGATGATGTGGACCAACATCAGGTCAGGAGGAGAATCCCACAAACATCACATCTCAACTTTGTGTCCAGACGGAAAACATCCTTTCTGTTTCTAGGCGCTTGCCATGGCGATCCAGGAGGCCAAGCAGCAGCATCCGGACATGCTGGTGACAAAAGCCGTGGTCATCAAGGAAACGGAGTCCCCCACCAAGGACTTTCAGCAGAAAGTAGAGGTCAGTAATTGTCTCTAATGTTTCTATCAAAGTTTTCATCATTTACTGATCATTGGTGGGATCTATTTTATTTTGTATTTATTTTATTTTGATAATGTTAGGAGTCTAACTTTGCTTTCACTCTAGTTCAGATGAACTACTGTTCTCATCTTTATCGGGTTTGGTTTCACACCTGGTGCTTTTAGAAGCGAATCAAGAACCAAAGTGGGTGAAATAGTTGTGCAGTGAGGTGTTGCCTCACAAAGAAAGGAGGAAAAAGGCACAAAGAAAAAAATGTGTCTCTTTGTTCATCAAATCAAACTGCGTTGGACAGTTGCTTCCTTGAAGTGTTCATTTCTGATAATGCACACGTTGAAGGGTATATTATCAGAAATAAATAGATAAATATTCAATCGATTGATAGTACTCCATTCCTGTTAACTTTTTGGTTTAGATCACTTTTTCACTAAAAGCAAAGTATTTGAACTAAATATTTGGTGAAGGCCGTTGTCATGGTAACGTCTGAGCCAGCTCAAGCAAAGGAAATCCTTACAGATGTTGATCATCAATAAAGCATCAGTTCAGAGAGAAAGTTCACGTCTTACTGTTTGTGTTTGTCGAGAAGATGAAGCAAAAAGTTTGTTTTAAAGAAGCCTGCACAGTGATATAGAACATTTGGGCTGTGTGACCGGAACTTCTTTTTTAGTTGTGCAGCCACACCCAGCAGCCAATCAGAATGAAGTATTCACCCGGACCATTGTATAATCAAACTTTATTTAGAAAGCACTTTTATACATAACACAAAGTGCTGAAGTTAAAAAAAACAATGAAAAAAGGAACAATGGACGGAATCACTAAAAGTATAAAAGATGAATACACTTTTAAAAATTTATATTTAAAAAAATTATGAATATATAACCCAGGGATGGGCAACTCCAGGCCTCGAGGGCCGCAGTGTCTCCATGATTTCCAGATATCCAAGCCTTACTCATGACTGATTACCTGGTTCAGGTGTGTCCAGCCAATGAGAACATGCCAGAGAATGGTACGTTGAAAAACATGCAGGAATGCGGCCCTTGAGGCCTGGAGTCCATTCCTGATATACTGTAGACCACTGACTGTAGATGAGAACTGGACCGAGTGAGTGTGATGTCACCCATAGGAATTGGCGTACTTCCAGCTCGAAATGAGGTCAATTCAGTCGCCATTTATTTTGCCGTACAGACGTAGCCATGTCGGAGCCAGACCTAGTCAATAAACAGTGAATGATTGGAGTCAGAGTCGACGTTTCTATGGCAACCACTCTTGCCAATCAGGAGTGAGCTTATTGGATCACTTGAAAGTAGGGTACACAAAATCTGTCAAACGTTTCAAACGTAAGACCCCACACACAACTGACCAATTCAAGGCATCTGATTGGTCAGTTTATAACGTAAATAACTTGCAGCAAAGAAAAATATGAAAAACAATCTGGATTAGCAAGAACATGTTAAAAAATTTGTATCAGAGCAAGAACGGTGATTACGACAAATAGAATGACTGAGTAATAGCTGTTTATTTCCCCTTCCAGCTGGATCCAGCGGGTACTTCCTGTTTGGAACGCAGTCCAGTTTTTAAATATAGTCAATCACAGTGGGACTTGTAAATTTACCAGAACCACTCAGAAATGCTCTGATCCTCACATCCTGGTTCCTCTTTGCAGTCCTGATCCGACATGGCGACATCTGGAAGCGGAGAGGATCTTCCTGCTACGCGTCTCCTTTAAGAGGACTTCGTCTCGCCACCGTGTTCACGCCGAAACCAGAACAGACTGTGCTCTGAGAAGCAGAAAAAAAAAAAATCACCTATATTCCCTTTAGAACCCACCCAGTGGGGGTTCCCGCCCTCCACAGAAACAGGAGGGCGCCCTCTGCTGGATGACCTGGGATTCCTCCGAAACAAAGGCCCCAAACATGTCCGCTCATCACTTTAATCAACTGCTGTCTTCTTAGCTTTTTATCTTTTTATCAATAGAAAATATAATTTATGTTCAGTGTTTGTCTGTTTATTAAATATGTACAAATATCAGATGATTATAAACTGCATGACTCAATAGCAGAGAGGATGAAAAACACACACTTATATATAAATATATGTATAAATATATATATTTATCACTCGGAGATGCCGCTTTTCAGATCACAGAAGATCTCTGTGAGGAAGAAATGGTTAAAAAATGGAATGCCGTCAATGAACTGACCTCCGACTTCCATGAAGCAGACGTCCTCATCCTCATCTTCCAGGCTTTTTTTTGGGAGAAAATGTTCCTGGAAGGTTCAGAGATGCAGCTCCTACGTTCGGGCACAGACTTTATTCTTATTATTAATGATGTCACGTCTACTGAGTTTCCTAAATGCGACTGGATGTTGTTCTTTTATCTGAAGCTACTGAAACTGAACTGATGTTATTTTTGAGTTTTTTGGGTCGAGTTATCCCCCAAATTTCATCTGTTTCTTCAAAGTTCTTTGGCCAATAATTTCCCTGCAGAGGTTGGATGTTTGTTTTTTTGGTTTTGAATGAAAGGATCTTTACACTCAACGGGGGGTGGGGGGCTGCTTCGAAAGGTTGAGGCAGATGATCCCAAAAGATGGGGTTGTTGTCCTTGAGTCCTCGGGAGGATTTCCATCATCCTGCAGTGTCGGACGAAGTGACGGTTCCATAGGTCATCTGTACCTACAGAAAGGTTGTCCAAAGCTTAAGGCTTGGCCACTTGTACCCGTGTGTGGGGTTGACCCGTACGGATGCTGCAGGTCGAACCGGTGCAGCCGCACCTACAGGTGTGTCTTAAGCTACAGACACGCTGGCGGCTTCTTGAACACACGTTCAGCCCATGGTGTTCACACTGGAGAAGCAGGGAGAGGTTCTTCCTCATATTTTTGAACTGTTTACTAGCGCATGTCTGCCACCTACAGTTGGAAGAGTTTTGGTGTGAAATGTCAAAAGCTAATTTCGTGAATCTTGCTTCAGGTTATTCTTTTCACAGCTCTATTCTGAGTCACGAAACACTTGGTGTCATAGAATTTCGCAAACCGCAATTATTAACTTCTCCTCCACAATCACTTTTCAAATGGTTGGCACTTCCGTGAATTAAAGGGGACGCCATCCACTCATCACTACCAAATCCAAGTCCTTGATTGGTCAAAGTTTGACCTGGTTTAACTGGCGTTCAATAGACGCAGAGCCTGAAGGCGGTGGTGGAAACTTGCATAGCTACCCGTGAACGTGCGAGTTTTGAAGCTTTTATCGCGCATGCGCGCTTAGATTTTCCATTGGAAGTGGGCACTGGAACGTGATCGTGGTTTGACAGTTCCTTTGAGGCTCGTGCCGCCACCTTAAGGGACGTCATGAAAGCTAAATGTACGTTTGAGATACTCTAATTTGTAGGGAGAATGTCAGTTGCACTCACTTTTGACATACGGGTGATGCTGTGCACTTACTCTAGTCATTAGTAAGTTGCGCATATCGGCCTCTTACTGACCGTGACCATTGTACGCACCGAGTGTGGCGGTTATAGGAAAGCGCTCATAGGATTTCCACAGAAACTACTCACTGATTAAATGTCTCGTATCTTGTACTGCACACATGGAGCGTATACTTGTCAGCACTAACAGACCCCTTGCACAGTACACAGGATTTGAAGGGTATGAAATCACCTACTTCACCCTTACTGACCTGTACGTGTTGCATAAGTTACCTCTGTACCCGTAGAAAATGTGCATGAGCATTTTGGTTCTACAGGCACACCAAACGGTCTGCGACTTGATACCGTACGGATTTGCCTATTTTTTTGCCCACTGACAGCCCGTAACCTCCCGTAAAGGCAGCTGGGACTAAGGCTCTAACACCGTTGATTTTGGTCTACTTGATGCTTGCGTTGCTTCTCTGCTGCAGCCGTACCCTCACAGTCGACTCATTTGATGTAACGCCTTGTTCAAAGCCAGAAAAACGCCTGTCCAAAATGTTTTGACGGGTGTCTTGAGTTGGAGATGCCGGTCAAAAAAACGAGCTGAGCTGGTCCGGGCTCCTCCTGTAAGCTGCCCAACCAGAAGGAAGCTCTGTGGACGACCAAAGTGAAGCGAAGGCCTGGGAAAATTTCTGGCTCCTCTAACCATCGATGAGGAAGCCTGAAGTCTTTATGTTGTTGAACCCGTGTCCCCAATCCAGAGAAATACCAGGATTTTTGGTCTAAGACGAAAGGTGTAGGACTGCACAAATACCTCTTTGACTTAACCAGAACTCTTCAACCTTTTACGTGATCTACGTGAATCAGCTGATTCTGATGTGAAGAGAAGCGGCTTTTCGTATGGGCTTGTGCCGATAGAATGTAAAGTGTTGCATATCTACTTCTCTCGGCTTCAGATGTGTTTTGTGTTAGGTTAATGGTGTAACCGCTGAAGAGCCACGGTGGTGAAAAGAGTGAAAAACCAGCATCTTCATCATCTAACATGAATCAGGTTTTTCAATCAACCAGATACTAAAATCATCTGATCCGGCCAATCAGCAGTGAGCACTGGGAAAACAAGGAGGGATCAAGAATCGAAGACCTTCATCCCCGTGAGCACAAAACCGGAACTATTTGTACCAGTTTGAAGCAGTTTTCGGTCAAATTATTCCTATAACATTTCTTTAAAGTTATACGGAAAGTATTTGTTTTTGCAGAAAACGTCCAAATTCCCTCACTATTCCCTTGGTGCACTATATAAGAACAGTTCGCCATTTTTTGTGGGTGTTTGAATCTATTATCTATTAATCTATTTTTGAAATCCAGTACCCTGGAAATTTCCCAAAAGCCTCTGAGATGAATCCGTGTGCATCGATCCGCGCTATATAGACCGGCAAATATAGACCATAATGCATTGTGTTTGAATGATTATTTTGTTCATCAAAATGTATTTAAATGGAGTTTCTGTAAATTATCTATGTTTTTATTATCAGAACACGTAAATATTCTTCATAAAATGTTCAAATTTCCTTGGGTGACGTCATATTTATGACACTGGATAGTCTTTTAGGGGTTAGTGAGGGAATTCAGACCAAACCGGAGTTTCACTGAGTAACTTCATCTACAGTTTGAGTCCCAGCGGAGACCGGGGGAACTTTTCTCCTTTGACTCTTTAGAGACTGCACTTGGGTTTGAAGCTGAACGTCTTCTCCGATACTATGCATCCACCCTGGCTTTAGAGGTTCCCGGTGACGAAGGCCCGGTTCTGGGGGCATGTCTGAGATTTGCAATAACTCTGGTCTTCTGTGGGGAGGGAACGGCCGTGGGTTCTGAAGCACAATATGGAGTTTTGGAGCTTTATGGACAAAGTTTTGTGAAGTGTCAAACTGCGTTTGATTTGTCGTTGTTTTTCTATGGTCACGGGAAATACTTGTTTCTGATGATTCAACGAGGCGTGGAGACGACGAGCGGAGAAGACCCCAGCTTAGAGGTCCATTTCCTGCCCTTAAAGCACTCTGCTGTAAAGCCCCCCCACCCCTTCAGTTCCTCCTCCCATGCTTGGTTTGTGTGTGCTGTACTTGCATTCAGTCCAAATGGAAAACATAGCAGCTAAATAAACGTCCCAAACGACTCAAAGTGTGTCTTTGCTTCTGCTCTGAAGGGACGGGACTTCATCCAGACTCTGAATTGAAAGTAAAAACTGAACATATTTGTCCTCTGGCTTGGTTTTTCACATAATGAAGCTGGAAGACATAAAACGAGGCTGCACTGCCATCTTGTGACTAACCTAAATATTACATTCTGATTCATTCATGTTTTTTTTTCTGCCAATTTTTGGAAGCTTTTAAATGACGGTTTGGACCCAAACATGTTCTCTGTGCAGCTCCAGTCGATTGATGGATTGATATACTTTACTTTTATTAAACACACACAAAAAGTTAAATAAACAAGATAAACAGAACCTTATAAAATTCTTGAAAAAAAAAGAACATCCCATTCATTCCCATCCGCAATCCTACTATAATAGATTTATTATTTAAAGTATTGATCACACAAATTCATTGATGGTAGAAATGATGTTAGAAAGAAAAGCAACAGGGAAAAAAAACGAATGACCTCCACGAAAAAAAACATGTTTATATTTATTTTAAATGAAGTAATTTTTTTATCTTCATGAACACGAGACTTTGTTATTTTTTTGCAACAACTTAAGGAGGTTAGGATTTTTTTAAATGTAAATTAAATACTTTTTTTACTTAGCATTTACATAATCCGTTTAATCACATCTATTTATTTGGATATGAATTATTTGTACATTTTTATCGTCTTATTTTTACCCCAACAAACTCCATCAAAGCGTTTCCTTCCTTCTTGGTTTGTCACTTGATCGTTTTTGCTTTTAGTCTGTTGTGTTTTGTGACTTTTTATCATTTTAACCTTTTGTGCATTTATAACTTTACATCAAAACCTTGTGTTCTATGCATATTGATGAAAGATGCTTTATAAACAAAGTGATTAACTGAAAAATAAAAAGACACACGATAAAAAAATTCTAATTTCATGCATGTAAAACTTACTTATTAATAAACGAGATTTAACAAAACTTTTAATATCTTGTATGTGTGCAAGTAAAAATATTTACATAGAGTTTGTTCATTTTCATATATATATATATATATATATATATATATATATATATATA